>CAUYUJ010017723.1:37500-47500 GCA_963575745.1 Prorocentrum cordatum | reverse complement strand
TTTTTTTTTTTTTTCGGGGGCTGCTGGTGGGGGCGCGCAGACTGGAGGCACCGCGGGGATCTGAGCGGGACCTCGCCGTCCCGTGGGGCCTGCGATTTGCGGACTGTTGTCGCCACTTTCGGAGGGTTTGCTGGTGGGTCCTGCGGATTGAGGCACCGCGGGGATCTGAGCGGGACCTCGCCGTCCCCGGGGGGCTGCGATCTGCGACACCGTCGCCACTTTCGAGGTCTGCTGGTGCGTCCTGCGGAGTGAGGCGCCGCGGGGATCTGAGCGGGACTCGCCGTGCCTGGGGGGGCTGCGATCTGCGACGCTGTCGCCACTTTCGAGGGCTGCGGTTGGGTCCTGCGGAGTGAGGCACCGCGGGGATCTGAGCGGGACCTCGCCGTCCCCGGGGGGCTGCGATCTGCGACATTGTCGCCACTTTCGAGGGCTGCTGGTGGGTCCTGCGGAGTGAGGCACCGCGGGGATCTGAGCGGGCCTTGCCGTCCCTGGGGGGGCTCTGGAGAGCTGCTGTGGGATACGTTAGACTCAACGGGTGCATTGGCACAGCCAACGGGGGTGAGTTGTGAAACAGACCATCTGCCGGGCGATGGCCATAACGTTGCGCCTACACGTATCCCGCTGGGGCTCTCAAGAGCTGCTGTGGGATACGCTGGGTGCAACGGGCGCATGGCACAGCCAACGGGGGTGATGTGTTATTACGGAGCCCTTAGATCTTGATCGGGGGCCTGCTAGCCTTCCGATAGCCGCTCGCAACATCACATGCGTCCATGTTACGTCATCGCCCCCGTTGAAGCAATCCTGATGTATATATGCCCCGCATTGCGCAAGGGTTGGGTACGTCGCCAGGGTAATTTTTGTCTGACGGGTCGGCAGCCGACCCGACTGGCCCCAGGCTCGCCAGGGCTGGATGGGAGCTTCTGCAGGTGAATGCGCGCTGCAATCTGCCAGAGACGGCGAAGACTACGCTATTTTCTTATATATATATATATATATACACATATAAATAGATACCGCCCCCCCCCGGCCCCGGGTCCCACACCTCCCCGTCACATCTCGGGAACGCTCCCGGTACCGCTCCCCCGGCCCTTCCAGGGAGCCTCCACAGCGCTCCATGAGGGCCCAAGGCCCCCCAGGAGCCCCCAGAATGCGAAAGGATGGCCCAAGACGCTCCCAAGCAGCCAAAGTCAGTTTTCCGACGGCTCTCGAGGCTCCCATGTGGCCTCCAAGAGACCCCAAGGCAGGTCCGAGAGGCGTCCGGGGAAGGCCCCAAGAGGCCAAAATCGCAGATTTGCATTGGTTTTTGTTTCCATGTTTTTGGCTTCTCGCGTTTTCGAGCTTCCAACGGTCCAAGAGCGCCGAAGAGGCTCCCAAGACCGCCCCAAGACCACCCAAGAGACCCTCAGGACGGTCCCAAGACGGGCCAAGAAGGCTCCAAGACTGCCGAAGAAGCGCCCAGGACAGCCCCAGACCACCCCAGACCAGGCCCAAGATGGGCCCAAGAGCGGGAGCAGGAGGCTTCCAGAGACCTCCGAGAGGCCTCCGGGACCACCCGAGGCACCCAACACCCCCCCGATCCCTGAGAGGCCCCAAAAAGACCCCGACGAGGCTCCAAGAACAGCCCAAGAGAGCTGCGAGAGCCGTCCCGAGAGAGCCCAAAGAGGGTAAAATCGTTGATCCAATAGTTTTTCCAATGTTTTTTCGCGTTCTCATGTTTTCTCGCTTCCAATCCTCAAAGATCGAGGATTTTTGAAAAAAAGGAATTCCAAGAATTCTCTTTTTGTTTCCAAGTGGAACTCCTACTCGGGGGTCCCACACATCCCCTGACATCTGGCCGGTACCGCGCCTCCTGGCTTCTTGGGGAGACCCCAAGACGCCGAAGGACAGCCCAAGACGACCCCAAGAAGCTCCCAGAGCGTAAAGAACGGCCCAAGATGCTCCCAAGCAGTCCAAAACACCCTGTGGACGGCTCTCGACGCTCCCAGGAGGCCTCCAAAAGGCCCCAAGAAAGGTCCAAGAGGCGTCCCGGGAAAGCCCGAAGCGGCCATAATCGTCGATTTTGTTTGTTTTTTTTTCTATGTTCTTGGTCTTCTCTCGCGTTTTCGAGCTTCCACGGTCCAAGACCGCCCCAAGACCGCCCATAAGACTCCGAGGACGGGTCCAAGACGGGCCAAGAAACCCAAAAAATTGCCGAAGAGGCGCCTGGTACCGCGCCCCCCCTTTTTTTTCAAAGTGGACTCCTAATCGGAGATCCCACACATCCCCTGACATCTGGCCGGTACCGCGCCTCCCGGCTTCGCGGGGGGCCCCCAAGACGTCCAAGGACAGCCCAAGACGACCCCCAGGAGCCCCCAGAGCGTAAAGAACGGCCCAACACGCTCCCGCGTAGCCCGAGACACCCTTCCGACGGCTCTCCAGGCCTCCAGGAGGCCTCCAGAACCCCCAGGGGGTCCGGAAGATCCCACACCCCTGAGGGGCGCGGCGAACAAAACCCGCGAGGCACAAACAAAAAACAGCGCCGAACAGCGCCGAGCAATTGTAAAACATAGGAATCCCACAATTCCTTTTTTTCCAAGTTTGGACCCCAGTCCACTCTTGCACAACAGACCACAATTCAGACCCCCCCACCTCCCAAAAAAGAACCCAGGAAGCCTTTGAGGGCCCCAAATCGTTGAATACCCAAAGGAACTCAATGACTTTGTGTTTCCGCACTTCCCCTTCTATACGTTTCCGAGGCTTGCGCAGCGCCTCCAAGGGAGTCCGTGGATGCAAGAAGCGACCCAAATGAGATTAGATGAGTTAGCCTATCAAGCCTAGCTAGAACTTGAGCGCGCGCGAAGCGCGCGCGATGGTTATAGTACATATATATATATATAATATATATATATAATATATATATATATATATATATATATATATATAGTACATTTATACATATAACGGCGCACCGGGTCCGGGGGCCCGGGGCCGGGACCTCGACCGCAAATGTGCACCCCGGGGGGCCCGGAGGCTCGTCGGGGCTTGCCGGAGGCCTCCCCAGTCAGACAAGACGGCCCAAGAAGCGCCCAAGACGGCCCAAGAAACTTCCAAGAGGCCTCCAAGAGGGCTCCGAGATGCTGAAGATGGCCTCCAGACGTCCAAGGACGCCCCCAAGAGGCCCCAAGAAGCCTCCAACATGCGTCCCAAGAGGGCCCCTAGACGCAAAAAATTGGCCCATTCCCTTCGTAAAACGTACATTTTCAACAAAGTTGTCTTTTGGGCTTTCCGACGTTACAGGACGGCCCAAGAGGCGCCCAAGACCGCCCCAAGACGGCCCAAGAAGCTTCCAAGAGGGCCCCAGGACAGCCCAAGAGGGCCCCAAGACGGCCCAAGAGGCGCCCAAGATGGCCCAAGAGGGCCCCAAGACGGGCCCAAGAGGGGGCCCAGAGGGGGACCACGAACCGCAAGCTCGAGCCTTCCGCCCCAAGAGGCCGCCAGGAGGCCCCCAGGAGGCCCTTCAAGAGGCCCCAGGAGACCCCAGACGTCCAAGGACGCCCCCAAGAGGCTCCAAGAAGCCTCCAACATGCGTCCCAAGAGGGCCCCTAGACGCAAGAATTGGCCCATTCCCTTCGTAAAACGTACATTTTTAACAAAGTTGTCTTTTGGGCTTTCCGACGTTACAGGACGGCCCAAGAGGCGCCCAAGACCGCCCCAAGACCGCCCAAGAAGTTTCCCAGAGGGCCCCAGGACAGCCCAAGAGGGCCCCAAGACGGCCCAAGAGGCGCCCAAGATGGCCCAAGAGGGCCCCAAGACGGGCCCAAGAGGGGGCCCAGAGGGGGACCACGAACCGCAAGCTCGAGCCTTCCGCCCCAAGAGGCCGCCAGGAGGCCCCCAGGAGGCCCCTCAAGAGGCCCCAGGAGACCCCAGACGTCCAAGGACGCCCCCAAGAGGCCCCAAGAAGCCTCCAACATGCGTCCCAAGAGGGCCCCTAGACGCAAGAATTGGCCCATTCCCTTCGTAAAACGTACATGTTCAACAAAGTTGTCTTTTGGGCTTTCCGACGTTACAGGACGGCCCAAGAGGCGCCCAAGACCGCCCCAAGACGGCCCAAGAAGCTTCCAAGAGGGCCCCAGGACAGCCCAAGAGGGCCCCAAGACGGCCCAAGAGGCGCCCAAGATGGCCCAAGAGGGCCCCAAGACGGCCCAAGAGGGCGCCCCGAGGGAACCCCACGTGGGCCCAAGGAGGCCCAAGAGGGACCCAAGAGAGCCCCAAGAGAGCCCCAACATCGGTCACGCGGAAGAGCTCTCGCGTGACCGATGTTGGGCCCCTCTGTGGGCTCCTCTTGGAGCTCCGAGAGGAGCCAAAGATGGCCCCACGAGGGCCCCGACGAGACCCCAAGAGGACCCAAGCAGGCCCAAGAGGGACCCAAGAGAGCCCCAGCATAGGTCACGCGGAAGAGCCCTCGCGTGACCGATGTTGAGCCCCTCTTTGGGCTCCTCTTGGAGCTCCAAGAGGGGCCCAAGATGGCCCCACGAGGGCCCCGAGGGAGCCCCACGTGGGCCCAAGGAGGCCCAAGGAACCCCAAGATGGCCCCAACATCGGTCACGCGGAAGAGCTCTCGCGTGACCGATGTTGGGCCCCCTCTTTGGGCTCCTCTTGGTGCTCCGAGAGGAGCCCAAGATGGCCCCACGAGGGCCCCGTCGAGACCCCAAGAGGGCCCAAGGAGGCCCAATAGGGCCCCAAGAGGGCCCCAACATCGGTCACGCGAAAGAGCTCTCGCGTGACCGATGTTGGGCCCCTCTGTGGGCTCCTCTTGGAGCTCCGAGAGGAGCCCAAGGTGGCCCCACGAGGGCCCCGACGAGCCCCAAGAGAGCCCAAGAGGGCCCCAAGAGCGCCCCAACATCTCCTCTCCTTCCTCCTCCTCCCTCCTCTGCATCTCCTCCTCCTCCTCCTCCTTCTCATCCTCCTCCTCCTCCTCCTCCTCCTCCTTCTCCTCTCCAGGGGAATGAACACCAGAGGATAGCTCACGGAGAGCCCAAGCACCCTCTTGTTGCATCCATCTTGGCTTCCAGATGGAGCCCAAGAAGGCCCCAAGGAGGCCCCTCAAGAGGCCCCAGGAGACCCCAGACGTCCAAGGACGCCCCCAAGACGCTTCGCGTCACCAATTTCTTCTCGCAACGATTCCTGGGTCTGTGACTCGACAGAACCTAAGCGCGCGCGAAGCGCGCGCGTGGTTCTAGTATATATATATATATATACGCACACGTATAAGGTTTTAATGGCTCGCATCGTTGCGCCTTAAATATTGGTCGTATGGCGCCAGCGAGGCGCGCCGCGACTGGTAGTCGCCAGCATCCGTTGGGTTTCGGCAATGGGGCCCACTGGGTCAGAGGTTTGAAGGGCTTTCCGCCGCCATTGGGGCCCAAAAGCTCAGAGCGCGAATGTGGAGGAGGGGTACTTCGTGCAGCGCGGCTCCTGGGGACCATGAGGTTCCGAGAGTCCGCAGCCGTACTTGAGTTCAGCGGGTTCTTCGGGTTGTTGAATTCATTGGGCGTGGAGGCTCGTAGGGTCCTTGGCCTCACAGAAGCCATTGGCTCTTCGGCCCCATAGAGCGGGTCGGCCGGCTCATATGGTTTGTGAGGTTCATGGGACTCATAAGGGTCATTGTGCTCATTGGGCCCAGGAGGCTCACAAGGTTCAGAGCGGGGTCATCAGGCTCATAGGGCCGACGGGGCTCATAGGGCTCATAGGGCTCTTGAGGCTCTCAGGGGTCGCGCGGGCCGTGGGGCCTATGAGGCTGATAGGGCCCACGGGGCTCGTAGGCCTTGAGAGGCCCATGAGCGGCATAGGGCCCATAGGGCCCACTGGGCCCGTAGGGCTCATAGGGCTCGTCTGGTTCATATGTCGCATAGGGCCCGAAGAGTCTATAGGGTTTACAGGTCTCACAGGGTTCATAGGGCTCGTGTTGCTCATACGGCTCATAAGGTTCATACGGCTCATGGGGCTCAGGGCTAAAGGGTGTTCATAGGGCTCATGGGGCTCATAGGGGCTCGTGCGGTCGTCGGGCTCATAGGTGTCGTAGGGCTCAGGAGCTCATTGGGCTCGTGGGCCCGTAAAGCTCATGGGCCTCAGAGGGCTTTGGGGAGAGGCGTCTCGGGGGCCCCTTGGAGGGCGCATAGGGATCGCAGGCCTCATAGGGCTCAAACCGCTCATAGTGTCATCTGAGCCCGTATTGCGGGGCCTTGTGGTTAGCTTCGCGGCCGCCTTGGGCCGTCTTGGGGCCTCCTTGAAAGCCAGTTGCGCCGCTCGTACTGTGTGAGGGGGCGAGATCGCGTGCTCAGGGTTTGGGAGCGTCTTGGTGTTTAGACTCTGGCACGTGACTGGAAACATCGACCACGCAACCGCGCGAACATTGATGAATGTGGTCTCTCAAGGCCTTCGAGGTGATCCTTTTGGAGCGCTCGTGGGCCGTCTGCCGGCCTTCCCGGGCCGTCCTTGGGCCCTCTTGAGCCGTCTTGGGGGGCTCGGACCGTCTTGGGGCTTTCCTGGGCCCTAGGCACTCTTGGGGACCGCCTGCGCCCTTCGTGGGGCTCACCTGGGAGCCTTTTGGGACCCGCGGGGGCCCGGTTCGTCTTGGGCCGTCTTGGAGTCGTTTGGGCCGCCCTGAGGCCTTTTTGGGGGATTTCTGCGCCGTCCTGAGGCGATCTGTGGGGTCTCCTGCGCCGTCTTGAACGCCGTGGAGACCAAAGAAGCAACTATGTTGAACATGTGCGCTGTCCGACGGAGATGGGACGATGTTCGTGTCTCGGGGAAGCCCTTGGCGGACCTCTTAAGACGCCTTGGGGGTCTCTTGGGCCGTCTTGAAGCCACCTTGGGCCCTCTTGGAGCGCTCATGGGCCGTTGTGGGGCAGTCCTGGGCCGTTTCGCGGTTCCGCGGGACCGTCTGGGAAACGATCTTGGGCCCGCTCGGGCGGCGTAGGACGGCCTGGAGGGCCCTCGAAACCGTGAATTCGAATTTCACGTTGGTGGGAACGTCTCGGGCCGAATTTATGTAAGGGGCTTGTCCTGATTAAAATTTTGAGAAGAAATCTATATATCTATCTATCTATCGGTCTGTCTGTCTGTCTGTCTGTCTGTCTGTCTGTCTGTCTGTCTTTCTATCTATCTATCTATCTATCTATCTATCTATCTATATATCTATCTATCTATATATCTATCTCTATCTATCTATCTATCTATCTATCTATCTATCTATATATCTATCTATCTATCTATCTATCTATCTATCTATCTATCTATCTATCTATCTATCTATCTATCTATCTATCTATCTATCCATCTATATATCTTATCTATCTATATATGTATGTATATGTATATGTATGTACACATATATATATATATAGATGTGTGCGTACACACGCTTATATACACACCTATATACAACAAATAGGTGTGCGGCGACGGCTGGCGCCTGTGCTAGTCCGTTCGGGTCCACTTTTCACACTGACTGCAGCGCCACACTGCGCCGTTTCAGTAACCCGAGCTTTCGCGTAGATCAGCAGCTGCAGTCGTTCGCACGTGTGGGCTCGTATTCTCTTGCTTCGACGGTCTCTCGCTTCCCTCAGTCAAGGTACTGGCACGTGCCAGTTGGACGGACGAAAGTGCTGCTGCACATGCTGGGCGAAAGTTGGAGGCTGGACGAAAGTTGGAGGCTGGGCGAAAGTCAGTGCCGCTGCACATGCTAGGTTCCGATCACGTGGGGGCCGTCTTGCCAAGCTTGGAGCAGCGTGCCATCCTTCGACCCTGCAGGCCAGGCGAGTCTCTAAGGTCTTCTTTGCAGTATTGCTAGCCTGGCAGGCCGCTGGGCCGGTAAGCAAGTGGCGCCCATGGCCGACCCCAAGGTGCGTGATGAAGTCGAGTTGGGAGGCCGGAGTGCAGAGAGGAAGCCCCTTTGCAGTTTTCGCCTCCCCCTGCTGCCGAGGATCAGCGGCGCAGGGCGGAGGTTCACAGTCCCAGGAGACCCCGATGAGCTCACGGAGTTGGTGTCTCCAGCGGGTCATTCAATTCGCAAGGCAGGAACTGACGGTCCAGATGGCTCACCCCTCCGATTTGGTAGCGCCGCATTTTTCGCATCAGATTTGCCCGCGTAGAGCCACCACCAAGGACCACCGCCAACAGTTTATCAGAGCTGCCCGCGGTCTCGTCCCTGTCTGGCCCCAGAAGGACCGAGGCTGGACGCTCAGGACCAGCAGGCCTGCCACGCCGCGCACTTTTGGGCTGTCCTTTGGAGCCTTCTTGCTCCCTTCGTGGCAAGGGTCGAGGCTGCGAGGCTGGTGGTGGGATGGGGGGGGGCTCACGATGCCGAGCGGTGGAGTGTGGCGGTGGCGGTCTCCCGCTTCGGCCGCACTCCTGCGCTGCTGGGAGGCAGGCGCTGCGTGCTCCGAGAGGGCAGGGGCGGAAACCAGACGGGCGCGCCCCCGAGCGCCCGCCTAATTTCGCCATCCGTTTGTTGTTTCGCCCGTGTGTTGCTCAACGTTCGATCGCTCGCTCGTGAGTGCTGTGCGTGCCTCGTTGCTTGAGCCTCCTGCTGCCCATTGTGTGTCACGGATGCTGTTCAGCGGGGGGAATGGAAATAGAGCCGGAGGGGGGGGCGGAGGATCATTGGGGAGGAGGGGAACGACTAGGATGATGATGAGGCTGATGATGATGATGACGATGCTGATGCTGCTGATGATGACGATGTTGCTGATGCGGATGATGATGCTGCTGCTACTGCTCACGATGACGATGATGATGACGATTCTGATGATGATGCTGATGCTGCTGCTGATGATGAGGATGCTGCTGATGATTCTGCTGCTGATGAATGTGATGATAATTATGATGATGGTGATGGTGATGACCGCGATGATGTTGTTGATTATGATGATGCTGCTGATGCTGATGACGATGATGCTGATGCTGATGATGATGCTGATGGTGATGATGATGATGCTGACGATGATGCTGCTGATGATGCTGATGATAAGGCTGCTGATGATGCTGGTGGTGATGATGCTGATGATGATGCTGATGATGATGCTGATGATGATGCTGAAGCTGACGATGATGACGACGTCGATGATGATCCTGACGATGATGCTGCTGATGATGTTGATGATGATGCTTATGCTGATGTGGTTGATGAGGAGGATGACGATGATGCTGATGATGATGATGATCATGCTGATTCCGACGACGATGATAATGACGATGATACTGATGATGCTGCGGCTGATGATGCTGATGATGATGATGGTGGTGGTGGTGGAACTGACGATGATGAGGATGATGATGATGATGATGTGGTTGATGAGGATGATGATGCTGACGACGATGATGATGATGATGATGATGATGATGATGATGATGATGATGATGATGATGATGATGATGATGATGATGATGATGCTGGTGATGGTGATGATGATGATGATGATGATGATGGTGATGATGATGATGATGATGATGATGATGATGATGATGATGATGATGATGATGATCATGATGACACTGATGATCATAATGACGATGCCGATTCTGATGATGATGCTGATGCTGATGACGACGACAATGATGATGAGGATGATGATGCAGCTGATGATGATGATGATGCATATGACGACGATGCTGATGCTGCTGATGCTGATGCTGATGCTGGTGCTGCTGCTGCTGCTGATGATGATGATGATGACGAGGCTGCTGATGATGATGCTTCTGCTGATAATGATGCTGACGATGATGATGATGCTGATGATGATGATGATGCTGCTGATGATGATGATGATGCTTGACGGCGATGCTGATGATGCTGCCGATGATGATGATTATGATGCCGCTGCTGAGGATGATGCTGGTGGTGTTGATGTTGATTGCGACGAGGCCGATGCTGCTGATGATGATGATGATGCTGACGATGCTGCTGATGATGATGATGATGCTGATGATGCTGATATGATGATGATGATGATGAGGATGA
>CAUYUJ010017723.1:0-35000 GCA_963575745.1 Prorocentrum cordatum | reverse complement strand
ATTATGCAAGTGCTAAGGTGCGAATGCTAGTAATAATATTCGTTCTAAGGATGAGGCCAATACGGATAAGGGTAAAACTGCCAATGCGAATTTGAAACTATGAATACGAACATTATTAATGAGAGCAGCAGACGGGTGAGCATGATAATTACGCTACCGAGGAACCCCACATACTCATTTTAAATCTTATGTGCTTGCTTAAGTTTATAATATATGCGCAATTCTGCGTTCTCAGCCCTCGTCGCGAATGTTTCCCTCTGTGTCATCCAACGCCGTATTGCTTGAACCTCCTCCCTCTTCCTAGCCTTCTATCCTCCATCAAGGACAGATTCGAGCCAGCCAGCGGCCGCGCTCAGGGACCACCCCCTGCGCACCCCCTTATGGTGTCGAGAAAGTGCCACGCCTGCTATGCCTGGACGACTGGCACGGATAGCGGCCGCGCTCAGGGACCACCCCCTGCGCACCCCCTATGGTGTCTAGAAAGTGCCACGCCTGCTATGCCTGGACGACTGGCACGGATAGCGGCCGCGCTCAGGGACCACCCCCTGTGCACCCCCTATGGTGTCGAGAAAGTGCTATGCCTGGTGTAGGGGCCGCTTATGGTGTCGAGAAAGTGCCACGCCTGCTATGCCTGGACGACTGGCACGGATAGCGGCCGCGCTCAGGGACCACCCCCTGCGCACCCCCTATGGTGTCTAGAAAGTGCCACGCCTGCTATGCCTGGACGACTGGCACGGATAGCGGCCGCGCTCAGGGACCACCCCCTGCGCACCCCCTATGGTGTCGAGAAAGTGCCACGCCTGCTATGCCTGGACGACTGGCACGGATAGCGGCCGCGCTCAGGGGCCACCCCCTGCGCACCCCCTATGGTGTCGAGAAAAGTGCCACGCCTGCTATGCCTGACGACTGACGGATAGCGGCCACGCTCAGGACACCCCCTGCGCACCCCCTATGGTGTCTATAAGTGCCACGCCTGCTATGCCTGGACGACTGGCACGGATAGCGGCCGCGCTCACACCCCCTGCGCACCCCCTATGGGGTCTAGAAAGTGCCACGCCTGCTATGCTTGGACGACTGGCGCGGATAGCGGCCGCGCTCAGTGACCACCCCCTGTGCACCCCCTATGGTGTCTAGAAAGTGCCACGCCTGCTATGCCTGGACGACTGGCACGGATAGCGGCCGCGCTCAGGGACCACCCCCTTCGCACCCCCTATGGTGTCGAGAAAGTGCTACGCCTGCTATGCCTGGACGACTGGCACGGATAGCGGCCGCGCTCAGGGACCACCCCCTGCGCACCCCCTATGGCGCCTAGAAGGTGCCACGCCTGCTATGCCTGGACGACTGGCTCGGATAGCGGCCACGCTCAGGGACCACCCCCTGCGCACCCCCTGTGGTGTCTAGAAGGTGCCACGCCTGCTATGCCTGGACGACTGGCACGGATAGCGGCCGCGCTCAGGGACCACCCCCTGCGCACCCCCTATGGTGTCTAGAAAGTGCCACGCCTGCTATGCCTGGACGACTAGCACGGATAGCGGCCGCGCTCAGGGACCACCCCCTGTGCACCCCCTATGGTGTCGAGAAAGTGCCACGCCTGCTATGCCTGGGCGACTGGCACGGATAGGGGCCGCGCTCGGGGGCCACCCACTGCGCACCCCCTATGGTGTCGAGAAAGTGCCACGCCTGCTATGCCTGGACGACTGGCACGGATAGCGGCCGCGCTCAGGGACCACCCCCTGCGCACCCCCTATGGTGTCTAGAAAGTGCCACGCCTGCTATGCCTGGACGAATGGCACGGATAGCGGCCGCGCTCAGGGACCACCCCCTGCGCACCCCCTATGGTGTCGAGGAAGTGCCACGCCTGCTATGCCTGGACGAGTGGCAAGGGGATAGCTGCCGCGCTCAGGGACCCCCCCCTGCGCACCCCCTGTGGTGTCCCCCCCCCCCCTGAAAGTGCCACGCTTTGCTATGCCTGGACGACTGGAAACGGATAGCGCCGCGCTCAGGGACCACCCCCTGCGCCCCCCTCTGGTGTCGAGAAAGTGCCACGCCTGCTGTGCCTGGACGACCGTCGCGCATAGCGGCCGAGCTCAGGGACCACCCCCTGCGCCCCCCTCTGGTGTCGAGAAAGTGCCACGCCTGCTGTGCCTGGACGACCGTCGTGCATAGCGGCCGCGCTCAGGGACCACCCCCTGCGCACCCCCTCTGGTGTCGAGAAAGTGCCACGCCTGCTATGCCTGGACACCGGCGCGTATAGCAGCCGCGCGCTCAGGGACCACCCCCTGCGCACCCCCTCTGGTGTCGAGAAAGTGCCACGCCTGCTATGCCTGGACGACCGGCGCGTATAGCAGCCGCGCTCAGGGACCACCCCCTGCGCACCCCCTATGGTGTCGAGAAAGTGCCACGCCTGCTATGCCTGGACGACCGGCGCGTATAGAGACCGCGCGCTCAGGGACCACCTCCTGCGCCCCCCTCTGGTGTCGAGAAAGTGCCACGCCTGCTGTGCCTGGACGACCGTCGTGCATAGCGGCCGCGCTCAGGGACCCCCCCCTGCGCACCCCCTCTGGTGTCGAGAAAGTACCACGCCTGCTGTGCCTGGACGACCAGCGCGTATAGCAGCCGCGCGCTCAGGGACCACCCCCTGCGCACCCCCTATGGTGTCGAGAAAGTGCCACGCCTGCTATGCCTGGACGACCGGCGCGTATAGCAGCCGCGCTCGGGGACCACCCCCTGCGCACCCCCTCTGGTGTCGAGAAAGTGCCACGCCTGCTATGCCTGGACAACCGGCGCGTATAGCAGCCGCGCTCAGGGACCACCCCCTGCGCACCCCCCATGGTGTCGAGAAAGTGCCACGCCTGCTATGCCTGGACGACCGGCGCGTATAGAGACCGCAGCGAGAGACCACCCCCTGCGCACCCCCTATGGCGTCGAGAAAGTGCCACGGCTGCTATGCCTGGACGACTGGCGCGTATAGAGACCGCAGCGAGAGACCACCCCCTGCGCACCCTTTATGGTGTCGAGAAAGTGCCACGCCTGCTATGCCTGGACGACCGGCGCGTATAGAGACCGCAGCGAGATACCACCCCCTGCGCACCCCCTATGGTGTCGAGAAAGTGCCACGCCTGCTATGCCTGGACGACCGGCGCGTATAGAGACCGCAGCGAGAGACCACCCCTTGCGCACCCCGTATGGTGTCGAGAAAGTGCCACGCCTGCTATGCCTGGACGACCGGCGCGTATAGAGACCGCAGCGAGAGACCACCCCCTGCGCACCCCCTTTGTTGTCGAGAAGTACCACGCCTGCTATGCCTGGACGACCGGCGCGTATAGAGACCGCAGCGAGAGACCACCCCTGCGCACCCCCTATGGTGTCGAGAAAGTGCCACGCCTGCTATGCCTGGACGACCGGCGCGTATAGAGACCGCAGCGAGAGACCACCCCCTGCGCACCCCCTATGGTGTCGAGAAAGTGCCACGCCTGCTATGCCTGGACGACCGGCGCGTATAGAGACCGCAGCGAGAGACCACCCCCTGCGCACCCCCTATGGTGTCGAGAAAGTGCCACGCCTGCTATGCCTGGACGACCGGCGCGTATAGAGACCGCAGCGAGAGACCACCCCCTGCGCACCCCCTATGGTGTCGAGAAAGTGCCACGCCTGCTATGCCTGGACGACCGGCGCGTATAGAGACCGCAGCGAGAGACCACCCACCCCCTGCGCACCCCTTATGGTGTCGAGAAAGTGCCACGCCTGCTATGCCTGGACGACCGGCGCGTATAGAGACCGCAGCGAGAGACCACCCCCTGCGCACCCCCTATGGTGTCGAGAAAGTGCCACGCCTGCTATGCCAGGACGACTGGGGCCACGCCTGCTATAGCAGGACGACTGGGGCGTATAGAGACCGCAGCGAGAGACCACCCCCTGCGCACCCCCTATGGTGTCGAGAAAGTGCCACGCCTGCTATGCCAGGACTGGTGTCGTCTTGTGTGTGCGAGTGTGTGCATGCGTGCGGCTGTATGTAGACGCGTGTCGCCGAGACGTGCTGTGCTGTGCTCTGCTGAGCTGTGCTGTGCTGTCCTATGCTGTGCTGCGGTCTGCTGTGCTGTGCTGCGCTGTGCTGAGGAGGAGGAGGAGGAGGAGGAGGAGGAGGAGGAGGAGGAGGAGGAGGAGGAGGAGGAGGAGGAGGAGGAGGAGGAGGAGGAGGAGGAGGAGGAGGAGGAGGGGAGGAGGAGGAGGAGGAGGAGGAGGAGGGGAGGAGGGCGGGTGTGGGGGAACGCGGGCGCGGCGCGGCAGGGAAGAAAACCAGAACCCCACGAAGCATGTGGGGAACAATAAGAAGAGGGAGGAGGAGGAGGAGGAGGAGGAGGAGGAGGGAGGAGGAGGGGAGGAGGAGGAGGAGGAGGAGGAGGAGGAGGAGGAGAGGAGGAGGAGGAGGAGGAGGAGGAGGAGGGAGGAGGAGGAGGAGGAGGAGGAGGAGGAGGAGGAGGGGGGGGAAGAGGAAGGAGGAGGAGGAAACGCCCAAATTCCCGATGGGCGCTGATACAGCGCCGCACCGAAGTAGCGCTGCCACTTGCACGCTCAAATTTAGCTGCACTGAGATGAGGACGGTATTTCGCCCGCTCTCGCGCGGCCCCGCTGACATTGCCGCTGCCTCTTTCATGCAATGCGGCGGGCGAAGCATGCGCCGAGCCCACGCAGGAATGCCACTTCGATGCGAATGTGCACGGAACTCGGGTGATGGCGACAAGTCGCCCGTTCGCGCGGGCCCCCGTTGATTTGGCGAGTGACAGATAATGCGTGGCGCCGAGGCGAATTTTGCGCGGCGCCGAGGCGAAAACGACATGTTCGTCCGCTCGAGCGTCGACGTGTCGGCGTGCGAAGGGTGTGAGCCACGCCCGCGCGGGAGCTCAATCCTCAGGAGAGATGGCCGCGGCTCTGAGGCGAGATCAGCATTTTTACCCTCTCGGGTGGGCTGTGCACCAACACGCCGACTGTGTATGTATATGGTATTCAGCCAGGTGGGATGGAGCGTCCTGGCTCGGGCTGCCCTCGGCCAGTTCGGCGGTAAAGTAAGGGTCTGGATCGACAGAGGAGGAAATGGGGAGGGGAGGAGGAGGAGGAGGAGGAGGAGGAGGAAGGAGGGAGAGGAGGAGGAGGAGGAGGAGGAGGAGGAGGGAGGAGGAGGAGAGGAGAGAGGGAGGAGGAGGAGGCAAAGGTGGAACGGCACCAGCTGGAGGGGTGGGGCTGGAGGGAGGGAGGGAGGCAGGAGGACTTTCGCCGCGACGGCGCCGCGCCCGAGGGCATCTCCAGGAAGTGGGACGAGTACGAGCAGTTCCGCCCCGGCTTCCCGATCGAGGCCCTCCGCCGCCGCCGCGCTGCTCTCTTGGCGACCGCGCGCTGCTCGTGGAGGGCGGAGCAGGGGAGGGAGAAACTTCGAGTGGGTGGTGGATGGATGGGGATAGAGAGTGAGAGAGGTGCAGTCCTCTCCTCCTCCTCCTCCTCCTCCTCCTCCCCAGCATGCGGCAGGTTGATGGCGTCCTGGGGCGTGTGAGGGATCATGAGCATGCGCCTTCGCTCCCTTTTGTCCTCCTCTGAAGGGCCAGGGATCGCTTTTTTGACGGCCCCCTCCCCCGAAGCTCAAGGCTCTGCTAGATGACCTCCCTGCAGCTCTTGGTGGGCAGGCTGGTGAGGGCTGGGGCCGACTGGGGCTCCACAGTTCCAGCACCCTCGGAGGGGGTTGGGACTCCTCTGGGGAGCTATGTATAGATCGACGCGGGACAAAAGCTGCGGTCTGTTTACACGGCCTGCAGGGCTGTTCTCACGAGGAGCCCGGGGAAAACGGATGAAGGAGGCATCCCCTGCTGACCTTCGGGCTTTCCAGGGCTCGCCACCGGTTGCAAGTCTTCCGCTCGGGCTTGGTAGCGGGCAGCGGGGACTCTCACCACCCACCTAACTTCCCCAACCCAGCCCGAAGGCCCCACAGTGTCCTTCATTCCCAGTGGACGGGGGGGGCGTCGGGGAACATTAAAAACACACACGCGGGGCCCGTTCCCCCCCCTCCCCCCGGGCCCGAAATTCGGGTCTTCGGGTTCCGTTGGAATGGTCTGGTTTCACCGATTGCGTTCCACGACTCGCAAAGTGCCTTCTTGCAAACGTCCGAAACACATGTGCTTGCCTCGGTGTAATGTGTCGTAAATCCCACATGGCGGATCCAGGAATCCAGGCCATTTGCGAGTAGTTAAGTTGCGAGTAGTGGAACGCGCTTGTCTATGGTAGGTCGTCAGGCTCAGAACTGCGCCGATGTCGCTTGCAGTGGCCGTGCGCCCTCGTCCTCTGGGGTCGGGTGGTTCTGGCTGGTCAGGCGGCAGGGCGGTTGTCCTGTCTGGTCCACCGTGCTGCGGCGCTGGGCGGTCTGCGGGGTGAGCGTGATGAGCCGCCCCCTGTATATGTATGTTTGTATACATATATGCACAAATGTATACATACACACATCTATAGATACATATATATATGTATATATATGTCTGTCTGTCGGTCTGTCTGTCTGTCTGCATGCCTGCCTGTCTGCCTGTCTGCCTGTCTGTCTGTCTGTATGTATGCATCTATGTATGTATGTATATATATATATGAATGTATGCATGCATGCATGCATGCATGCATGCATGCATGCATGTAGGTATGTATGCATGTACGCATGCATGCATGCATGCATGTATGTATGCATGTATGTAGGTATGTAGGTATGTAAGTATGTAGGTATGTAGGTATGTATGTATGTAGGTATATAGGTATATAGGTATGCATGTATATACGTATGCATGCATGCATGCATGTATGTACGTATGTATGTAGGCATGCACACATGTATGCATGTATGCATGTATGTATGTATGGATGTATGCATGTATGTATGCATGTATGCATGTGTGCATGCATGTATGCATGCACGCATGCATGCATGCATGCATGCATGCATGCATGCATGCATGATGTACGGATGTATGTATGCATGCATGTATGTATGTATGTATGTAGGTATGCATGCATATATGTATTTATGTATACACGTATAAATGTATGCATGCATGCATGCATGTATGCATGCATGTATGCATGTATGTATGTATGCATGTATATGTATGTATGTAGGTAGGTATGTAGGTTTGTTTGTATGTATGTATGTATGTATGCATGCATGCATGTATGTATGTATGTACGTACGTACGTACGTATGTATGTATGTATGTATGTATGCATGTATGTATGTATGTACGTACGTATGTATGTATGTATGTATGTATGTATGTGTGTATGTATGTATGTATATATGTAATGTATGTATGTAGGTATGTATACACATATGTATGTATGTATGTATGTATGTATGTATGTATGTATGTATGCATGTATGTATGTATGTATGTATAGATGTATGTATGTATGCATGTATGTAGTGAATGTCTATATGTATGCATGTTGGTATATATGTCTGTTTGTCTGTTTGTATGTATGTATGTATGTATGCGTGCACATGTCTGTCTGTCTGTCTGTCTGTCTGTCCGTCTGTCTGACTGTCCGTCTGTCTGTCTGTCTGGCGAGCGGTTTCTCCTCGAACAGAGGGTGCCGACCTGGGACCGTCGAGCGCACCATCTCGAGAACAGGACGGCCAGCTCGAGCGCGCCATCCTGGACCTGGAGTACCAGGAGGAAGACGGTGCCCAGTGGCTCGACGTCTCCTGTCGCCACCCCGCAGCTGGCACTCAGGCCGAGCTGCACGTGTCGGCACGCCGGGACGGCGAGGCCAGCAGGCGCGGCGAGCGGCGGGAGAAGCACGCCCGCTACCCGGGAGCCCGGCTGACGCCCTTCGTCCTCGAGGCGGGGGGCGGTTCGGCGCCGAGGCAGGTGCGACGCTTGCCTGAGGACCAGCAGCCACGGGAGCTGGCGCGGGCCTATAAGGTCCTGGGCTGCGGTCTGCAAGCGGCCACGGCGCGCCAGCTCCGCAAGGCCGCCAGGCGGCGCGCCAGCCGGCGGGGGCTCCGCGGGCGAGGCGGCGGCGCGGCGCCGGGCGGAGACGCTAGCGCGGCGGCCAACTCGCCGGCAGGCGGCGGGCAGGTAGCCGCCGACGACGCGGGGCGCCGCGAGGCGCGCGGCCGCCGCGACGGCGGCCGACGACGCTGGCTGGGCAGCGGGCGGGAGGGCTGCCCGCTCGCTGCTTGGCACCTTGGCCAGGAGCCTTCGGCTGGCGCGGACCTGCGCCTGGAGCTGCGGCGGCGGGCGGGCGCTGGCGACAGGTTTGAGAGGCGCCGCTACGCCGTCCACGCGGCAGTGGCGGAGCTCCCGGGTAGCGGAGTCTACAGACCCCGGCTGGCGCAACCTTTCCGCCCTGGGGATGGCCGACGCTTGGTGGCTCGGGCGCCATGCAACGATTGTCTTCGGGGGGCTGACGCAGAGCGTTGTTGGTTTGCGCTGGCCCCCAGCCAGGCTTCGTGCTCGGACTCCTCCTTCTCCTCCTCTTCCTCCTCTTCCGCCAGCCTGTCTGTCTGTCAGTCAGTCTGTCTGTCTGTCTGTCTGTCTCTGTCTGTCTGTCTGTTTGTCTGTCTGTCTGTCTGTCTGTCTATCTGTATGTATGTATGTATGTACGTATGTGTGTACGTATGTATGCATGCATGCATGCATGCATGTATGTATGTCTGTATGTATGTATGTATGTATGTATGTATGTGTGTATGCGTGTATGTAAGTATTTTGGAATGTATGTTTGTATGCATGTATGTACGTCTGTATGTACGTATGTATGTATGTATGTATGTATGTATGTATGTATGTATGTATGTATGTGCGTGCGTGTGTGCATATCTATATATGCGTGTCGGGGGGGGGGTGGGGGGCGATGGCCCCTCAAATTGTGACTGAAGGTGGAAACGCGGGGGTCTTGAAAAGGTATCGCTTCTGGTGGCATTCGCTTCTCTTCGAGGCCACGGGTTTCAGTTCACGGAGGTGGGCCTTTTTGGCGCCAGTCTTCGCGTCGGCATCCGTTTCCGCAACAATCTGCGTTTGCGGTTTCTTGATTCGGTTTCCCGTTGCAGACTGCGTTGGCTGGGAAAGTCTGCGCTCAAGTACTTGCCAAGTATGAAGCGAAGCAGGCCACGCCCTTGCTCCCTATGATACAGCTTCATGTGTTTGTAGACAGGATTGGCGAGCCATTCCGTAGCGAGTTGCGCATCGGGCGTGGCCTGGTGGTCGCGGGGGGGGGGGGGGGCGGGCTTCTTGGGGCCTCCAAGGGTTGTTCTTGCTGCTTCCTCAGAGTCGGCGGCTGGGCAAGGTGGTTCGGTCGTTGGCCCTCAGCGGTTGGGGGTGGGGGGCCGCCGTGTCCGCTGCGCTTTGTCTCGGCCTTCCCAGCTTGATCACCGTCGGACGATCCGCCGCTCGAGGGATATTCGCTCTGTAGCAAATCATGAGAGCCCGGTGTAGCCTTGTAATTCCTTTTTGACTGTCGGCTCGCTTCGATTTGCGTCTGGGAGTCGATGGAAAAGCGCCGATTTGTCGTCGGTTAGCGTCGGTTACTGTCGGTCTACCGTCGATTCGCGTCGATTTCGCGTCGACACGACGATTTGCAAGAGTTGACGAGATGGTGTGCGAGGTTCCAATGGGTTGCCACCGAAGATTCGGTGGCTCTGACGTGCTGTGGGGGGAATGTGCGACACGTTGCTTATGGCCCATGGTTGGTCCTGGTCCCCGAAGTGTCGCAGGCGCCTTGCTGGACTGGCGTGGTGGTGGGCTGGCGGGAAATAGTGTTTACCCAGTCGTTGTCACCATGTCGTTCCCCACGCAGTACCACAGATGTACTTCCGTGCAACATCCAGGGCTTTACTTTGTGATGCTGCCTGTGCCATCATATGTTACATAGCTTGGCCGCGTGCATGCTTTGAGTTGCTCGGGTCCCTGGGCCTTGTCTTGTCGCCCTGCTGGGGTGGCTCCCTGATTCGGTTTGCGGGTGGGCCGCCCGCGTGCGATTTTTGTTGTTGTTGTTGTTGTTGTTGTTGTTGTTGTTGTTGTTGTTGTTGTTGTTGTTGAACATTATTACTTCTAAAGAATAATTATTGTTGGGACCCCTGGTGCGCGACCCCCCTCCAAAACCTAGGCCGCAGCTACATTTTCATCATTTTTTAGCGAAAGCTTCAGAAAAGTGAATTATTACCGGATCCGGTTGTTTTGTTGTACTCCGTTTTCCCTTGCAAAAAACACTATAAAATGAAAATTCTTGTTCTTACTTGATCAAATTGCAAGAATCCCTTGCAAAAAATAAGGTAAAGTGGACATTCGTGCGCGCAAGACGAAATCCTTCCAAAACCTTAGGTTTCGTAGCGATTTTAACATAAAAACATCAAAAACCCAATGGTTTTTTAAGAAAAAATTGTCAAAATGTCCTTCCGCGCGCGCTGTCCGAATCCCACAAAACCAATGGTTTTTCAACATTTATGTTACATGAGCTCGCGCGAGCTACTTTTTCTTGTTCTAACATAATCAAATTTCAATAATCCCTTGCAAAAAATAAGGTAAAGTGGACATTCGCGCGCGCAAGACGAAATCCTTCCAGAACCTTAGGTTTCGTAACGATTTCAACATAAAAACATCAAAAACCCAATGGTTTTTCAAAAAAAAATGTCCAAATTTCATCCCGCGCGCGCTGTCCGACTCCCACAAAACCAATGGTTTTTCAACATTTATGTTACATGAGCTCGCGCGAGCTACTTTTTCTTGTTCTAACATAATCAAATTTCAATACTCCCTTGCAAAAAAAAGTAAAGTGGACATTCGCGCGCGCAAGACCAACAAAAAACACGACGATCTCAGGAACTTGCCCCAAAAATGTGACCAACTCCGCTCTCTCTGTCTCTCTCTCTGTCTGCTCTCTGTCTCTCTCTCTGTCTGTCTGTGTCATGTATTGTATGTCACAATTGCAGGATGCTGGGCACACGCGCGCCCCGAATAAGTGACCAAGTTCTGTGGGTGTGTACCCCACGCCAGTGTAGTAGCCACGGTCGTCCGCACGCCACGAAGTGAAGTGTCCCAACGTCATAGGGCGGGAAGCTGGGTTTGGGTGGTCGCGAAGAGTCGTTTGGATATGTGGTAGAGCTTGAACTGCCCCCCCACGAAGTGGGGGTATTGTCTCGCGTCGCATGAAAACCCTGGCACTGGTGAGAACACTGAGCGTTCGGGTAAAATGATTGTTGTTGTTGTTGTTGTTGTTGTTGGCTTTGTTATTGATCTATACAAAAAGTATGTTTCTATCTATCTCTATATATGTATATGTTATATACATATATATGTGCATCTCATTTTCGATATATATATATATATATATATGTGCATCTCATTCTCGATATATATATATATATATATATACCAGTCCTGCCCTTTTCGTCCCAGCCTCTCCTGCCGCCCGCTTTCCCCTTCGCAGCTTGCGGGGCTCAGGGTCTCTGGGCTCCGGCGGTGGCGCTTCACGGCGCTTTCTTCGCGGTCTGGTAACGTCAGGGGAGGATTCGCTCCGGAAGCTACTCTGTCGCAACGGCGTGCCAGATTCCGTTGTGAACCACCTCGTCGGAGTCGGGCGCTGCGGGGTTTTGCAGTTCGCAAGGTGGTGCATCAAGGAGGAGGAAGTTTAAAGCGACGTCTTGGATAACGCCGACAGGGACGATTGGCGTCCTGGCCTGCCTGAAGGTGGCGTGGGTCGAGGCTCAGGAGCTTGCCACGGTCGCCTTGAAGGCCTTTGACACCTAGTGTACGAGGGGGCAGGGTCGCTCATGCCAGAGCCAAGATGCAACCGTCTTCGCTACCGCCGTCCTCGGTACGAGGTTCTGGGCAACGCGTTGGCTGTTGATGGGTTTTTTGCCGTTCGCGAGGGTGACAGGGCAAACCTGTTTTGTAGCTGACATGGCTCATGCTGGTGCGTGGCGACGCCGTTGGACAGAACGGAGACGCTGAATTACACGTTCGCCCAGGATCTTGCGGTGGCCTACCTGGAGAGGTGGATGAGATCTTTCGTGGCCATGTCATTGGGGAGGTGCGCAGCCGCATGGAGGTAGTCTGGATGGGAAAACCAGCGTTCCAGGCTCTCGTAGATAATCGCCGCGCGAAATCGGTTTCGTTCATGGATGCAAGATGAGGAACGTTTGTCTGTCAAGTTCTGCTCATCGTGGTGGTCTTCCAGGGGAGGCCCTGGCACATGCCAGAAGGGCGAAGTCCGCGGGCGCGGCCCAGTGCTCGCCAAGTCCCGCCAGGCGCGCGGGCAGCGCCACAAGCCGGCCAATCACGACGAGAATATCAGGGCCGCCCAACCGACCCGAAGCAAACCATCCCTTTCCGTGACGCCACCCAGACGTATGTATGCGGCCGGAGGGGAGCTCGAAAGGCGAGGATGACGCCACGGAAGGGGATGGTCTGATAGGGGTCGGTTAGGCCGCGCCCGAGACGACGCGCGGCGATCCTCTGTCAGCCTGACGGTGTTTGGCCCCTGCGACGAGGCGAGCCCCCGAAGTGTGGGCGGGGGTCTGGCCGTCCGCCAGGTCTGGTGTCTCGCCCTTGGGGGCTTCCCAAGTGTAGGCTCAGTGTGCTCTTGCGGCTGTTCGCCGACGCGTGCCCAATCGCCGCCGCGATAGAGAATGCATGCAGGTGGACGTTCTGGACAGGTGTGTCTGGGAGTCTGTAAACGACGCGTTCTACGTTGGGCATTGCAAATGCCACCGCGTGCGCTGCATGGGCAGGAGGCCCGTTCCACGCCGAACTTGGTGTTGCAGGTGATGTGGATCCGCCCAGATAGTAAGTTTATATTTGCTGCGAGCGTGGTCGTGTGCGCGCGGCCCTCCCAGTCTATCCTCTTTTCACTCCTTTTTCGCCTTCCCTCTTTGCCTCCATCCCTTCGGGTCTCTTTGCCTTCGGGGCCCGTAAAGTGGCGAGTTTGGTCGCGGCCTGGATCGGGTGTGGGCGCGGAGTGAGGGGGCGCGGTGGAAGGGTGGGACATGGTGGGGGGGCTGCGCTCAATCTTCTTTGAGGGAAGCGTGAGGAACGCGAAGAATGCAGGCCTCCTGCAGACGCGCTGGGTATTCAGATAGATGCAGTCTCTACGCCTTGCCTCCATGCCCATTCGGGCCCCGGCTCCGCTTCTCGCCGGGGGGGTGGGTAGCGGGGTTGGGAGCTGTGGGCGTCGGGGGAATGGTGGGCGGAGAAAGAAGACACATGTAGAGCCCGTATGCCTGTCCAACTCGTGACACCAACGCTCGAGGGGGGATTCGTCGATGGGACCACCCGTGAGCAACCTCTGGAAGAAGTGTGGCGGCATCGACATGTTGAGGAACCGCTCCCTGCCATGCTCACGCATGTGTTGTCGTTTGGGTGGGTCCAGCGTGGGCCCGCGCAGAGGGAACTTCCGACTCTTGATCATGACTGGTGGTTTCCCGGCGGGGGCTTCATGGGCATCGGGTCGCTTGGTGTTCGGGGGCGGAAAAGAGGGGGGTGATGACTAGGGGGGGGTGGATATCATGGCGGGGGCCAAGACATTTCCCCAGATTTCATGGCGCCTCTTCTTATTTCATTACGTCCCTGGCCCACCCGCTGGGCCGCGCACATGCCGCCGGTCATGATTTGCACCCCCCCCTCTTGGACACCCCCCTCTTGGCCGCTCCCGAGTAAAGGACGACGCATTGTTTGATGTGAAAGCCGTTGCTGTGGACACTCGTTGGTCGCAGGCTGCCAAGCATGCCAGCGGCGAGGGCATTTCGGCAGTTGTCGACGCAGTTCGGTGCCGTTCGGTCTGCAGGTCCGCGGTCTGCTGGCATCTAGCTGGCTATTTATGGGGGCGGCGCTTGGTCGCGCAATCGCAGGGCAACGCTTGCTGAGCATCGAGGGGGGAGTGAAGCTGAATTGGCGGAGTTCCTTGAATGCACTCGCTGTCGGGGAGCATCAGAGACATCGCATCATCGTTCGTGGACCTGTCGTTGCAATCAGGACTTTCCTGCCTTACGGCTGGTGCCGCCGACCCTGAAGACGACGAAGATGAAAACGAGCGAGGGGAGGTAGGACGCGGAGGAGGAGGAGCAGGAGGAGGAGGAGGAGAAGGAGGAGGAGGAGGAGGAGGAGTGGGAGGGGAAGAGGAAGGATGGAGGAGGCGGATGAGGGAGGAGGAGGGGGGGGGAGTGATGAGGAGGAGGAGCAGGAGGAGGAGGAGGAGGTTCCTATTTCTAAAGCTCGTGGTGATTTGATGCCTTCTGCGGGTTCACAGCGTGAAGTGGAGTGTGTCTGGTCGCGCGGACTTATGCGAGCTGCTTGGGCGCAAACACCAGAGCTCCAGTTTTGTGATGGGTGATCCGGTTCATGTTTGGCATTTAGCGGACCTGGTTGTTTACTTCAGTGCACGTCGGAGTTTCCCACCATCATTCTCGGGGACGCCAGCGGTGGAGCAGACTCGTCTGACCCGCGCTTGAGGCAAGCGGCTCTTGGTGTAACGGTGTTGCATAGCGAGCAGTCCAAAGTGCGTGGAAGCTTCTATGGGACGATTGCAGGGACGCTTGACAGGGTGTTTGGGGAGCTTGCAGGCTTGAGAGAGGTGCTTCGCAGGAGCTTCAGAAGAACTGCGAAGGAGCTGCGGAAATAAAGGCTTGCGGCACGCGTATTTGGAACGAAAAGGAAAACGCTTGCCCGAACACGCTGCAGCTTCACAGGAGTTGCTGTGGGGAGGCCTGAACGGCGCCAGAAGAGCTCGCACCCTGCGCTGCGGGCTTCTAATCTGAAACCTTCCTAGCTCTCGAAGAGCTATCGGGGAATCTTGCAGTCCTCCAGTTGTGGGCGCCCATATTGCTGGAGGTCCCGCAGGTCTCTAGCGATCAGTTCCCCGGGGAGATTTGAAGTCATTGTGGTTAGCTATATGGGCCAGCGCTGCGCCCATTCATCATATCACCGACTGTGAGACCGTGAACATTGGGGCCAGAGAAAGTATGCAGAACCTCGCGGCGCGGATGCTGATGCATGGGCTTAGAGTCAGCTGCTCATGTCCACGCGTGATGCCGATGAAATCGAGGTTTGGTTTGTTCACTCGCACTTGACTGGTCGTTCTATTGTTGCTGGGTGAACCCATCGAGTGTGCTTGATGGGCAACGCTATTAGTTATCATCTTCTCTGTGCAATGGCAGATGGCGTCCGACTGGACCCAGAAATGTGTCATCGTATCCTTGACATCGAGCGCCCGGCCTTCCTGGCGAGGCACAGGCTGATCCGCGCGGCCGCGGGCTCCATGCCAGCGATTTCCAGGATGTGGAAAGGAGAAAGGAGAGTGGGCATCCTGCTCATCTCCCTCTTCCTCCACCTCCTGCCGCTCCTGCTAAGAGTATCGTGTGTGTGTTTTCACGAGGAGCAACGAGTTGGACGACAGTGGTCGGAAATGCACGCGTTGTTTTGGGTCGGCCTTCCTGGAGAGTCTCGTGGTTTGGAGACACGCCCCGTGTTGCACGCCTCTGAATTTCAACGAGGGCTGCCATGCGGTCCCTTTCGGATACCGTCTGCGCGTGGCTGGAGACTGGGTACACGAAGCGCACGGGTTGAATTCAAACACAAAGTTCGGTCTCTGGTTTTGCGGAAGGTGCGGGTGTTTCGCCAGCCAACAGTGTGAACGAGCCACACCAACAGGAGAGGGATATTGAAGGTTGATCCGCCAACGACGCTGTCCGAAAATCCCAAGCAGTAAAGTCGAGGAGGCGAAACGGTCTGAGGCCAGGTGTTGTCTCACCTCCGCGGTCGATGCTCCGTTTTGTAAACTTAGAAAACGGACATTCTCATTCTCATTCCCCCCATTCCCCCCCCTCCTCTCTCCCCTCCCTCCCACTGCCCCCCTTGTCCCTGGGCGGCGAGACCCTTCGCCCTCAGCCGCGCGCTTTTCCTGCCCCCCTTCAGTTCCCCCCCCCCCTCGTCCCGCTCTCCCATTCGCCTCCTCCTGCCCCTCCTCCCCGCAGCCCTGCCCCCCCGCCATCCGCCCTGCCCCGGGCGTCGTCATTCGGCCATCTCCGCTCCCCCTGCCCTCTCTATCCCCGCCGACCTCCGTGCGGGAGGCTGCCAGGATCGCGACGATCGTCACCATCGACGATGAGTGGAAGGCCGGCTGGGCGGCCCGTGCGCGCGCCCTCCTCGTCGCCCCCCATCCATCTTACAGTCGGGGCGCTGAAGAAGGAACCCTTCTCGTTAGGGAGGGGTTCCGTGCTCCTTCATTGTTTTACAGCTTGCCTGAGGTTTTCCTTGGGTTTTCGATGGGAAATCAAAGTTCGACTTATGGAAAAATGGGGCCCCGTTCCTTATTTAGGGTTCCTTAGGTCAACGCCTCGACTGTACATGCCTTGGCATCCCCCTGTCCCTCACGCTCGTCGCAGGGTTGTGTAGCCGTTGAGTTTGATGTCAGCTTGGTTGCTGGCGCCGTCGATGCTCCTGTATATGTGTCCCTCTGCGCCCCTACTCCTAGGTCCCTCTCAGGATCCCCCCCTTCCTGAGAGAAGCCCGCTGCGCCCCTTTCCCTTCTTCCTCCTCGCTTTTATCCTCCCCCCTTTTCCCCCCTCCCCCTCCGCCTGCACCCTTCGCCTGCTGTCCGCCTCGGCCCTAGGTTCTGCTTCAGAAGATGGATGCCCTCAAGCAGACCGTGGGCCTTGCCGCCTACAAGGAAGCGGGTCGAGGGGCCGCGGTGGGGAAGTGACGGGGAGTGGCAGGGGCAGCGAGGGGGGAGGAGGCGGGAGTGCTTGCTGCTGTCGTGAGCTTTTGAAGCTGTTTTTTTTGCCAGCATCGGGCCGAGGCGAGGTGAGGAGGGAGCTGAGCAGAGAGGCGAGGTGGGGGAGGAAGGTGGGGGGAGGGGAGGACTGGGAAGAAGGCGGGGGGGGGGGAGGACTGGGAGGACTGGGAGGAGTGGGGTGGGGAGGAGGGGAGGACGTGGGGGGAGAGGGGAGGACTCGGAAAAGAGAGAGGGGCGGGTGCGCTGGCGGGGATCTCCGCGGGAAGGTCCTGCCCCACACCCCCCCTTCTGGCCCCCCGTCCTCGCTGCCCCCGCGCCCCCCCCCCCCCCTCCCTGCCGCCCCGCCCCTCCCCTCCCACGCCTAGCGCCCACCGCTCTCCTCGGGCTGCACACCGCGTGGTCGCCTCTGCACCCAGCCCGGCCCTTGGCCGATCCTGGACCCGGCGTCGCGCTGCACCCGCGCCCCGATGCTGGGCCCGGGAGGGGCCACGGGCCAGGACGGGTGTACAGTCAACCCGCATGGTAGGGATGGGCAACCTTCTCAAGGGCCTTTCGGCTCATCCATGGCGACTTTCGCTGGCCAACCTCGTTCGAAAAGTGCCCGCAGGGCCCTCCAGGGCCCTTGCATCCTTACCGCGCGTCCTTATGATACGGGTGGACTGTAGGTGTATAGTTGGCGTCCTGCGAATTATCTTCCCTCGGAGGAAGATGAAACAACCATGTCATGTAGGGGGTCCGCGTGGATTGCTTGGGTCCGCGCTGGTCCTCCCTAGCGGCGCCTCCGGCGCTGTCCCTGGCGCGCTCCGTGCGCCAAAGAGGTGGGCCCACCGCCGATCCAAGAAATCCGCGCGGACCTCCAAAACTTTATGTTTACGTCGTTCTTTGCTTCTTTATCCCATCCCCCCCTGCTCCGGGTTCCCCATCCCCCTCCCGCTCCCCCTCCTCTCCTCCCCCCTCCGTGCGCAGGCGTGTCGCGGTCGGGCCGCCTCAGGGGAATCTGCCAGGCGCAGAGGCTTCTGGGCCTTCCTGGTTTGCGCATATTTTTCTGGCCATGGAGCTGGGGCATGGGGATCGACCAACCTTTCCAGCTTATGCTCATAGCTTTCTCGTGGTTTCCTCTCAGTCCTTGGTGAGCCCGCAGCTCATGCGGAGCCGCAGCTCGTTTCCGTAGCCTGCCCCACAGTGTGCCCATCGCACTCCCATGGCCAACCTGGAGCCCGATCATGGTGCACGCGTGCCTCGATGACGCTCTTCTCTTGGCCGGCCCACGGCTTCGTTCATTGCTTGCACAGACCCCCGACGTCATGATTTTTTCAGAACGTCGACCCCCAGAGGTCTTGACCCATTCCCCGGGACCAGTTCGCCGTCCTGAGGCGTTTTTTTGACGGTCCTGAGGCCCGGTAAGGGCCCCCCGAGGCCGAAGATAGCGAAACATCTTCCGTCGTGATTTTTTCATGACTCGAGGCGGTCTTGGTGGGACGCACAACGCAACGCAAAGCGCAGACGCGGCCGGCTCACCCGTGGCCCCCCCGTCGCAGATGCTCGTTGGCCGCCCCCTGCCGGGAGCAGCAGTGCGCTCCCGCGGCCCGCAGGGCCGGAACCCGCTCAAGGAGTACCAGGTGCAGGGCTTCCGGATGTACGAGAAGTGCGCGGACAATTTCAAGGCGCCGGCGGAGCGGCCAATTCCCTCGCCCCCTCCATCCCCTCTGCCTCCCTTCCTCTCTCCGTGTTCCTGCGGCTCCTCCTCCCCCTCCTCCTCCTCCTCCTCCTCCTCCTCCTCCTCCTCCTCCTCCTCCTCCTCCTCCTCCTCCTCCCCCCACCCACCCCGCGGGCGCCCCAAGGCGCGGTCCGTCAGCCGCTGGCTGCGCTCCAAGCCCAAGAAGCAGTGAGCGGGGAGCGCGCGCTCCGCCCGTGTGGGCTCGCCGCCGGGTGCCGCAGGGGCGCCTCCTGCACGCCAGGCCGCGGCAGGGGTGCCTGCGCCGATCCTGGGCCCGGGAAGGGCTTGGGCCCGGGGTGGGCTCATGCAGTCGAGTCAACCCGCATAGGTAAGCACGGGCAGCCTTCCCAAGGGTACCCCCTGCAGCCTTGCCCCCTCGGCCCATCCTTGGCCGCCTTCGTTGGCCGCGCCCCGCCCGGGAAGCCTCGGAACGGGCGTCCAAGGCCCTTGCATCCTTGCCGCGGTTGACTGTGATGCGCCCGGCGGGCCCGAGGCAGTGGATCGGCGGCGAACTCCGAGCCCGACCCTGGCCGATCCAGGATTCGGGGCGATTCGACGGGCGGCGGCCGTGGGGGCGGGGCTCGGAAGTTGTCGAACACGTAGCGACATCCGAACCCTACCCCGTACTCCCGCAGATATTCACGAGAGTCGACGGCCGGTGGGGGTAACGGTAAGTCGGGCATGTCCCCCTACAGGAGGAAAATTCCCAAATAGTCAAAAATAGTCTGGAGTCGATTTTCCGACCATTTTCGGACTTTTTTTTGGGTTCCTTCCAAAATCCGCCTGTAGGAGGGCATGCCCGACCCAAGGATAATGTTAGTCAGGCGATCGCAAACATGGATCAAGGGGGCATGGATTAGCGACGGGCCCCGTTTCCATGGGAAATCGCAGATCCCCGACGCCGAACGATGCGGCACCGGCCGCATCTTGGGGAGGACACCTCCCCCGATCCCTGGAGGTGGCGACCGCGCGCGCCAAGTCCGTGGGTCGCGAATCCCTGTTTGCGCCCCCGAGTTGGGGCCTGAGCGCCGATCCTGGGCCCAGGACGGGCCCGGCCCCCGGATCGGCCCCGGCGTGCACCCGGCGCCCTCCTGCGCGCCAGCGGGCCGGCGGATCGCAGGAGCCTCGGGGCGCCCCTCCCGGGCCCCGTCTGGGGCCACGTCCTTCTCGTCGTCTTCGTCGCCGCCCTCCTCCTCCTCGGCTCCTCCCTCTCCTCCTCCTCCTCCTCCTCCTCCTCCTCCTCCTCCTCGTCCTCCTCCTCCTCCTCCTCCTCCTCCTCCTCCTCTGGCCTCCTAGATTAGAAAAGCTTGTTCCCTCTTGCGTTATCGTTTCTGTTTTGAAAACGTTCTCGAACGGCTGGTGCTGTTCTGCCAGGTTCCGTGGGCCCACCAGTGGCTGCGTTTTCTGTTCGGCGCCTAGGGCCGACATGTTTCTTCACTATCTTGAGTGCCCTGTTGTTCTGTCTAGTGCCAGTGCCGTCCTGCATCTTCCCGCTTTCTTTTCCTCACTCTCGGGGCCGCAAGGTGCTTCCATCTTCCCCTGGGCCGCCTCCTCTCAGCTTGAACTTTCTGCCTGCGCGACTTTCCTTGATCTCATCTTTCAGGCCTATCATGATTTGCGGTGCGCACCCAACCCGTCGCCTCCGAGGGGGGCTCTGCGGCTTCAAGGCAGGATGCGTGCTCGTTTGAAGTAGCTCAAGAGGCGGGATCATCGCCTGAGCCTGCTTCTTGGGTAGCTCCGATGCTCTCTCGGGAGGACGTGGGGAGTTTGCCAGGTATTGAATTAGGGTCGGGTCGGCCTAATTCTTTGCCTTCCTTGGCCTCGTGCACTCCTCCTTTGGCCTCCTTCCTCCACCTCCCCGCTTTTCTCTCTCCTCGCCGTCGTCTTCCTTTTCCTCCCCACTTTTCTGCTCCTTTGCCTTCTCCTCCTCCTCCTCCTCCTCCTCCTCCTCCGCCTCCGCCTCCGCCTCCGCCTCCGCCTCCGCCTCCGCCTTCGCCTTCGCCTTCGCCTCCTCCTCCTTCTCCTTCTCCGCGGCCCTTCGCGGGCAACGAGACATGAGCATTGCCTTGCTGATTGCATCCAAGCGTTCGGCTTGAACGAGGATGAGGCTCGAGGTCTGGGCAGCCGCCTCGAGGAGAAGGGGCAGGGCGACCTGCCCGACCTTGACGTGGACGGCGAGCTTTTTCCAAGGGGGGGGGCCCTGTCGCTGGCCCACGGTGCGGTGGGCTCAATGCCGCGCTGTGGAGACAAACAGGTCCTCTCCGATGGCCCCCCCTCTGGGGGGTTTCGGCGGGACCGTCGGACCTCGCCCTCCTCTCTCTCCCTTCGTGGCGTACGATCCTCCTCCTCCTCCTCCTCCTCCTCCTCCTCCTCCTCCTGTTCTCTCCTCCTCTCCTCCGCGTCCTCCTCGCCACCCTTAGCTCCTCTCTTCTCCCCCCTCCTTTAGCTCTTCCTCCTGCGCGGGCGGAGGTAGTTCTTGAGCAGTGCTCCCTTCAAGACGTGAGCTTCCCTGCCCCTAGTGGGGGGTCAGAGTGCGGGGGCAGTGTTCGCCGCAGCAGACCACCGGGGCGCTCCTCGGCATTCGCGGGGAAAACGTTGGGGCTCGCAAGATCGCAGGAGGGCTCGAGTAGGAGGAGGAGGAGGAGGAGGAGGAGGAGGAGGAGGGAGGAGGAGGAGGAGGAGGAGGAGGAGGAGGAGGAGGAGGAGGAGGAGGAGGGAGGAGGAGGAGGAGGAGTAGGAGGAGGAGGAGGAGGAGGAGGAGGAGGAGGAGGAGGAGGAGGGAGGAGGAGGAGGAGGAGGAGGAGGAGGAGGAGGAGGAGGAGGAGGAGGAGAGAGGAGGAGGAGGAGGAGGAGGAGGAGGAGAGGAGGAGGAGGAGGAGGAGGAGGAGGAGGAGGAGGAGGAGGAGGAGGAGGAGGAGGAGGAGGAGGAGGAGGAGGAGGAGGAGGAGGAGGAGAGGAGGAGGAGGAGGAGGAGGAGGAGGAGAGGAAGGAGGAGGAGGAGGAGGAGGAGGAGGCGCGCGGACCGCACGCCACCAGCAAGAGGCAAGCCTCGAGCTGGTGGTCCGGTACAATCAGCGCCCAGCCCACACAAGGGCGTGGGCCGAGCGGGAGGGCCGCCCCGCCTGCCTGGCCACGTCGCGCGCCAGCCTCCCCAGCGCCGAGAGCACCAGGAAGAGGCACACGTATGCGGCGGGGGAGGGGGAGACGACGGGCGACAGACTACAAGGGCGGCCCAAGAAAAACCAAACGAGTTTAATCAGACCCTGAGCTCGCTCCATCGGGAGCGGGTTCGGGAACACTGGCCGCTTCCAGCAGCCTCGAAGCTACAGCACGGCGGAGCTCCGCGCGGTCATCGTCGCGCTCGGCGGCCCCAGCTATCTTCACGCCCGTTCTGGGGTGACACCCGCGCTCCAGCCGTCTAATCGACATTCTCTGGTTGGCAGCGGTGCTCGGGACTTTGGACCTCCCTTTGCATTGCTGCGTGAGGTTTCGCAGCGAGCCAAGAGATCCGTGAGCCCCGCACAACTTGCAACAGTACACATGCAGGTGACGAAAAACGTCGTGCCCCAGGTCCCGAAACACAGAAAACTCGTCCGACGGCTCGGGCACAGCCACAGGAGTCGGGGGACCTTGGACTTCATCAATGCACACGCGCTGAGCTTCGTCAGCGGCAGCCAGAGCAACCCTCACTGCTTCCAGCTGCACGGGCCTAAAAGCCGCCCCAAACTCACGAAACCACTGGTCGCACACGTGTCGCTGGATCGAAGAGGGAGAACATTCACGATAGTCTCTGCTCGTGAGCAGGCTCTTAAGCGACTCCAGAGTGCGAGCCACACGGCCACAGCTCCTGCATTTATAAGTGCTGGTGGTCTCGCAGCGAAATAACACATGGCTAGTGACCGTGACCTTAGGAGGGGCAGGGGCTCTCAAGAGGCGGAGGGGACGATCAGGGTCAACTTGTGTCCATGTGCCAGACTCGAGCAAACGTTGAGCAGCCCATGCAATGAACCGCACCGTGGACTTGTGATATTTTAATTCACCAGACACCGCCGCACAGAAACCTTCAGCCAGCGTGTGAGAGCTAGCCCCTAGTTTGGCGAAAAAATCAGCCCACAGGTTCCCAGCTCAACTTTTGATACACAGCCCACGCTCCAAAACGTCGTCAAAACTCAGATGGGCAGGGAACCAAGAGAACTGGGGGTGATTAGACTTAAGGTCAAATATGGACCTCCAGATCGAGGCATGCTTAGACATGCCTTGGGAAAGATGCAGGCTCCAAGAGTTGCCTTCGCGCACCACCGCCTGGAGGTCCGAAGCAATACTCTGATGCTGCGGGTGAAAAGCCAGACCCTGCCGCACAGCCCAACGTTCAGCACGACCTATCGTCTGACGCTCACCTGGAAGCGCTCCATATACGGCCCTCAAGGGAAGCAGACAATCAAATAACTGCACCACGCTCCAACCAGCTCTGGAGACCTCTGGGACCCCAGAGTGAAAGCAGCTACCGTCAGTGAAAGACTGAGGGCCCCAGGGCCCAGAGACGTCCCCGAACTCAAAAATAGGCGGGTTGGCAAGCGGAGCGGGAATATTAGTGGGCAGAGGAGGGATGCCGTAAGTTAAATAATTAGAGTGTACATCGGGCTCCCCAGTAATAGAGGCCCGAGACTCGATCAGCACGCGCCTATGCTTAGCCAGGGCCTCAGGGACCTCGTCACCCAAAGCATCAACCCCGTCGTCGGTGATGAACTTAGAGCAGGCATACCACACATGTCCGTGCGTACCTTGAGGAGCGGAGCAGGCAAGGCACACGGGTGGTACATCATATTGTAGAGCAGAAAGTGCAGCAGGTAGCGGAACCACATTCCCCCAGACGGCCGCCAGGGCCCCACGAGCCCGCTGGTCATTTACAGCACGTATACCATTACGTAGCGCACGAAACCAAGGCTCCCCTTCTGGAGGGTCAGTGTTATAGAGGTGCTGCTGCAACCGACGTATCTGCCACCGCTGCACACCTTCGATAATCGCAATACGCACATCACTACGACACACCACCAGCAGCGAAATATCTGTACCAAGATCGCTGCGAAAAGTGTGGGCATTGACCATCGTCCTGCCGATGCGAAGCAGGCTGAGCCACACCGCCGACAGCGGACCTCGAGCCTGCTGCCAGGTAGGGTTGTCGGACATGATGTCTCTCAGACGGGTCCAAGCACGTTGAAGTCTCGATAACTGAACCCTTCCGTCCCAGACGAACGTGGCGAACTTGACACACACACACACAAGTAGTGGAGTCGTAGATCGGGTCGTATTGCGGATCGGCCTGCGTCAGCAGATACGAAGTAATGCCACCGTGCTGTTTGGCCCCTGCGATCGTAGCCGCAAGCTGCCTCAAATACTTCAGCGCAGTGTCTGAGATGCCTGACACGGAGCCACCGTGTCCAGCTGCTGGGAGAGCTCCAGTCCTCCAAAGTCGGGTTGCACGCTTGCCAGTTGCATGTTTCAGCGCAACGAACTTGTCACGACGACGTTTGAGAGCCTGTAACCTTTTCTTCTCCTGCGTGCGAACAACCCGACCAGCAGCTAATTCATGCCCGAGATTTCTCATCCATTTACGAACAGGTAGATGCAGCCGAATAGCCATCTTCGAGAACACCTTCCGAGCCACTTTGTTCCCAGCAATGAGCCCCGACTTTTTGACATGGGAGTGGAGCCCGAGGACCTTGGCATCTTCGGTGAACACTTTCACAGCACGCTCCAGGAAACGCACGTCCCGAGGATCCGAAGTGACGAGCTGAATCGAGATGTCGTCGACTAGGGCTCTCGGTGTTATACAGGGCGAAATGTCATTGAGCCTACGCACCGCACGCAGCGTGAGGAGGAAAAGCATGCCCGTCGCATGATTGCACCCAGCAAGGATGCCTTGATGCGAGCAGAACTGCACAGACAGGCTGCCGAAAGCTCGAAGACGTCGTGGCTGCCTGTGCAGATCCACCAACATCCAAGCTAGCCGCATTGGGAAGTGCAGCGCTTCAGCTTCTTTCAGCAGCTGCTCCGAGTGAACCATCTCGAAGCATTTGATCATATCTAAGAGGACAGAAATAGAAATATCACCGACTAGCGCCGCCATCTCGGCAGCAATGTTGTGAGCAAAAGCACTGTCTGAGGAGCTGTGCCCCCGACGAGTACCCCAAACAGCGTGGCAGTCATTACGCTCTTGCCAGTCAAAGGTGATGGGCTTGCGAACTTTGCCCCAGACACGGCACAGCAAAGAGACGAGCGCGATCAGTCGAGTCCCACCATCTGGTTTGGCAAGACGACACATCTCGTTACAGACACGCTCTCTAGGCCAGGCTAAGTGCATCTCGCACAGGTTAAAGAGTTCTGCAATCGCCGAGAAAGCCTGTCTAGGCAGGTGTATTAAGGCTCTCGGATGAATACCCATCATGCCTCCAGCAGTGCGAGTGGGGTAAGTGTGAACAGCATCCTCCACCTGAGCAGCCGTGATGCGCGGGAGCATGGGCCAGCTGGTGGGCCCTCGCGGAAACTCGAGAACGGAACAACCGTGGGACAACCAAACCTCCTTCCAGGGAACGAGTTCCGCATCGGCCTGCTGGTGGGGAGCCTCACGCGCCTGGTTGCTTAAAACCTCTTGGATGGCCTTCACTTTTGAGAACCTGTGAGCCTTCCTTCGAGGCGCCAGCAGAGAAAGCGTCCCTAGCCCATTGCCTCCAAGCCTGGGGCGCCGCATTCTCCGCGCGAGCGATTGCAGCCTTCGCCCGAATGTAGATAGTAGTGAGCATTCTGGCCACATCGGGACGTGCAAGGACGGCGAAGCCGCCATTGAAGAAATCACGCACATCAGAGTCAAGGCAACCTAGGACTTTTTTACAGCGGGCGATGTTGGCCATGAAACGATCGAACTCATCAAAAGCCAAAAAGAGCTTGCGACATTGACGAGGCGCAGCAGAACACGGAGCATCGTTTTCTTGCAAAAGCCTAATTTGCTCACTGAGATGTTCTCTGGCCTTGCCTAAGTGTTTGGCCCACCCAAGAGCGACGGCCCAGGCGCGTGCCTGCGGATCCTTATAAGTCCTCCTTCTGGGGGGAGTCCAGACAAGCTTTTTGAAGTGGACCTCAAGAGGGCCCACGTAGGCCTCGGCGGCAACGCCAACACGGTCCCACCTGGCGGCCAGCTCTCTTTCCACCCCTTCGAGGGCGAGATCCCAAAAATCAGCAACTTTGGCTACAGAGTCCACTTGCGGGGCAGCGGTCGTCAAAACCGCGTGCCGCGGGTATATAGGAGGTCTAGCGCAGCCAATGGGAGGGGTCGACGGGAAAGCTTTCGGGACCTTGGCCACCCGAGCCCAAACAGGCGTCTCCCGAGCCCTCAACGTAAGCTGGACGGGGAGGTGAGGGTAGGTGGTGGCAGCCTCCAACACACACGTGCGGGGGTTGAGCTTTGGCGCCAGCCAGCTGCTACAAATGAAATAATCAATGTGCGTGCCAGGTGAAACCTGCCTGCAAGTGGGCGCCTCAGAAACGAAAGCCAGTCCTCCAGCCGCCGCTATCCAGTCGGACTGGTCCAGGGCGGTGAGCGGCATGTTGAAATCGGCGCCGATGATCCACGGGATCTGCATGCCGTTGAGCACTGACAGGTACTCGATGATCTCCCACACCAGCTCGGCGTTGCACGGTCCGTACCCTTCGCCGTCCTTGAGATAGGCCGACAGGAAGACAACTCCTCCAGGCAGAAAGGACATGACGTGCGCAGCCACAAGCCTGCCAGGAACAAGTACATGACTAGCGCAGCCAGGGGGCGCCTTGATAGGAATATGTGACCTGACCAATACTGCAACTCCACCTGTAGTGCCAGGCCCTCCATCCTGGTTAGGCACAGCAGGGCCCCAGAGCCCTCTCCAGCCAGTGTCTTCAACTTGCGACTGACGCTCACCAAGCTTGGTATCAGGAACATGGTGCTCTTGCGCAAGCACCACGTGAGCAGTGCTGTCCACCAGGTAGTCGCACAGTGGACCCAGCGAGCTCGAGTTGAGCGTCACAATTTGTGAGTCGCTTTTGCCCTTCGCCTGGCCAGCAACCTTGACATCAAGTCGACGAACCCCTGGACAGTCGGTACCCTCTGCCACACGATGCCCATCGGGCGAGCGTGGTGAGCAGTGCGTGCTGCCAGGGTCTAAAGGATGCATGCCATAGGAACGACCAGCAGTAGAGCCATCCACCCTCGTCGAGCAAAAGGCCGAGCTCGTCAAAGCAATCGGCGCACATGTGGCGCTCTCTTCCTGCCCCCTGGTGACAGGTGAGTGTAGCGACCGAGACGATGGCGTCGCACCCGCAGTCGCAGTAGCTGCCCTTGCAGAAGACGCAGTAGGGGCAACCTGAACACATGTGTCAGACAGATCAGGCTGACTGTCAGCTGCTTGATCAAATTGAAAGGGGTCAACGTCAGGATCGTCCATGATAGAACGCCTGGGAGCTGAGGTCAGCTCATCTTGGGCAGTAGGCGTCGTCATTGCAACAAGAAGAGAGCATAGACAGAACAAAACCACAGCTAGCCGCCCGATCACATTACGCAGCGGTCGCACCACTGGTCTTGAACTTCTTGGTAAGCGAATGAACTTGGGCCAAATGACGCTTGAGCTTGTCACGAAGCTCTCGCTCCTTAGTTTCGTCAATCTCGTCATCTTCCCCGCCCACGTCGACATCAATACCACACTCTTTGAGATGTTCACGGCATGTGCGACCGTCCAGGCCATCGACGTGAGCATTAGCACGATCCTGATCTTCATCATCGTCGATATCCATGGATTCTCGAGCCTCAGGAGGAGTGGACTGAGTCCCCCCCCCCCCCCCCCCCCCCCCCCAAAAAAAAAAACCCCCCACACCCCCCCCCCCAAAAGAAAGAAAACAAAGAAAGAAAAACCCCCCCCCCCCCCCCCCCCCCCCCCCCCCCCCCCCCCCCCCCCCCCCCACCCCCCCCCCCCCCCCCCCCCCCCCACCACAAAAATAGGGCTGAGCGGTTTAGGTGCGCTGCAACCTCTGGGGCTTCCTTGAGTTTCTGCACCGCGCGCGCATGCTACGAGGTCGGTGCTGAACCGCTCCGACCCGCCCAGCGCGCGGACCACGGCATCGAACTGCTCGACCGTGGCCTCCATGCCTGGCAAGAAGGTGGACAGGGAGGGTGACTTATCATCGAACTGCACCGCGGGACCAACCACATGGGCGCAACCTCTCCTCCAGCTCCACGATATGTTTGTTAGCATCATGCTCGTCCTGCTCGACCTGCGCCAGGGCCTGCTTAGCCTTCTCCAGCGTCGCTCGGGCAGCCTCTTTTTTGACAGCAATACTGGAAAGCTTCGTGCGAGCGGTCTTGAGCTGGCTGGTGAGCCCCTGCATATTGGCCTCGTTGGGTTTGTCGGCCTGTAGATCGCCTGCAGCCTGCTTCTCGCTTCATAACACCGCGCGCTGCTGCGTCCTCAGGCCCCGACAGGAAGCTTGAGCAGACTACCAGCTTGGTGAGGCCGCCTCACGCTTGACCGCCACTCCATGCCTTAGCCGGGAGGAATAGCGGGCTCCTTGGCCTCATCTCCGGTACCATTATGAACTGCACCAAACTTCTGCTGCGCTGCTGTAATTCCTTCCAACTGCTTTTGCACTGGCTTCTCACGCTTCGTGGCCAAATTCATGAGAGCGCTGCACTGAACCTTGGGTGGGGCACCCCGTGAAAGGCGGAGCCTTTCGGAATGCCGCACTTCCCGCACCACTTCTGATCACCACGGTTGATCAAACTCGTTGCCGTAGGCTCATGCTTGCACCATTTGCAGTACCATGGGCCAGCCTCTGTGCTGCGCGACCTGGGCGCCATGGCAGGTCGGAAGAGCACGCGGCAAGGAGCCACGCGAGGCAAAGCAACAGGGCCGTGGTGGGGCTGGGCCGTGCGGGGCGGACCGCTCGGCGCTCTGCCTGGGGCGAACCAGGCGACTGTCGAAAGCTGGCCGCGGACTAGCGGTATCCACTTTGCCGGCAAGCGGCCAAACCTTGAGTCCAAAATGGCTACGGTCGGGGAGGAGGGAGAGAGAGGAGTAGGATGAGGAGGAGGAGGAGGACGAGGAAGGAGGAGGAGGAGGAGGAGGAGGAGGAGGAGGAGAGGAGGAGGAGGGATGAGGAGGAGGAGGACAGGAGGAAGGAGGAGGAGGACCAGAGGAGGATGAGGAGGAGGGGGAGGAGGAGGAGGAGGAGGAGGAGGAGGTCTCCGTAGCCATTTTGGCTCAAGTCCGGAGGCATTGCTCAAGGGACTCTGAGTTTTGTGGCGTGGGGGAATCGCGGCCCCCGTCAGTTCTCCCTGGCGTTCGCCCGCCAGGTTCATACTCACTATTACGTCCTGTGTACGGAACCTTGTTTCTCCTCCCAACATCGTCCTTCGATGGTTCCAGCGCCCGCTGCTTTCTCGTATGCGCCGTGGGTGCGTCCAGATGAGTGGACTATTGTCCAAGGAGGTCGTAAGGGGAAGAAGAAGCAAGGCCAGGGAGTTGTGTGCTCAGGCTGCGGTTGCAAGAAGAATGCTCCTGACGACTCTCATTGCTACCATTGCAGTGTTCTGTTGCCTCGCCTCGCTGTCGGTCATCCACCTGCTGCTCAAGGGTCCTGGGCGCGCCCTGCATCGCCCCCAGGCTCGTTCTTTCACCGCCGCCCGCTCATGGGGGGCAAAGGTGGAGGCTTCTCAGGCGGTGGCATTGGCGGCAAGGGGGGCAAGGGCGGCGGCGGCAAGGGCTGGGGGCTTGGCGGTTGGGCTGGTTCGTGGGCAGGCGGTGCACCTCAACGTGGTCCTGTCGAGGCAGGCCAGCCGTCGCCCTTGCCTGTGCCCAACCTGTCCAAGGAGGAGGCGTCGGAGTTGGCTCGTCTTTGTGGGAGGGCTGGTGACAAGGTCGGCGCCACCAAGTATTCTTCCTTCGCGAAGTCGCTCGCGGCGACTGAGGAGCGTGCTAAGCAGCCAGTCTCGGCGCATCAGGCTGCCCAGCAGCATCGCGCGCTCGTTCGACGTCTCGAGAAGCAGCTGGAGGGCGACCTGGCGAGGCTCCTCCGCCTGCAGTCCGAGGTTCAAGAGCAGAACGAGAAGGTCAAGCGTGTGCGTTGCGAGTTGCAGGAAGCCGACAGGGTGTACAATGAAGCTGTCCAGAAGCTGGCGGCTGATTCGAAGGTCGTGCCCAACGTTGAGAAGGCCAAGCTCAGGTTCGAGGATTTGCTGTCTGGCTCTGTGGACATCGGCTCCATCATCAGCTGTGACATTCTCGAAGACTTCGGTCATGATGACGAGCTCGAGTTGTCGACCGAGGATCGTGAGGAGATGCAGAAGCGCACAGCGCTCCTGTCCCAGGGCATTGCGGACATGGCCAAGTCGGTGTTCCAGCAGGCAGTGGACCAGGCCAAGTCCGCCCAGGCAGCACATCAGGCGCATAAGGCTCGTGTTGCTGGCAAGCGTCGCTGGCGTGAAGAAGGACTTCATGAAGCTGGTGGGGGTGTCGGCGGTGCTGAGGCCACTGCAGCAGCTGCTCCGGGTGGAGAAGTTGATCCCCCCACGACGGCTGGGTGCAGCCAGCAGGTGCCAGTCGAGGCGCCGCCAGCAGACGTTCGTGCGCGTGCAGATGCTGCTCTTCATGCCAGTGAGTCAGGTGGCGCCTCCCCCTCGTCTTGAGGGGGGGGGGGGGGGGGCACTTTCTTGCATTCGTGAATCGTGTGTTGCTGGAATTCGGTCTGTTTTTGACTTTTTTGCCTCTCGAACCTCGGTCATAGGTTCGAAATCCAGAGTCTCTGGCATCAGGCTTTTTAAGAGGTTCCAGTCGGTCTTTCGAGCCACCACTCCCGAGGCCATTTTTTGGGTTGCGCCATTGGGCACTGCCGACGTCCAAGGTGCCCCTGGATTCAAGCCCCTGGGGCCCCCGAGGCCCGTTCCTCTGCCTGTTCGTTCTGGGCCCTCGGCTTTCCAGCTGGAGATTGCCACTGTCAACGGGAACTCTTGGGGCACGTTCTACAAGTTTCTGGAGTCTACCTCGGCCCGCGTTGTCATTGGCCAAGAGCACCGCCTCAGAGCCTCAGACATCGACCAGAAGTCGGAAATTTGCAAGAATGCTGGTTTCAAGACTGTTTGGGCGCCTGGTGTGCTCGGCGAAGGCGGTGGTGTTTCTTCGGGGGTAGTTGTGGCGGCTCGTGACGGACTTGGATGCTATGCAGCTTCTGAAGTGATTCTTGCTGAAGGACGAGCGGTTGCTGCTATGGTTCGCGTTCCTGGTTGTGCTCCGTTCGCCGTCGTGTCGGTCTACCTGGTTCACTCCCAAGGACTGTCGGAAGCCAACGTGGAAATCCTTCGGGCTGTCGGCATCTTTCTTGAGCCCCAGGGTTGTGATTTCGTTGTCGCTGGCGATTTCAATTTCTCTCCTGGGGTCCTGTTTGGAACCAATTTTGCGGAGCTTCTGAAAGGGGTCATTGTGTCTGCTGAAGGGCGCACCCACTTCCCCTCTGGAGGGGGAGTGCCTGGCACCTTTGATTTTTTCGTTCTCTCTGAAGCCTTGGGGCGGTGCTTGCAGGAAGTCAGAGTGGTCGCGGAGTCGGTTATTTCCCCGCATAAGCCTGTGACCATTAAATTTCACCCGTCCCTCGGCTCTCTGAAAGCCCCCGCGTTCCGCCGCCCCCCCGACTTGCCCCCGTCGGCGCCTGTGGGGCCTCAGCCGTGTCCTGGGGATTGGTCTGGGGCGGTCGCCAAGGCCGAAGCTACGTGGGGCGGTCGCCAAGGCCGAAGCTGCGCGCAGGGCTGAGCTGTCGGGAGATCTGCAGAAAGCCAGGGATCTTCTTACGCCTGGGTATCGATTGTGGGCCAATGCGGCCGAGTCTGACTTGGCCAAGGTCTTGGGGGTTGAGCTTCCCGCCCTCGGCATGAGAGGTAAACGCCCCAAACTTGTGTGGAAATCGGTCATCAAACCTGCTGGCAAAGTCAAGGATCCCAGCCTTAGGTCCATCACGTGGCTGGCTGCTCAACTTCGAGCGCTCAGGAGCTACCTTATGTGTGATGGTGCGGTTCTTCCACCTGCTGGTCGAGGCGTGGCTCTCTACCTTGTTTCAGTGCCAGTCGAGGTCGCTGTACAGGACGACTCCGACTGGCACCAGGTCTTTCAGGCAAGTGCTGGCTTAGCTGCCCGCTGCCTGGATCACTCTCGTCCCCACGTTTCTTCCCAGCGCGGCATCGATTTTCGGTCTGGTCTTCCTTCTAGCCAAGGTGGCTCAGGGGGATCGCTCTCGTGTGCGTTGCCATGTCAGTCGGGCGACGATGTCGGCCTCTGCGATCCTGAAGGCCTTGAGCCTAGTGTCATCGCTGGCGCCCTGCGCGCGGATCTTGAAGCCCTGCTCGACTCGGTCGATCAGGCATGGTTGAAGGCTAAGGTCGCGGCTGCTGCTAGGTCTAAGGCGTCTTGGCAGGAATGGGTTCGAGAAGGATTGGATAAGGGCAGCCGTAATGCTCAGCGTGCCATTCGTGACCCCGAGCCGTGGACCCCCACGACCACGCTCACGTCTGGGGGCATCATTGTTGCCGACCCCATGGCCCTCTTGAAGGCCGAGGCCGGTAAGTTTGCGTCTATTTGGGGGGAAGGAGACGGGAAGGGCATCGATGACTCGTTGCTCGAACCCCTGCCTGTCCTTCAGCCTTCTGAGCTGCGGGCCTTTTCTAAGAAGTATCGGCTGTCCAGTGCTGTGAGTGTTGACGGGTTTCGTTGCCGTCATTTCGCGTTTCTCTGTGATCAGGCCCTTCGCTGCCTCGCCCTCTGGTTTCGTGTCATGGAGGCCACTGGCTCCCTGCTGCAGCAGATTTCCTGGGTTCTCATGGCCCTCTTGGGCAAGCCCACTGGGGGCTTTCGGCCCATCGGGGTGTTCCCCAGTTTGTGCCGCCTCTGGGGGCGGGCCCGTCGGTCGTTTGCGCAGCGCTGGGAAGTCAACCATCCTCGGGACTTCTGGGCGGCGGGGGCCAACAGGGGCGCCTCTGACGTGGTGTGTAAGGCCGAGGCTGGTCTCAGCCGTGGTGAATTGTCGGCCTCCATTTTTTGGGATCTTCGGAAGTATTATGAGCACATCGACCTTCGGTTGCTCTTTGCCAGGTGCCGCCAACATGGGTTCCCTCTCGGCATTGCTAGGCTGTCCATTCGAGCGTATGCTACTGCCAGATACCGGGCCCTTGGGGGCTTTGTCGAAGGGCCTCATTTCGTCGCCAGGGGCATCGTGGCGGGCTGCTCGTTCGCCACCAGTTTGATCAGGGTTTTCGCGCTGGCCAGCTTCGACTCGCTCCCTCGGTCGCCAGGCTTGGACTTCGACGCGTATGTTGATGACCTTGGTCTCAGCTGCGCGGGCGGCGCCAGGCAGGTCGTTCGAGCGCTGGTGGGCGGAGCTCGAGCGCTCCACAAGTGCATCGCTGATGAGCTGCAGTGCTTGCTCGCCATGGACAAAGTGGGGATGGTTGCTAGCAACAATGTTGTCGCTTCTCAGCTCCTCCAGAAACTTGGGCCCCTGGCTGGGCATGGGGTGGGCGTTGGAAGAGTTGCGAACTTGGGGGTGGATTACACGGCGGGCCGTTCCTTGAGGGCTCCTGGCCGAGGCCGTGCGGCCAAGTTTAAAGCTCGTATCGCGTCCGCGCTTCGCAAGACCAGGAGGCTCAAAAAGATCGGGGACGTCCTCGGGAGGCGCAGCTTGAAGGTCTTTACTGCTGGGCCTCTGGCTGGTGGGACCTACGGGTCTGACATTTTCGGGGTGTCCGATGCCGAGCTCCTGACCTAGCGTCGTGCTGCTTTGTCTTGTATTAAGCCACGCTCGCAAGGGCGATCCCTCGCAGTGCTCGGTCTGCTTGAGGGAGACCCGTGCTGGCGAGCGAGCGTGGCGCCGATTATCAGATGGTCGAAAGAAATCTGGCTTTGTCACACTCGTGCGTTCCCGTGGAGTTTGTCTTGGGCGGCTATGCGCGAGGGCTGGATGCAGACTTTCAGCCGTGACGTCCACTCGTGGTCTAAGGTTCGTGGGCCGCTCTCGGCTCTCCGCATGTGCATCTACCGTCTGGGGTGGGATATGCCTGATTTTACCACCCTCCGGGACGACGTCGGAAGGGACATTTCGCTGACGCTTCCCCCCCCCCCCCGTTTAGTCAAGGTCTTGTGTCGTGACGCGGTGCTCAGAAACCTTGAGAGGGATTCTGGTGACAAGTGCGCGGTGGGGTACAGGCTCTGTTGGGATGTGGTCAAGCAGCAGCTCTCGTCGTCCAAGATCCCCGCCGAGGCCACGGGTGTCATGAGAGCTCAAGCTTGCCGAGCGTTCTGGACAGGAGCCGATGCTGTGGCGGCTGGTTATGTCGAGGTGTCCAGTCTCTGCCCGTTAAGTGGTGTCGCGAAGGACACCCTACACCATCGGCTTTTTTGCTGCTCGGCGTGCGACGAGATGCGCATGGAAGTGCTACCCGATTGGCTAGTGGATGCTGCCTGTGATTCGTCGGACCCTGAATATGAGGAAGAGTTATTTCTGTATGGGGCGTTCCGCCACCCAGGAGATGTTGCCCCAAAACCTCTGTGTGATGGTGGTGTCTCTCTTGTGTGGCACGTCGAGGACCTCCCTCCTCCTCCTGCGTGTGGTGCTGACAGGGTGGCTCCAGGGGATAGCTTGTGGGGTTATTTGTTTATGGACGGCTCTTGCCACAGACATGTGGTTAAAGAACTGTCACGTGCGGGCTGGGCTGTCACCATGGTGGGGAAAGATGGCGAGCTCCTTGGTGTCCTGAAGGGGCCTGTGTGGGCCCCTTGGCCCCAGACTCCCCAGGCTGCAGAGTATGCTGCTTTCGCGTTCTGCGGTGCCTATGCCGATGGTCCGTCCGTGTGCTATAGTGACTGTCAGAATGTTGTGGACCACGTGGCGCTCGGTGCTGATGCGCTTTGTGGCAAAAAGGCAGTACACAGGTCTTGTGTTGCAGGGCAAGCACCATTTTGGTAGGAACCTGTGTGCTCTCCACAAGGTTTCGGCCCACAGGGATGTCGATGAAAGCGGCATTTCGGCCAATGAACGTTTCAGAAGACTCGGCAATCACTTTGCTGACCAGGCTGCCAAAGAGGCGGCACGTGTGCACCCCTCCTTGACTCCTGTTGAAGCTGAAGAGCTCGATAGGAAAATCAAGATTGCGCGGCTGGTCTTAAAGGCTGGGTCTGTTTTGCGTTCATTGTGGCCGCGTCTAGAGTTTCGAGGCACCGCCAGGTCCAAGCCTCCTCCCGCTTCTCTGGATGTTGGGCACTCGTGGGCGCAGGTTGGGTCCTTCTGGCAGTGCCGAGTTTGCCTCGAGGGCTCTCGGGCGCGGGTCCCTCCTCCTGGGGACTGTCCTGGACACTCCAGGTTGGCTCAAGGCGTGCTGCTGAGGCTGGGGCACAAGGTCGTTGCCTTCCCCTGCTCAGACCGCTCGAATTTGTTTGTTTGCTTGTCGTGCAAGTTTTACAGTAGCGGC
>CAUYUJ010017722.1:183314-226793 GCA_963575745.1 Prorocentrum cordatum | reverse complement strand
GGCTTGTTTTCACGTGTCAGGTCGCCCAGGCGGACGTCTAGCATGAGCATTTGTTGAGGATGTCTCGAGCGAGACGCTTGTTTGCACGTGTCCAGGTTGCCCAGGCGGATGTCTAGCATTAGGATGTGCTGACAACGTCTAGACCGAAACGCGTGTTTTCACGTGTCCAGGTCGCCCAGGCACAGCACAGCCCTCGGCACGGTACATCAATATCGATACCCTTAGCATTGCAGCCTGGCATGTTGCTTGGCACGTTCCGCGGAGCGTCCCGTGGCGAGTCCCCCTGGCACGTCGCGCGGTGCACGTCCATTGGCACGTTCCGTAGCGCGTCCCCTTGGCACGTCCCGCGGTGCGTGCCATGGCACGTCCCCTGGCACGTCGCCTGGCGCGTCCCTTGGGACGTTCCGCGGCGCGTCCTCTTGGCATGTTCCCTCTGTCGATTAGTTCTTGGGCAGCTACCATCTGCTCAGGCAGCTCGAGCTTACGATCCAGATCAGTTCGGTGAGGACTCGGATGCCAGGGAGGACTCGATCCACAACGTTATATAGAGCACAATCGCGGCATGGCACATCGCAGTTCAGCACGGCCCAGCACAGCACAGCCGTCGACACTGTACATCAAGATCGATATACTCAACTATGCATCTTGGCACGTTCCTTGGCGCGTTCCGTGGCGAGTCCACCTGGCACGTCGCGCGGCGCGTCCCCTGGCACGTCCCTCGGCACGTCCATTGGCACGTTCCGTAGCGCGTCCCCTTGGCACGTCCTGCGGTGCGTCCCCATGGCACGTCCCCTGGCACGTCGCCTGGCGCGTCCCTTCGGGCGTTCCGCGGCGCGTCCTCCTGGCATGTTCCCTCTGTCGATTAGTTCTGGGGCAGCTACCATCTGCTCGGGCAGCTCGAGCTTACGCTCCAGATTAGTTCGGTGAGGACTCGGATGCCAGGGAGGACTCGATCCACAACGCTATATAGAGCACAATCGCGGCATGGCACATCGCAGTTCAGCACGGCGTAGCACAGCACAGCCTTCGGCACAGTACATTATCATCGATACATTCAGCATTGCATGTGCCCGTCGCCCAATCAGGTGTCTTTGAAATGTTGCAATGCCTTACATTTCTATATTCCTTTCCGGGTTCGTGGGTCGATCATGTTACGCGTCCAGGCCACCCAGGGGGGTATCTAACATGATTCTTTTAGGGAGCGCGGCCCTGGGAGCGCGGACGCAGCGTAGTTTACGAGGGATCGTGGCCCAGGGGGAGCGGACGCAACATAATTTACGAGGGATCGTGGCCTTGGGAGTGCGGACGCAGCTTCATTTACGATGGATCGTGGCCCTGGGAGCGCGGACGCAGCGTAATTTACTAGGGATCGTGGCCCTGGGGGGGGCGGACACAGGGTAATTTACAGTTGAACGTGGCCCTGGGGCCGCGGACGCAGCGTAGTTTACGAGTGATCGTGGCCCAGGGAGAGCGGGCGCAATACAATTTACGAGGGATCGTGGCCCAGGGAGAGCGGACGCCGCGCACTTGACGATGGATCGTGGCCGGCCCTGGGAGCGCGGTAGCAGTGTCATTTACGAGGGATCCAGGCCCTGGGTCAGGGACGTCCCGTGGCACGTTCCCTGACGCGTTCCTTGGCACGTTCCCTGGCGCGTCGCCTGGCACGTTCCCTGGCACGTTCCGTGGCGCGTCCCGTGGCACGTCCCCCTGGCAAGTCGCGCGGCGCGTCCCCTGGCACGTCCCATGGCACGTCCGTTGGCAGGTTCCGTGGCGCATCCCCTTGGCAGGTCCCGCGGTGCGTCCCTATGGCACGTCCTCTGGCACGTCCCCTGGCGCGTCCCTTGGGACGTTCCGCGGCGCGTCCCCCCGGCGTGTCCCCGTGTCAATTAGCTCTGGGGCAGCTACTATGTGCTCAGGTAGCTCGAGCTCAAGATCCAGATCAGTTCGGTCAGGACTTGGATGGAGAGGAGGACTCGATCCACAACGCTATAGAGCACAATTGCGGCATGGCACATCAAAATTCAACACGGCGCAGCACAGCACAGCCTTAGGCACGGTACATCAAGACCGATACACTCAGCACTGCAATTGCCCGTCGCCCAATCAGGTGTCTTGAAAGCGTTGTCATGCCTCACATTTCTATATTCCTTTCTGGGTTCGTGGGTCGATCATGTCTGCCTCCAGGGGCTGTTTTCGGGACCTGGGACCGTGAAAAACGGATCCAAAGTGAAACATTTCACCAGATGGACCCCGGGAATGGTCCAGAAACAGATTTTGAGCGGATTTGGCATCACGCCCTCCTCCTGACCGATTTTCTAGAGTCCCAACCAGTCCAGACCCCCTGGCCACCTCCAAGAAGGAGTTGGCATCCCTTCCTCGGCGGAAGGGCGGCGGAAGCCCGCAGAAGTAAACGGAGCCGCCTCTGCCAGCGGAAAGCTGGCGGAAGCTGGCGGAGGCAAAAACAAGCTCCCCAAGATATGGTAACATATCCCGCAAAAGGGCTTAGGCCCAGGGTTTTCCCTGAAAGGGATTAGGCCCAGGGTTCTCTTTTAGTGGGTTTGTCCTCCCGCCTCGACTTGAAGGAGGCTGGCGGAATCATTTTTCGATAAATAACAAGGTCGAAGAGGGCCGGCGGAATTCAATTTCGAAGCTGTCCTTTGCGGAAATCTTGTTTTTGAAATCCCGATCGGGTGCGGGACACATTTTGGTCGAAGAAGTGCATCCCGTGCGAGCTGGAACCACGTGTTTTCACGTGTCCACGCCACTCAGGGGGTATCTAACATGGTGGTCCCGGGCTGGAGCCACGTGCTTTTACGAGTCCAGGCCAAGCAGGGGTATCTAACATGGTGGTCTCGAGCTGGAGCCACATGTTTTTACGTGTCCAGGCCACCCAGGGGGGCATCTAACGTGGTGGTCCCGAGCTGGTACCATGTGTTTAACGTGTCCCGGCCACACCAGGGGGTATCTAACATGGCTGTCCCGAGCTGGAACCACGTCCTTTCACGTGTCCAGGCCACCCACGTGGGTATCTAACATGGTGGTCCCGAGCTGGGACCAAGCGTTTTCACGTGTCCAGGCCACCCAGGGAGATATCTATCTAACATGGCCGTCCCGAGCTGGAACCACGTATTTTTACATGTCCAGGCCGGGGTATCTAACATGGTGGCCTCGAGCTGGAACCACGTGTTTTTATGTGTCCAGGCCAACCAGGGGGGTATCTAACATGGGCCTCCTGTGGCTTTCCTGAGGCTCGGAACGGAACGTCGAGAGTTCATTTGCATCCTGTATCGATTCGTTGACTTTTTGGCATCCAGGCGCCTCCAGGCATTCCTGGGCCCTCCTGCGCTCCAAACGACGGTATGTTCGATATCCCCCTGAGTGGCCTGGAGCCGTGCCGTTTTCACGTGTCCGGGGCACCCACGTGGGTATCTAACATGGTGGCCCCGAGCTGGTACCACGTGCTTTCAGGTGTCCAGGCCACCAAGGGAGATATCTATCTAACATGGCGGTCCCGAGCTGGAGCCACGTATTTTTACATGTCCAGGCCAGGGTATCTAACATGGTGGCCTCGAGCTGTAACCACGTGTTTTTACGTATCCAGGCCAACCAGGGGGGTATCTAACATGGGCCTCTTGTGGCTGTCCCGAGGCCAGGAAAGGAACGCCGAGAGTTCATTTTGATCCTGTATCGATTCGTCGACTTTTTGACCTCCGGGCGCCTCCGGGCATTCCTGGGTCCTCTTGCGCTCCAGACGACGGTATGTTCGATCTCCCCCCTGGGTGGCCTGGAACCACGTGTTTTCACGCGTCCGGGCCACAGGGGGGTATCCATGGTGGTCCCGAGCTGGAGCCATGCCGTTTTCACTTGTCCAGGGCACCCACGTGGGTACCTAACATGGTGGCCCCGAGCTGGTACCACGTGTTTCCAGGTGTGCAGGCCGCACAGGGGGGTGTCTAACATGGTGGCCACGCTGGGGAGCGCTTTGCCGCGCCCATGAGGCCCCAGGAGGCATCAGTCGGACGGCTTGAGGACTAGGAGGAAGGAGGAGGACCAAGAGGATGATGAGGAAGAGCAGAAGCATGAGCAGGAGGAGGAGGCGGAGGAGGAGGAGGAGGAGGAGGAGGAGGAGGAGGAGCAGGAGAAGGACGGGGATGAAGAGGAGGAGGAGGAGGGGGAGGAGGAGGATGTGGATAAGGAAGCGAGGAGGAGGAGGAGGAGGAGGAGGAGGAGGAGGAGGAGGAGGAGGAGGAGGCGTAGGAAGATCGGGAGGATGAGCATGAGCATGAGCATAAGGATGTGTTGAGAATGCCTTGAGCGAAACGCTTGTGTTCACGTGTCCAGGTCGCCCAGGCGGACGTCGAACATTAAGTTGTGTCGAGGATGTCTCGAGCGAACCACTTGTTTTCACGTGTCCATTTCGCCCAGGAGGATGTCTCGCATGAGGACGTGTTGAGAATGTCTTGCGCGAAACGCTTGTGTTCACGTGTCCAGGTCGCCCAGGCGGATGTCTAACATGAAGATGTGTTGAGGATGTCTCGATCTAGACGTTTGCTTTCACGTGTTCAGGTCGCCCAGGTCACCCAGGCGGACGTCTAACATGAAGATGTGTTCAGGATGTCTCGAGCGAACCGCTTGTTTTCACGTGTCCAGTTTGCCCAGGCGGATGTCTCGCATGAGGATGTGTTGAGGATGTGTTGAGCGAAACGCTTATTTTCACGTGTCAAGGTCGCCCAGATGGATGTCTAGCATGAGGATTTGGGCAAGACGTCTCGAGCGAAACGCTAGTCCCCAGCACGTTCCGTAGCGCGTCCCCTTGGCACGTCCTGCGGTGCGTCCCCATGGCACGTCCCTGGCACGTCGCTTGGCGCGTCCCTTGGGACGTTCCGCGGCGCGTCTTCCTGGAATGTCCCTCTGTCGATTAGCTCTGGGGCAGCTACTACGTGCTCAGGCAGCTCGAGCTTAAGATCCAGATCAGTTCGGTCAGGACTCAGATGCAAAGGAGAACTCTTTCCATAACGCTATAGAGCACAGTCGCGGCATGGCACATCGCAATTCAGCACGGCGCAGCGCAGCACAGCCGTCGGCACGGTACATCAAGATCGATACACTCAGCATTGCAACTTGGCACGTTCCCTGGCACGTCCCGTGGCGCGTCCCGTGGCGAGTCCCCCTGGCACGTCGCGCGGCACGTCCCCTGGCATGTCCCGTGGCACGTCTATTGGCACGTTCCGTAGCGCGTCCCCTTGGCACGTCCTGCGGTGCGTTCCCATGACACGTCCCTGGCACGTCACCTGAAGCGTCCCTTGGGACGTTCCGCGGCGCGTCCTCCTGGCATGCTCCCATGTCAATCTAGCTCTGGGGCAGCTACTACGTGCTCAGGCAGCTCGAGCTTAAGATCCAGATCAGTTCGGTCAGGACTCGGATACAAAAGAGAACTCGATCCACAAAGCTATACAGCACAGTCGCGGCATGGCACATCGCAATTCAGCACGGCGCAGCACAGCACAGCCCTTGATACGGTACATCAAGGTCGATACACTCAGCATTGTAGTTGCCCGTCGCCCAATCAGGTGTCTTTGAAACGTTGCCATGTCTTACATTTCTATATTATTTTCCGGGTTCGTGGGTCGATCATGTTTCCGTCGAATCTGTAAACACATGTGAAACGCTCCACCGATCTACGGAACATTCTACGTACTTTTGTTGTAGATTCGACGGGAAATCAATTGTTGACGCTTCGCGAATCCTTACCAGCCCATCCAGAAACGATGCCCAGAGGAACTGCCTCGATCAGGGAAGTGGGCAGCACACAGAGGAAGCCATTATGAGACATCTTTGGATATCTTGAGCCATCTTGGAGGTCATTTTGGGCCCTCCGAGGCGCTCTTGATTTCAATCAGTGCCCCCCCAAGAGGCCAGCATGTGGCTAAAACCTTCGTAGAATCAATGATTTGGCATTATCGCCGAGGCCTCTTGGAGCATCTTGGGTGCGCCTGGGGGGTCTCTTGGGGCCTCTTGGAGGTGTCTTGGGGGTCTCCTGTGGGCCTCTAGGGGGCCTCTTAGGGCCATCTTGGGACCTCTTGGGGCCTCCTGGGCGCTTCTTGGGGCCATCTTGGAGGAGATCGATCAAACAAGAGGGGAGCATTACTTAGCGCGCCTCCCCCAGGAGGCCAAAATGGGGCCAAAACTATAGTAAAACCAATGATTTTGGCTTCCTCGCCGAGGCCGTTTTGGCATTCTCGCCGAGGCCTCTTGGAGCATCTTGGGTGTGCCTGGGGGGTCTCTCGGGGGTCTCTTGGGGGTCTCTTGGGGGCCTCTTGGGGGCCTCTTGGGGCCATCTTGGTGCCATCTTGGGACCTCTTGGGGCCTCCTGGGCACTTCTTGGGGCCACCTTGGAGGAGATCGATCAAACAAGAGGGGAGCTTTAATTAGGGTCCCCCCCCCTCAGGGGGCCAAAATGTGGCCAAAACTATAGTAAAACCAATGACTTTGGCTTCCTCGCCAGGGCCGTTTTGGACGCCCTGACGCCTCGCGAGACCCCCCGTGCAGGTCCGGGGAGGGGGTAGGGGGAGGGGTAAATCCCTCCCCGAAGGGGAAGAAGGAGGGGTGGAAGAGGAAACTCCCTAAACCACCGACGCCCAGAGGGCGGGTGGGATTTTGGGGCGCATCAGCTCTGTAGTCGATCCCCCATTCGAAGTCTGTGCGCACACGCGCTGGCCTCCGCACCAGGTGCCGGCATGGAGCCGGGCGGGCCCCGAGGGAACTCGGGCCCGGGAGCCCTGGGCCCTTCCGCCGGCACCAGCCCTCTCGACCCGAGCTGCTCTGGGGCCGTCCCGGGGCGCCCGTGGAGCGCCCCGGGCCGCCCCGACGGCGAACAGGTCCGCGGGGTCCGTTTCCCTCGGGGCCCGTGGTGCTCCACGGCGGTTGCCATGAGTAGGGGGCCGCATGCGAACCCTACCCCTACCCCCCACGATTTCTGAGGGAGAGGGTGGGGTTCACTTCGTTCGGAAGCTCCCGAACGAAGTGAACCCCACCCTCCCCCTCAGAAATCGTGGGGGGTAGGGGTAGGGTTCGCATGTGGCCCCCTGATGAGCCCCCCATGTCTTCGGTAGCAGTTCGCGGGAGTCTGGTCTGCCCTCTGAATTCAGTCTTTCGCGTCGATTAGCGTCTGGGAGTCGACGAGCCAGCGCCGATTTGGCGTCGGTTAGCGTCGATTAGCATTGATTTGGCGTCGGCTAGCATCGACTAGCGTCGATTCGCAAGGGCCGACAAGATGGTATGGGAGGCTCCCACGAGTTGTCACCGATCAGTTCTCTTCAGGATGGCAGCGGGATCTTGGCGTGAAACTTTTCCCATGGCCTTCCCTGTCACTTAGACCTGGCCTGCCCTAGCTGGTGACAGGCAGGACTGCCGCCGGTCTGCTGCAGGGTGGATGTTGAAGACGGGGGGGAGTATGGTTTTGGGTGCATGTTGGGCAGGGAGCCAGGGGCAAAAAATGCACTCCGAGCCAGGGGGGGGCGACCACACTGGCGTGTGTGTGTGTGTGTGGAATTGGCCCAGCAGGCAGGGCTTCAAGAGGACTCCCCAGAGAGCCCCGACAGTTCAAAATCATTGATTCCAGTTCTTTTTGCAGGATTGCAGCATTATCGCCTGTGCAGGATGCTGGCGCTCCAAAAAGCGGCCCAAGATGCCCCCGAGACCGCCCCACGACGACCTTTGCGCCTCACCCTCCGCTTCCCTTCTCCACGGCCCCAGGTTTTGAGCTATTCTGGGCTCCCCCTCCTCCTCCTCCTCCTCCTCTTCCTCCTCCTCCTCCTCCCAGTCGGCGTTGGAGGCTCAGGCACTTTGAGAAACGACGGAGAGAGGATTTTCCTGAAATTCTTCCACACGACTACCGCCCCAGCACTTATACGGGCCAGAGAGGGAGCGGGGGGGGGCATAGAAGATAGATGGCAGTGATCGCCTTGTTCTCGATATATGCAGTGATGGAACTGATATTTTACAACCCTCTGGCTGCGAGTACCACGGAAAGGCTGGAAGAGATTAGCTGTGCACTACGGGAGTGGGATGTGATTGTGCTGACAGGGACGCGCCAGTGGGCAGGGCCAGAGCAGATGAAGAAAACGAATCATGGACACCACGTGGCACTGCAATTTTGGGCGAAGAAGAGGATATGTATTGCTAAGGCATGCGGCGCGACGCTCTTGGTGCCCAGCGAGATGATGAAGGACAAAGTTTTCCATACACAGTGCACATCACCTGCGCAACTGCAAGGAAGAACCGCGGGGGTGAGACTGCGTGCGAGATCTTACGGCGCCACAGTATCTGCTTCGTATTTACCACCAGAGGAAGGATACGTTGACAACGGGATGTCCTCAACAAAAATATGAAGTGGGTGGAAGACAAGTGTAACGACACAGGCGGCATATTTACTATCATAGTGGGAGGGGACATCACCAGTCAATTAGGGATGCATAGAGCGGACAACAGGGACTTGGTGGTAAGCAGACACAGCTTGAGCAAATATGCAGCGGCACGAGGTGGATAACGACAGCGGTGCAGCTTTGCAGGGAGTCTTGTGTCCACAGCCTATTGTCAGTAGTCACCGCTTTCTTCGGTTGTGGACCAACTTACTACTACGTCACACACGACAAGATACGGACGAGCAATATCGATCACGTAACGATACCGACGAGAGCTTTCCCGCACGTGCGAAGATGCGCTGCGTTGCGAGAAGTGGCAAGCAAGCAGCATACAACAAATCAGAACGAGAGGACATATATACCATATCCGTATGGGCTTCGCCCCCTGCTAATGGGCCATGGAAGAGCGAAGTCATGAGGCGTTGGCTTCACCGTGAAGCAGCGTCGGAACTTCATGCGAAGACGATGCGTAATTGGCAAGACGAATGGAGATTCTGAGTCTATTGTTGTACTCGCTGTTGTATTTTCCATTTGCTCCCGTATGCTGTGCCCAAATCTTCTCCCCGAGTTTGAAAATGTTGGAAGTCTCTTGTGAGCCTGACCCCGCCGATCTGCGTGAGGGGTGCCACCGAATTTTCAAACATGTGGCAAATCTCCTGTGTTTTTGGACCCTGACCCCGCCGATTTGTGTGAGGGGTGCCACCGAGTTTTGAAGCATCTGGGAAATTCTATGTGCTTTTTGGACCCGGACCATGTCAACCCACGTAAAAGGCGCCACCGGATTTTAGACCTGTTGAGGATCCCATTGGCTTTCGGACCCTGACCCCACCGATCTGCGTGAGGGGTGCCATCGAATTTCAGAAATGCGGCGAATCCAATGTGTTTTTTGACCCTGACCCCGCCGATCTGCGTGAGGGGTACCACCGAATTTCAGAATTGTGGCAAATCTCATGTGTTTTTGGACCCTGACCCCGCCGATCTGTTTGAGGGGTGTTACGGAGTTTTAGAAATGCGGCACATTTTTGTTTTTGGTGTTTTTGCACCCTGACCCCGCCGATCTGTTTGAGGGGCGCCACCGAATGTCAAACATGTTGCAAATCCCATGTGTTTGTGGACCCTGACCCCGCCGATCTGCGTGAGGGGTGCCAGCAAATTTCAGACATGTGGCAAATCCCGTGTGTTTTTGGACCCTGGATCCGCCGATCTGCGTCAGGGTGCCACCGGATTTCAGAAATGTGGCACATCTTATGTGTTTTTGGACCCTGACCCCGCCGATCTGTGTGAGGGGTGTCACTTTTTACTTACCCCCAAAATTCAGAGCACACGCCCAGGGCGTGCTAAACCTTTTCGTTTGGGCCTCCCCCTCGCGCGGTCCATCAACAAGGAACAGTAAGTAACAAAAAGCAGAACTGTAACGGTGGAAACTGGAAAGTGCAACGGGTACAGGAAACTGCGATTATTCGGCCTAAAGCTTGGTGGCCCCACGCGGGGGCCGGCGGATCTTTTTGTGCATCGACACCAGACTGGAACGTCCATTTCATTTTTCGAGCAAGCACAGACAGCAACGGGCAAACACATATGTGAACCGCAACATGCTGATGGAATGCTTGAGGAAAGGACGTCTGAGAGAGGATTTGTTGGGTGCATTCGATCGCCACCTGAAGACTACTACGCCCCAGCAGCCAGGACAAGCATTCGCGAGGTCATCTCGGAGTGCGATCGAGACGGATGTTGCCGAACCTCCAGGAGAAGCATTCGCGAGGTCATCTCGGATTGCGTTACAGGAGGGATATACCGAGTTTCCAGGAAGAGCATTAGCGAGTCTCTCGGGGTGCAAACCCCGGAGAGCGAACGGCAGAGGAATAATGGAGAGAGCTGCAAGACCGATCTGCAGCAGATCAGATGTAGAAGAAATGAAGCGATGCAGGCAGAAAAGCCATACAATACATATTCCCAGCCAAGAAGACACATGATGACAAGGGAGTAGCAACCTTCCAGCTACTGAGGCATCCACTACTGGCATACATGATCAAGTTGAGAGCGGACATGTTGGAGTCAGACTCGCAGGGACTTGGAGGATATCAAGGAGGAGCTGAAGCATATTCAAAATACGCTGCGGAAGACGCAAGGAAGAAAAGGCTGGCAGAGGATATGTGGAGGGCGCGCGAAAACAATACTCTTTGCGAGATGTACAGGTTCAGGGTATAATATGAGGAATGGGAGAGGACCAAACAAGAGGTATCAATTCCTTTTAGAACCCGGAGGGTAGGCTTACCCTAGGCCGACCCCAAGGCCTAATCCCTAGGCCCACCCTAGGACTACCCCTAGGCCTAGACCCTGGGCCGACCCTAGGCCTACCCCTAGGCCTTCCCCCTAGGCCCACCCTAGGCCTGCCCGTAGGCCTACCCCCTTAGGGTTGCCCAAGAGCTACCCTTGGACCTTCACCCTGGGCCTAACCTGGGCCTACCCCTAGGCTTACCCCTACGCTTACCCTAGGCCTACCCCTAGGCCAACCCCCTTAGGCCAGGCCTACCCTAAGGCAACCCCTGGGTCTACCCCCTTAGGCCTACCCTGCCCGCCCGACCCGACCGCTCGGTAGGGTCCGCCTGCCCGACCCGACCCGGCCCGCCCGTTGGGGTCCGCCCGACCCGACCCGACCCGGCCCGACCCGCCTGTTAGGGTACTCGCGTGCCAACTCGATCATGCACCGCACTTTAATGTCCCGCCCGCCCGACCCGACCCGCTTGTTTGGGTCCGCCCGCCCGGCCCGACCCGACCCGCCCGTTAGGCTTCACCCGCCCGACTCGACCAGACTGGCACTTTAGGGTTCTCGCGTATGAACTCGATCATGACCACACTTCAATGTCCCGCCCGCCCAGCCCGACCCATCCGTTAGGGTCCGCCCGCCCGACCCGACCCGACCCGCATGTTGGGGCCCGCCCGCCCGACCCGATCCGACCCGACCCGCCGGGTAGGGTGCTCGCGTTGATGTCCCGACTTAGGGTCCGCCGTTCGACCCGACCCGACCCGCCCGCCCATGGGGGTCCGCCCGCCCGACCCGACCCGACCCGACCCGCCCGTTAGGGCTCTCGCGTGACAATTCGACCACGCACCACACTTTCATGTCCCGCCCGTTAGGGCGGCCCGACCCGACCCGGCCCGCCCGTTAGGGTCCGCCCGCCCGACCCGACCCGACCCGCCCGTTGAGGTATTCGCGGTGAAACTCATCACGCACCACACTTTAAATGTTTCCCGCCGCCCGACCCGCCCGCCCGTTAGGATCCGCCCCGCGCGGCCCGACACGACCCGCCTGGTTGGGGTCGCCCGCCCGGGACCGACCCGGCCCGCCTCGTTATGGTTTTTCGCGCGTCAACTCGATCATGCACTGTCTGTTAATGTCCCGCCAGCCCCGCCAAGCCCGACCCGACCCGCTCGTTAGGGGGTCCGCCCGCCGACCCGACCCGACCGCCGTTAGTGCCCGCCCGCCCGCCTGCCCGTCCCGACCGCTCGTTAGGGCTCGCGCGTGTGAGCTCGATCACGCACCATACTTTACTGTCCCGCCAGCCAGACCCGACCCGCCCGTTAGGGTCCGCCCGCCCGACCCGACCCGACCCTACCCGCCGCCCGTTAAGGTCCGCCCGGCCCGAGTCGACCCGACCCGCCCGCTGGGGTTCTCGCGTGCGAACTCGATGATGCCCCATCCGCCCGACCCGACCTGCCCATTGGGGTCCGCCCGCCCGACCCGACCCGACCCGCCCGTCAGGGTCCGCCGACCGTCCTGGCCCGACCCGCTCGTTAGGGCTCTCGCGTGTGAGCTCGATCATGCACTACACTTTAATGTCCTGCCCGCCCGACCCGACCCACCCGTTAGGGTCCGCCCGCCCGACCCGCCCCGACCCGCCCGTTAGGGTCCGCCCGCCCGACCCGACCCGACTTGCCCGTTAGGGCATTCGTGCGTAAATTCGATCACGCACATCACTTTAATGTCCCGCCCGCCCGACCCGACCCGCTCGGTAGGGGCCGTCGCCCGACCCGACCCGTCCCGACCCGCCCGTTAGGGTTCTCGCGTGTGAATTCGGTCACGCACCACACTTTAAAGTCCCGCCCGCCCGACCCGACCCGCCCGTTAGGGTCCGCCCGCCCGGCCCGACCCGACCCGCCCGTTGTGATCTTCCCCCCGACCCGACCCGACCCCACCCGCCCGTCAGGGTACTCGCGTGTCAACTCGATCCGCACTGCATATTTTTAATGCCCGCCCGGCCCGACCGCCCCGCTCGTTAGGGTCTGCCCGCCCGCCACCCGACCCGACCCGCCCGTTAGGGTCCGCCCGCCCGACCCGACTCGACCCAACCCGCCCGTTTGGGTTTTCGCGTGTGAACTCGATCGTGCACCACAGTTGAATGTCCCGCCCGCCCGACCCGACCCGCGTGTTCGGGTCCGCCCGCCCGACCCGACCCGACCTGCCCGTCGCCGGCGACGTCGTCCTCCTCTTCCTCCTGTTGTTGCCTTTCCCCCTTGCGCCCCCGCGGCGGCGCCGACGACGGTGACGACGGGAGCGGCGACGGCGACGGCGGAGGTGGAGGACGACAGGGGAGGGAGGAGGACCCCCCCCGCGGGAGGGGGAAGAGTGAGGAGAAGAGGAGGAGGAGGAGGAGGAGGAGGAGGAGGAGGAGGAGGAGGAGGAGGAGGAGGAGGAGGAGGAGGAGGAGGAGGAAGGAGGAGGAGGAGGAGGAGGAGGAGAGGAGGGGAGGAGGAGGAGGAGGAGGAGGAGGAGGAGGAGGAGGAGGAGGAGGAAGGAAAAGGAAGAGGAGGAGGAGGAGGAGGGGAGGAGGAGGAGGAGGAGGAGGAGGAGGAGGACGAGGGGAGGAGGAGGGGAGGAGGAGGCGGAGGAGGAGGAGGATGGAGGAGGAGAGGGGGAGGAGGAAGGAAGAGGAGGAGGAGGGGAGGAGGGGAGGAGGAGGTGGAGGAGGAGGAGGAGGAGGAGGAGGAGGAGGAGGGCGGGGAGGCCTTTTCGGAGGACCCCCCCCCCGCGGCGCGGCAGGCGGGCCCCCCGCGGGAGGCGCGGCTGCAGGCGCCGGTGGCCCTGCAGGCCGCCCGCGGAGCCGGCGGCGCCGAGGAGCGCTGGGCGGCCCCGCCAGCAGGCAGGGGAGGAGGGAGGAGGGAGGAGGGAGGAGGAGGGAGGCGGCGGGGGCGGCAGTGGTGGGTCCCGCGTCGAAAAAGGAGGCGAAGGAGATATTCCCTGTCCAGGGCGCTCGCCGCCTGCGGGCCGCGGCCCTCCTGGCCTGTCGCGGGAGGAGGGAGGAGGGAGGAGGGAGGAGGAGGGAGAGCCTTGAGAAGGACCGGGACGGGCTTGACCTTCTCGGCCTCCATCCCGATTCTCCGTAAGGCCTTTGCCCCCCTGCCGCCGGCCCCCCTCTCTTAGAGTAGGATTTGCCAGAGCTGTGTTGGGATATCTAGACGCTGACGTGAAGCAATGTCGGGACTTCACGCGAGGGCCAATATTCATTTACAAGGGTTTATGGCTTTGGTGGCGCTATGGCTTCGGGGGCGCGAGTATCGTATGATTTATGAGGGTTTGTGGCCTCGGGGGCGCAAAGTTTGTGTAAGTTTCTCAGGTTTATGACCCCGGGGGCGCAACTAGCGTGCCATTTACGAAGGTTTGTGGCTTCGGGGACGCGAATATGTGTAATTTGTTAGGGTTTGTGGCCTCGGGGACGCAAGTACGGTGTAACATACAAAGGTTTATTGCCTCGGGGGCGCGAACATCTTGTAATTTACGAGGGTGTATGTCTTCGGGGGCGCGAACATTCTGTAATTAGCGAGGGTGTACGGCTTCGGGGGAGCGAATGCAGAATAATTTACGAAGGTGTATGGTTTCGGGGACGCGAATCTTTTTCAATTTACAAGGGATTATGGCTTCGGTGACGCGGATATGGTGTAATTTACAAGGGTGTATGGCCTCGGGGACGCTATTATGATATAATTTACTAAGGTTTCTTGCTTCGGGGACGCGAACATCATGTATTTTTACGTGTCCCACGACCCCCCCCGGGAATTCAGACAACGCGATTCGGGCACGCTAACCACAACGCTTTTCGGCTCCCCCCTCGCGCGTTCAGCAACTTGAAGTTAAGTTGGCAGAAAGCAGGATTGTAACAGTGGAAACCGGAAACTGCAACTGGTACAGGGAGCTGCAAGCCTAATCTTCGCAGCCTGATGGCCCCGCAAGGGGGCCGGCGGATGACGGGAAGCGTTCTCGAGGTACTCGAAGCGAGCTGGACGTTGTGGCTGAATCTGCATCATATCTAATAAGGTTCTTACTCACATACGGTGGCGGGTCGCATCTGGCCAATCGTCAGCGGATGACGGGAAGCGCGCTGAGACTCGAAGAGTCGCGCGATGGACGTCTGGCTGCCCAGCGTACAGTTCCGCGCTGGCGGCCTTCGTAAGCCACCGCGTAGGGTCGCTACTCCATCTCGCCCAAGACCCGTTTCCTTTTGTCGCTCCAGTGATCTTCGCCGCGTGGGCCTGCCGCTCCATCTCGAGCAGCGGCAGGCCCAGCAGGCCTTTGGCGTCCTGCCGGCGCCACTGCTCCTCGGCATCCTCCGGCTGGCTCTGTCCCGCCTTCTCCTTCGAGGTCTTCTCGGCCATGTGCCTTTTCACCTTTGGCAGCTCGTCGTCCAGAAGGGCCTCCAGACCGCGCGCTCCTGTCGCCAGGACCCCGCGATGCCTACGTCTGCGAAGCGACACGTGGATGTGTCGCGCTGTATCTGCTGCTGCTTTGCGAGCTGGACCTCGTTCTCAGACGTACGGCGGCAGCAACGTCTCTGGCGGGGCCCCACGGACTCCATGCATTCTCTGGCGTGTTGAATCCGTGTTTGCTCCCGTGCCTCGTCTCATTCGATGCCATTTTGGCCCCTGCCAGATCTACGTGGCTTCTGCCTTGAATTTCGTGTGAAGCACGCTCTGCCTGCAGAACTTCTCGTTCTTGTCCTTCCGCTTCTTCTGTGTCTACGAGAGGATAACAGAGTGGTTTGTCCAGGGTGCATTCACGTTTCTGCATCCAGAAGTCATTGCCTAAGCTGTGGTGGCGGTGTCCTGGAAGCACGGATCAGTAATTGGGTGGAGATGGGACGCGAGAAGCTTGTTCTGATCAGGAGCTACTGAAAAGCGCCCTGGTTCTCCACCTACCTGCTGCGCTGTCAGGTGCGACCCATGGCTTCCTGAAACACGCCCACCAGGACCCTGTGGCTCTGGTAGGGGAGCCCAGTCATTGGCGGAGGCTGCGCGTAGGTGATGTGTTGATGCTGCGGATGCTGCTGCTGTCGAGCTCGCTTTAAGGCTGCCCTGCCCCTGCCCTGGCCCCCGTCAGAATCAGTGGCTCCGTGGCTGCTGGACGCCATTGGGAGATCTCAGAGTATCTGCCACCGTACAAGCATCTCCAAACCTCTGGTGCTGAGAGCTCTTGCTCTGCAGGGTCGCCGCGTGAGCAGTCGGCGACCGCATTGCCTCGTCGGACTGGCTCGAGCACGAACAGTTATGGTACGGCTCTCCTGCCAGCACGCGTGCACCGGGGCGAGGAGGAGAGGAGAAAACAACGTAGTATACCGACTGGCTGCGCCACTCCACTTCGCGGATCTGCCGCCGAGACGACACGAAAGAACCAGGAACAGAACAAGTGTTGGCCAGCTGGGGCCGAAACTGGGATCAAACAGCGGGGACCAGCCGTTTGTGCTCAGGCCAGTGTGACGAGGTGGCACGGCCTCCGAAATCTTACACGGCGAGCCCGCGAAACAATAGCTGCCAACATCACATGCTGGAGACCGTCATGTGTTGCACCGTGGGGAAAATGAGGGGAATCGGGCAGAGGAGGAGGCAGCCCTAGTCCTCCTCTTCCTTCTCGTCCTTCTCCTCGCCTCCTCCTCGTCATCATTACCTGGGAACTTTTTTTTCTCCTCGGGGGGACTTCCCAGGGAGTACGTGGGGGAGATGGCGGTGGAGAATGAGGACGAGGAGGAGCAGGAGGAGGGTGATGAGGAGGAGGTTCAGGAGGAAGAACGAGAAGGCTGAGGAGGCGAACGGCAGCGGTCAAGGGGAACGAGAGGGACTGCGGGATGGACGAGGAGCATGATGATGAGGAGGTGTGAAAGGTGTGTGGGGGGAGGACGACGAACAACATCAGACGCGGCAGTATCAGGAAAGTTCGACCTTACTTGCTTGCCAGTCAGTCAACATGTGTACCGACGTCCTCGATACTGTTTGCGTCGGCGGCTAGGCAGAGGGTGACTGCGCTGGCGATGGGGGCTCAAACGGGGATGCCCTCAGAGCGAATTGTGCCACCATGCAGGAGGACGAGGAGAGGACGCGGCCGAAGGAAAATAGGAGCGGGGCGGGCGGCTCAGGGGTCAGATCGCTTCCCGAGCGTGTGGCGCGGCCGGCCCAGCCGCAGAGGCCGCGGCGGCTGCTGCGTCGGCGGGCCAGGGGCGGCGGGGCCCAGAGCAGGGGAAGCGTGTCCCGGGTGAGGGGTGCGTAGCGAACAGTGTCAGACCCGGACAAGTCCTCGATTCGGGGGCGGAAAAGAGGGGGGTGATGACTAGGGGGGGGTGGATATCATGGCGTGGGCCATGATATTTCCTCAGATTTCATGGCGCCTCTTCTTATTTCATTACGTCCCTGGCCCCCCCGCTGGGTCGCGCACATGCCGCCGGTCATGATTTGCACCCCCCCCTCTTGGACACCCCCCTCTTGGCCGCTCCCGATCGATACATGTTCCTTTCTTGTTCGACTGGACTACCGCTGGGCAAGGGGCGCAGTCCCTGGACCCGGAAGTGGAGGTGAAGAGGGAGGAGGGGAGGAACGGGGGAAGAACGAGGGAGGCGGGAGGAGGGAGGATTGAGGAGGTATGAGGGAGGGGGGAGGGGGGGAGGAGGGCGGAGAGAGGAGCGAGGAGAAGTCAGGAGCCTTCCTCCACCAGTGGTCAGCTGTGCTTCCCCTGTCAGCGCCAGGAGCGGTGCGAGCCCCGGCGAGGCTTTGACGGGAGCGAAGTTGGAGGGCTGCCTCCGACGTCGCCGAGCGCCAAAGCATCCGAGGCGCCTCGATTGAGGGAGAGGGCGAGGAGGGTGAGAGGGAGGATGAGGAGGACGAAGGGGGCACGGGGTGCGAGGGAGACGAGGGGAGGATGAGGAGGGTGATGGGGAAGGATGAGGAAGACGAGGGGGGGGGATGGGGAGGACGAGGGGGAGCAGGAGGGGGTCGGAGGGCGAGGGCGGGTGAGAAGGGTGAAGCAGTGGAAGCGCCCAAAGCACAGCGCATGCCAGAGACGGCCTCGCGTTTTCGGCGCGTCCTCGTCCTCGGCGGGAGCCGGCGGAATGGCCGGCGGGAGCCGAGGGACGCAGCGCGGGGGCGGGCCCGCCGGCGGAGAAGCTGGCGGAGGGTCGGCGGAGGGCGGCGGGAGTGCCAGCGCGACGTCGCCATCGGTCTGGATGAGGGTTTGGTTCCTCCAACTGGGTAGTCGAAGGCCAGACTGTCAGATTGGATTGGGCCCCAGGGGCCAAGCTGGCCTGGCCATGTTGGAGGATCTGGGTTATTCGCCCGGCTGGATTCGCGCTGGCTCCCTCGCCAGACTGCCCCCGTTTGCCAGATTGGGCCTGCCAGATTGGCGCCAGATTGGCTTCGACTGCCCAGTTCTAGATGAGGGTCTGGTTCCTCCAAGCGTTCTCACAGTCTTCCCTGTCCAGTTACTCCGGATTCCATAATAAAGTCGGGGGGGTCACATTTGGGGGGGGGTCCGATTTGAGCTGTCTTGGAAGGTTCGGGGGGGTCTGGGCAAAGGGCCGCCCTTTCATGGATGGTCTGGGAGGGTCTAAAACTTTTCGTCTGGGAGGGTTGAGACCCCCTCCCTTTTATTACGAAATCTGGAGTAGTCTCTCTGCATTGTGCAACTTGTCTTTCGTTTTTCGGTCAGTTTGATGACTCGCCGCTCATCGTCTCTCCATGTTGTCGTTGCTGAGCTTTCTGCTCAAGGTCGTATTCTCGTCGCTACGACGCGCGTCTTCTTTGTCTGCTTTGCCTAAGGCATTGGTTTTCGAAGAATTTGACACCAACCGTGACGGGGTGATCACGCGCGACGAGTGGGAAGCTGCAATGGCTGCCAGAGAGGCCGGTGACTTAGTCGCAATATGAGTAATCTATTGCGGAGTGGGCAGAATGAGACAACCCGATTCGGGCTTTCGAGGGGCTCGCAGACGAGGAAGAGGATGGGGAGGAGGGAATCTGCTTCGATTGCGGTGTGGCGGTTGAGAAGCCACCCGAGCGGAAAGGGCACATGCCCTGCATCACATCACGTACGACTACACGCGACTCCAATTCAGCATCACAGGATTCGTTTTTGTTCAGTGAGCTTCCACTCGCGGCCGCGGCTCCTTCCTTGTGCCACCGCGTGGTGGGATGCTACTATCATGACGCGTCATGCACAGCACCCATGCAAAAACATACACGAAACATAGCGCATACCCGTTCAAACACCAGGGCAAGAACCTTACCACACACAGAACAGCACACGGGCTTAGAGCGACCGCCGCGAGAAGACTGGCGACCTGCCCATCTGGGCACACACGGAAATCAGCACAGCCCTCTCTGACACTGCCAGCACCATGGACGCATGTCGCAGCGTAAATCAAGGACGATGCTGACCTTTCCAACAACCCTGGCGCAGCCTACTCACACTTTGACCTCGCATCTACCAGCCAGTCAGTCATCCCATCGACTTCAACCGAGGTTCGAGCAAATTACTTTGGCCACGCAGAAGTGCGCTGTCCGCGCACAGCGGCAGTTACCCACCGCAAGGCAACCGCACTGACATGTTCACATTCAAGGCCTGCTTCCGAATGGGCAGTGCAGGGGAAACCCATCCAGCGATACACCAACTTGGGCGAGGCACACGCGCACTGGGCGAAACGCAGGAGCAAGGTCAGTCAAAGGAGGAACAACGGCAGAACATGAACGTCCCGAGGTCCTTGCAGATTTCTTGGAACGGCGCTGGACCCCTTCCCCTGGCGGCGGAGCACGCCAGGGGGTGGAGCCCAGCGCCGATCCAAGAAAACTGCACGGAACTCCGAACTTTTTATGCGTATGCTGTTTTTCCCTAGCAGCAGTTCGCTGGAGGGTCCGAATGTCACAGAAGACCACGGAGGAGTCCCACAAGGGGGGGCGGGGAGCCCGAGACCGCCTGGTCCGGGCCCGGCAGCCGTTTCGCTTGAGACGTCCTCGTAATCTATCCCTAAGGGCTTCGCCCCCTGCCGCCGGCCCCCTCTCTCGGATGATGGGCAACGCAAGAGCGAAATCATGAGGCCTTGGCGCCGCCGTGAAGCAGTGTCGGGACTTCACGCGAGGACGATGAGTAATCGGCAAGACAACTTGAGATTCTGATGATCTTGTTGTTGAATTCAGTGTTGTATTTCGAGCTTGCTCGCGCATGTTGTGCAACAAACTTTTCTACGAAGTATTGAAATGTTCGGAGACGCGAATCGAATATGATTTACGATGCTTTCTGGCTTCAGATACGCGAATCGTGTATAATTTACAAAAAGGTTTCTGGCTTCGGGGTCGGACATTTAGCGTAATTTGCACAGGCTTATGGCTTCGGAAACGCGAATATTGTATAACCTACCAGGGTTTATGGTTTCGGACAAGCGATTATTGTGTAATTTACGAGGGTGTATGGCTTCGGGGTTGCAAATCTTGCATCATTTACGCAGGCTTATGGCTTCGGAGACGCGAATATTGCGTAACTTACGAAGGTTTATGGTTTCGGATACGCGAATTCTAGCGTAATTTGCGGGGGGGGGGGATGGATTCGGGGACGCGAACATTAATTCATGTTCAAAGGTTTTGTTGCATCGGGGAGGCAACTATTGCCTAATTTACACGTGTTCATGGCTTCGGAGACGCGACTCGGGTGTAATTTACCAAGGTTTCTGGTTTCGGTGACGCGAATACCAGGTGATTTGCGAGCGTTTGTGGTTTCGGGGACGCAAGTATTGTATGATTTCCGAGGGTTCATGGCTTCGGGGATACGAATACGGGGTATTTTGTGATGGTTTGGACGCCAATATTAATTAATTCGCGAGGGTTTATGGCCTCGGGGACGCGAACACGACGTACTTTACAAGGGTTTCTGGCCTCGGGGGCGCGACTTTTATGTATTTTTGCGCGTCCCACGCCCCCTCAGTAATTCAGAGCACGCGATTCGGGCGTGGTAATCCAGACGCTGTTCGGCTCCCCCCCTCGCGCGTTCTACAGCAAGGACAGTAGGCAGCATAAAGCAGAACTGTAACAGTGGAAACTGGAAAGTGGAACTGGCGCAGGGAACAGCAAACCCTGAGCCTACAGCCTGGCGGCCCCACAAGGGGGCCGGCGGATTCAGGGATCGTGCTCTCGTCTCAATGTTGGCTACACTTTTGGTCCGTACGGCTACGATCCCTGGGAAAAAACGTACCGAGGTGCACACGGCCGTGCTCTCACCCCTGTCCCGGCTGCGTCTTTTCGGCGCCACCCCAACATCAACATACTAATATTGTGTGTGCGTCGCCCCCAAGGGGCGACGCGCGCACCGAGAAATCTTATAGTCTATGCGTCATGGCGGTCGTTTTCTTGCCGTACCGCTCGGGAAACGATCTATTGCAAGAGGGGTGCATTATGATTTCGGGTCCGACGCGCACCTCCAAGGAGGACTTATATAGATACATATATATATATACATATGTATTACTAGTATGTCTTTGTGCGCCCCATCTTTTCTTTCTCAGGGCTGCCCGGCCGTGCTTCTCCTTCAATTCGGCCCGCCTCTTCACTTTTGTTGCTATCTGGGTGCTCTGCTGGGGTAATTGGGTCCTCCCATCCGCAGACGGCATCTAGACACCCCCACCGTGCCTGGCGAGGGCCATCCTGGGCCCCACGATGGTGTATAGACCTTCCTGGCCTCGGCCTGGCCAATGGCCCAGGATGGCCCTGGCCCGGCACGGTAGTGGTGCATCGATGCCTTCTGCGTGGTCAAGCAAGGTCACACGGCAGCCCCCCGCCAGGGTGAGTGAAAGTGAGGGGTGCGAGAGTAGAGAACGTCGCGTGCCCCCCGTCGCGCGTGCGCGCCCTCCGCGGCGCGCACCCCCTGGCTCCTGGCCGCGCGCGCGCAGGGACAGAGTGAAAGCCGCTCGGACGTCGTCGCTCTGACGATGGAGTGTGGATGGGGAGTTTGGGATAACGCGTCGCTCCGCTGGTTCTTGCCCACCACGCTTCGGCACGACACGCTATCCTCGGGCGACGAAACCTATACATATCCACTGCTCCTGGCCTAGCCCATCATGGACCCAGGAGCTGTGTATGCGCCCTGCTGGCCAAGCCAGGAGGGCGTGGCGTATACACCGCTGCTGGGTTCAGGATGGGCCTGGCCAGGGAACAGTGGATATGTATAGATTTCGTAGCCCTACATCCCCCTCCCTGCCCCCACGCGTCAACGCCCCGAGCGGGTCCCGACCCCTCGCCCCCGCGGAGCGGAGCGACACGCCTTCCCGCCCGCGGGGCACAGCGTGCATAGCCGGGGCCGCCGCGGCGACGCGCTAGGCAAGAGTTCCCGACCGTCAGTGAGCGCGGAGCTTCGCCACAGGGGGCAGCAGTGTCATTGCGCGAGCCCGCCGTCACGAACAGCCGTGTGCCTCCCACGCGTGGCAGGCCGCTGCTCACGGACTTGACCTGCCCACTCCACCAGCAGCACATCGGCACCCGCCAATCCCAAGCTGCTGGCACCTGTCATAAGTGCAAACCGTGTCTTCAATGGTTCAGAGCGTGCATTACCTACCCCGCTTTCGCTTCCAGGCAAAACCAAGTCATACCACGCGCCTCCTCGTCGAGCGGCCTGACCGGTACAGGCTGCACTTTGGCATCGTTTGGTACCTCTTGGAAGCGAGGGTGGTCGAAAGCGAGGTAGGTTTGTTTTCCCCCTAATGGTCGAGTCCGAGCTCTGTGACCGTGTCCTGCTCGTGAAACGTCGAACCAAGCTCACTGACACCGACGTGCCAGCAACATTCGGCGCGAGCAGCCTGCCGATGGTCAGGAGGGGAAAAAACACACAGACACAATTAATCGTCGATTCCCAAGAACATATGAGAAAATATAGGAATTGGGCGGGAAGACAAAAACTCAGAACATATGGGAAAATATAGGGAATATTTTGATTTGTGTGTATTTATTTGTGTGTCCCAGGGCCCCTTCAGATGGATCTATTGACCAGAAGCTATGTAGCAGTGATGGAACCACCAGACAGAGACAGCTCACGAGCTATTTGCTAACAGAAGGAGAGGGTCTCATTCTCTCTCAACGGCTTCTGCCTGCGTTCGTAATGCGGTCGCCCTTGCCCTTCCCCAGCGCGCACTGACCAACCCGTATCATCCCCCTGGCGACAGCCTTGTGGCTCAAGCGTGTCCGTCGCGAGGGCGACGTGACGTGGCCGCCGATGTTGCCGCCGAAGCAGCGCAGCTATTAGGTCCGTCAGCTGTGGCTGTCTCGGGGACGACGGCACCAAGGTGCACATGGCTGCACGCAACGCCAACGCCTGGATTCAAGACCGATGCAACGACGCTGATGCAGCGCGACCAGCCGAGAGGGCCTCGCCCATGCCAGCGGGTATCGAGATGATGGCGCCAAAGCAGTCACGGCCGCCGACAGAACAGTCGCAGCTACTGTGGCTGCGCACCAGGAATCCATGGGAAGTGGAGGGGGAGACGAACCCTTCGGAAATATTTAAATCTACAGGGGGATCCTTGGTCTTGTGTCTATGTATTTGTGTCTCCCTTGGCCCATCTACTCACGATGGGGCCGACGTGCCGCTGACCTACAGTCGTCCACTCGGAAAGGGGCACGCTCCTTGTTCTGCGTGGCCGCCGCCTCACCATCTCGTATGCACAAATAAGGGGGGACCGGGCCCAGGGGCCCAGGGGCCCAGGGGCCCAGGGGCCCAGGGGCCGGGCCCGCCTTTGGAGTCTCAAACGCCCCCCCCCCCCCCCGGAGAGCGGACCGCCCCGTCGCGAGCCACCCTGGAGACGGCCCCCAGGGGTGCGACGGCTCACGAGGCGTCTCGAACAGCCCCTGGGGCGTCCGGGACGCTTGAAGACCCCTCTGAGGGGTCCCCCCAAGAGGGCCCCCACAAGCAACAGTCGTTTCCTTCCCGGTGCAAAGCGTACATTTTCAGCGCATTCGCTCTCTTGGTCCTCGTACCGTCCTTGACGACCACAGAGGCCCCCAAGACCGCCGCAAGACGGCCCAAGAGGCCCCCAAGAGGCCCCTAAGACGGCCATGAGGGTCCCAAGACGGTCCAAGAGGCCCCCAAGACGGCTTCAACGGGCTCCCAAAAAGCTCCCAGAGGAGCCCAAGCTGGGGAACTCCAACTACATTTCGAGCATCCTGCCCAAAGAGGACCCCCCCTGGCCCCCTAGAGGCCCCCACGAAGCCCCCAAGAGGCCCTCAAAGGTCACCAAGACGCCCGCGAGAGGCTCCAAGAGGCCCCCAAGGGGCCCCCAACATGCCTCCAAGAGGCCCCAGGATGCCCCAAGAAATCCTCCAGGATTTGCCACGAAACTTCAATACTATATATATATACATATATATATATATATATATATATATATATATATGTGTGTGTGTATATATATATATATATATTTATGTACATATATACGAGAGGCTTCTGGTCCACAACCCAGGCCCGTTCCTGGGGCGCCGCCTGATCGGCATAGGTTTTGTTTGTCGGCGCATGTATGTGTATGTATGTGTGTACGTATGTATGTATGTACACATGTACGATTGTGTGTCTGTGTTCATGTATGTGCGCATGACAGGGGAACGGCTTGGCGACGGGCCCAGCCGTATGCAGCTGCGTGCAGCGCAGTGCGCGGCTCTCTGTCTGTCTGTCTGTCTGTCTGTCTGTCTGTCTGTCTGTCCGTCCGTCTGGCTGGCTGGCTGTCTGTCTGTCTGTCTGTCTGTCTGTCTGTCTGTCTGTCTGTCTGTCTGTCTGTCTGTCTGTCTGTCTGTCTCTCTCTCTCTCTCTCTTTTCTCATAATGCGCGCCGCGGGGCAGACCAGATAGGGGGTCGCTGCGGAGCTAGCGCGCATAGGCACGCTGAACTCCCTGTGAGGCGCGATCCGCGTGAAGGGGGTGGCCGCCGCGCGAGCGCGCCCACTGAGGCCGTAGGGTGGAGCAGCTTCTTGTGGAGCGCGATCCGCGTGTGGCGGCGCTGAACGGGTGTGGGGGCGCTATGCGAAATTGCACATGGGTGCCACAGATGGGTCTCCCTGCGGTGTGCGACCCGGGTCAGGGATGTTGCGACATATGCGGAAGGTCGCCATGCGACCCCTCCAATTGAAGCAGTCGGTGGAACTTCCTATGGTGCGCGATCCGTGTCAGGGGTGTGCCGACAGGGGCGTGAAGACGATATGCGAGCCTTCTCTTTGGGGCCGTAGGTGGAGCTCTTTTTGGGCCACGATCCCTGTCCCGCTATGGGTGGAGCGGATGCGAACCTGTTCTCTTTTTCTGGGGTTGTCGTCTGAGCTCCTTGTGGGACACGATCCGTTTCAGGGGTGAGTCGACACACATGGGGGGACGCTGTGCGAATCTTAGGAGGGAATGAGGGGGGAGAGCAGGAGCAGGAGCAGGAGCAGGAGCGCGGGGAGGAGGAGGAGGAGGAGGAGGAGGAGGAGGAGGAGGAGGAGGAGGAGGAGGAGGAGGAGGAGGAGGAGGATGAGAAGAACGATGACGAGGGTGAGGGCGGGGGAGGGGGCCGAGGTGGATGCTGGCTCTGCAACGCCCACATGTGGCGGTCTTCGCAATGTCGCCGATCAGGGGAGCGAAAGCGAGAGCCGTAAACCGTGGCGCAGCTGTAACTAGACCCGAAGCGCACACGAAGCGCGCGTGGCTCTAGTTTACCCTATGTGTGCGAATCGAGCGCGTACGCACGAGTCTTGGCCGCGCACTGCACGACTCGCGCCTGAAACCCAGAACGGGTGGACAGTTTTTGGGGCAATGGGCGCACCGTGTTTTTTCGATAGCGAGCACAAGCGCAGCGCAGCCAGAGGTGGTCTTGGCGACGATGACGACGACGACAAGAGCGACGAGGTCATAGAGATGGCCGGCGGGTGCAAGCTACTGCTCGTGGCACCACTACGAGAGCCGTATGGCAGCCATTTTCCACATCGTAAGCTCTCCACGTGTTCAAGCGCTAGGGGAACGCTATGCGTGTCGAAGCGTCCGGATCGGATAACAAATGCGCCAACTCCAACGATGACCCCTCTGTTCCGTGCACGATCCCCAGGATCGGGGGTGGACAGAACCCCCAACAGTGACACGTCGATTAGTGAATTGTCCGTTTTCGGTTCTCGAGAGGGCGCCGTGGCCGTTATGTTCCAGGCTTGCGCCCGCCAGGTTTGGGCCTCAGGTCGTTTTCACTAAACCACGTTTTGCTAAAGGGGGGTCTGTCCATCCCCGACAGGAGCGACCAAGAAATCCTGGGACTGGGATCAGGGTCGCCAAACACTACATTGTTCGCCAGCGTCGGCCCCGAGCAGAGAGCCATTGCACGTTGGTTGCGCAAGCTATGTTGTGCAGCCTATATGGTGCGCGTGGCGCAAGATAGGCGTGACACGCCATCTGTTGCCATCTGTGCGGTGCACGCTGTGTGGTGCCATCTCAGTGGTGTCATCTCTATACATATACATCTGTGTGTATATATATATATATATATATATATATATATATATATATATATATCGGAGTAGGCTGGGGGGGGAGGCCTGGCCAGTGCCGTACCCCCCCATAGGGGGGATTGGGAGGGTCCCAGGGCTCCCGGGGCTGCCCGGGCCCGCTCCCAAACACGCCACGACGCGCCAATATGGCCCTAAATTTTGCAAAGACAGCCCCCAGAGGCCGCGGACACGACGAAGATGGCCTCAGGACGGCCGACGACGCCGCCAAAACGCCCCAGGAGCGCTTCCAGAGGCCCCTCCAAAGGGCCCCAGAAGCCGAAAATCATACATTTTCCGATTGTGTGTTGAAGCATTTTTGCGCTCTCGCATGTTCCGCCTCCCCACGGTCCTGGACGGCGTCTGAGGCCCTTCAGATCGCTCCAAGACGGCTGAAGAGGCTCCCAAGAAAGCCCAGAGACGGCCCAGGAGGCTCCTTAGAAATTCAAGAGGGCCTCGAGAGCGCCCCAAGAGAGCCCTAAGAGCGACCCAAGAGGGCCCGAAGAGCGCGACATTTCAAGGTCTCCGGCCCGAGAGGCTCCTAGGACGCCCCCGGAGGCCATCAAGAGGCTCTCAAGAAGCCCCGTGAGGCTCCCAAGAGGCCGCCCAGAAGCCCCAAATAGGCCCCCAAGGGCCCCCCATGGAAGCCCCCTGCGGGCCCTCAAGACACCTCGGTAAATCGTATTTCCCAGATAGCTTTCCGTGAACAGGATTCCTTGGACTTCCGCCCGCCGCCCCAACCATGTTTCCAATAGGCTTCCCTACAAGGCCGAAAGGGGCACCTCGGTAAGCCCCCAGAGCCCCCCCTCTTAAGAGAGCCGAACAAATCATGCTCCCGGAAAGCTTCCCGGGAACATGATTCTCTATCTCTGAGTAGGCCGGGGGGGGGGGGGAGCGGGCCGCTGCCTGTTCCTCCCATCGGTGGTTTGGGGGCCCTCATAGGCTGTTTCGGGGCCCTCTTGGGGGCCTCTTGGGCCGTCTTGGGGCGGTCTTGGGGGCTTCTGGGGCCAGCTTGGAGCGTCGGGAGCCCGAAAACGGGAGAACGCGAAACACAACGAAAAACACGGATCATCAATGAATTCTGCTTCTTTGGGCTTTCTTGGGGGTCTTTTTGGAGCGCTCCTGGGGCTTCTTTGGGGCCTCTTGGGCTGTCTTGGGGCCATCTTGGGCGTCTTGGAGCGCTCCTGGGCTGTCTTGGAGGCCTCTTGGGTCCTTTGGGGCGCTTTCTGGGCCCTCGTGGCCCGTCTTGGGCCCCTTCTGGCCTCTGACAAAGTCATGCGGGGCATCCCAAGAGCGCGCGGGAACGCCCGGGAAATTTTGGATTTTGGGCCCTCAGCCCCTAGAATCGGAGGTTGGGGGGTGAGTCCGACGTGAAACGGAGACCCCCCCTACCGGGAAATCGATTTCGGTTTCGCGTTCGTGTCGTGCGTGCCGTGCGTGCGTGCGGGCGAGGCGAAGCTGCGTGGGCGGGCGAGAGGAAATCCGCCTGTTGCTGGGCCGCGGCCAGACCAAATGTTTCTCCTCCGGCGGACGGTGGCCCGCGGTGTCCCACCGGTGTGCCGGTGTCCCGCTGGTGTCCCAAAATCCTCCTGTGGCTGGGCCGCGGCCAGACCAAATGTTTCTCCTCCAGCGGCCGGTGGCCCGCGGTGTCCCGCCGGTGTCCCGCTGGTGTCCCGAAATCCTCCTGTGGCTAGGCCGCGGCCAGACCAAATGATGTTCCTCCCGTCAAGCAGTGGCGCGATTGATAAGCGCACGCGGGGACAGCGCTTCACGACAATGTCGAGTGCGCTTCGACAACATCGCCACATCACATCACGCTCACGTGCACAATCACACTACTCACTAGACTCCGCCCCACAGGCATCGTCAGAACAACGATCACCACTTTTGCCCATTGCTGCCCCCAACCTCCTTATCACCCGCAGGGTGGTCGTATAGGTACTATAGTTCCAGAGTCCTGAGCACAGAGAACAGAGGACACATGAGGACCTTGAGAAAACTCCACTTCGCGCCTCGCGGCACGATGGCGGACATGTGGTGCAACTCTTGTTTTGCAATGTAGGTGGAGCAATAGTTGTGATGCAATATATGTCGTGCAATCTTGGTGGTGCAATCGTTGTGCAGCAGTCTAGATTTTGCAAACTACGTGGTGCAATATATGGTGTGCAACGCAGAGCAATGCAACGCAGGGCCAGGCAATGAAACGCCTTGCTTTGAAATGCAAAGCAATGCGCAGCAACGAAGAGCACTGCGCATAAATGTTATGGCAACGCTAAAACATCCGATGGCAACGCTGGGCAATGCTAAGCACGGGGTAGCAATGCGAAGCGAGGCAAACAGTGCAAGACAACGCAACGCCATGCAGAGTAGTGCAACGTAAAGCAATGCAGCGCAAGGCCAGGCAATGGGATGCTTTGCTGTGCAATGCGAAGCAATGCAGAGCAACGGCGAGCAACGCAAAGCAAGGCAGCGCAACGCGACGGAGAAGCAACGGCCACCGGCGGCGACGGGGCGGCGACGGGGCGGCGACGGGGCGGCGATGACCAGCACGAGGCCGCCAGACTGACACACAAGCCCAGGCGACGAGGCGGCGACGAGGCGGCGACGGGGTGGCGACGGCTGGCACGTAGCCGCCAGACCGACACGCAGGCTCAGCTCTTAAGACCAGAAGTAACAACCCCTAAGTGCAAGCACTGTGTGGGGAATCTGCATACATGTGCACAACCGTTTCCCTTCAAAACGTCAACACCTCCATTGCGTTCATCTCCTTTTTTCTCGCCCTCCCACTTTTCCTCCTCCTCCCCCTTCCCCTCCTTCTCTTCCCTCCGCTCGGGCTGCTCGGTTTCGTGCACCTCCCTCTCCTTCTCCCCCTCCTCATCGCTTTCGTTCCTCTCCTCCTCCCGCCCTTTCTCCTCCTCCTCCTCCGACGACAACGAGGACGGCGACAGCGACGACGAGTGCGCCGCATGTGCCCTCCTGATCCGCGCGCGCGCGGGGGGAAAGACCCGCCGAGGTCGAGGCGCCGGCGAGCGGGAGCCCCGCCAGCCCGGCCGCGGAGCCCGCCGCCCCAGAGAGGGGGGGGCGCGGGGCGCGACGGACCGCTCCGGGTGTACGCTCGGGGGCTTTTGGATCGCGTGCCGCTCCGGCCATGGGGAATGGGAGGGGCGAGCTTTGAGGTGCTCAGCTCTGCATGTGGTTGCTGCGGATTTGTTTTTTGATGCGCCATCATGGTCGATCCCCCCCCCTCCGGTGACCACTGTGTTTTTCAATCGGAGTGTTTTCCCCGGGGCTCGCACCCTGTTTCCGTATCCGGGAAAGGCACAAGGGTCAGGCTGCGCCCCTGGCCCCCGGATTACAACAGCAACGGCTCCCGCCTGAGACATCATCACGATTTAGCCAGGACCCCCGCTCCCGCCTGAGACTTTCTCACATTTTACTCGGAAATCGCGCTCTCGCTTGGGACTTCCTTACAATGTATGCAGGGGTCGCTCTTTCGGCGCTCTGGAGTCGCGCTCACCCTGGAGCCTCGATTGCAATTTACTCAAGAATCGCGCTCTTGCGTTGGAATTCACTGCAATTTGCTAAAGCGCCGCGCTCCCGACACTCAGGCACCCAGGAGTCGCGCTCACGCTTAGGAGTCCCTCACAGCTTACTTAGGGATCGGGATCTCGCTGCCCTTCGTGGCCTGGCCCCGTTGCAGCCCTTCGTGGCCCCCTCGCTGCCCTTCGTGGACCCGTTGCAGCCCTTCGTGGCCCCCTCGCTGCCCTTCGTGGCCCCGTTGCAGTCCTTCGTGGCCCCTTCGCTGCCCTTCGTGGCCCCGTTGCAGTCCTTCGTGGCCCCTTCGCTGCCCTTCGTGACCCCGTTGCAGCCCTTCATTGCCCCCTTCCTGCCCTTCGTGGCCCAGTTGCACCCCTTCGTTGCCTCCTCGCTGCCCTTCGTGGCCCCGTTGCAGCCTCGTGGCCCTCTTCCTGCCCTTCGTGGCCCCGTTGCACCCTTTCGTGGCCCCTTCGTTGCCCTTCGTGGCCCCCTTGCTGCCCTCAGTGGCCCCGTCAGTGCCCTCTGCGGGCTAAGATACGGATTCCCCTCGTGGTCCCCGCTCGTTCGTGCCCGTCGTGGCCCCATATGCATGCCCTTCGTGGCCCCGCTGTCGCCCTTTCTGGCTCCCTCGATGTTCTATGTGGCCCCTTTGCTACCCTCAGTGGCCCCGTCGTTCGCTGCCCTCTGTGGCCCCGCATTATCTGCCCTTCGTGGCCCCCGCTCGTTCGCGCCCGTCGTGGCCCCATACGCATGCCCTTCGTGGCCCCGCTGTCGTGGCCCCCTCGCTGCCCTTCGTGGCCCCGCTGTCGCTCTCGCTCTCGCCGTCGCTCTCGCTTTCGCTCGTCGTCGTCGTCGTCACCGCCGCCGCTGCCGTCGTCGTCGTCGTCGTCGTCGTCGTCGTCGTCGTCGTCGTCGTCGTCGTCGTGGTCGGTCCCCTGTCCGTCCCTCTTGGGATCGGGCTGCCGCCGATCAGCGCTACCGCTGGCCAGGCCGACGGTCCGCGGCCGCCCCGCCGCTTGCTGGGGCCCGGCCTGCTGGGAAGAAAGATATACCCCCCCAAAGGGGGTACGATCGAAAACGAAAAAGGCGGGTATCGAGGGCTTGGGAATACGCGTTGGATGACACTCGAGCAGATAAGGGCGAACAGTCTTAACAGGATTGTTGTTGAACATTATTAATTCTAAAGAATAATTATTGTTGGGGCCCCTGGTGCACGGCCCCCCCGCCGCGCCTAGGCCGCAGCTACATTTTCATCATTTTTTCGCGAAAGCTTCAGAAAAGTGGATGGGGTCCAGATCCGGTTGTTTTGTTGTAATCCGTTTTCCCTTGCAAAAAACACTATAAAATGACATTTCTTGTTCTAATATAATCAAATTTCAAGAATCCCTTGCAAAAAATAAGGTAAAGTGGACATTCGCGCGCGCAAGACGAAATCCTTCCAAAAGCTTAGTGTTCGGAACGATTTTAACATAAAAACATAAAAAACCAATGGTTTTTCAACAAAAAAATGTCAAAATCTCATCCCGCGCGCTCTTGCGGATTCGTAGGAAACCCAACACTTTTTAAACATTTCTGTCAAACGGGCTTTTGCGAGCAACTTTTTCGAACTTCTGCGACAACGGTTGCGCACCTGCCAGGGCCATCATCCCTGTCAAATAATACCATGCGGGACACATTCGTTTTTTTCTTCGCGCGCGCACGCCGAAATCTCCAAAAACCATTGGGCTTCTTAAGAATTTTAGCACCGCGGGACAAGCACAACCATCAGGACAACCATCGGGACAATCATCGGGACAACGATCGGGACAACCACAACCATCAGGACAACCATCGGGACAACCATCGAGACAACCATCGGGACAACCATATCCTCTCTCTCTTGTGTATTCCCACATCCCTCAGGAATTTGCCCTAAAGATGTGATCAACTATCTTGTGAGTACGTATCATGTGTATCATGTGTATCATGTACCATATGCATCATATGCAACAGATGTTCTGTGGAAGGCTTAACAACTTCTGTGGGTTAACAAGGCTTAACAACTTCTGTGGGTGTACGAACGTAGGCTTAACAACTTCTGTGGGTGTGTACTCCACGCCAGTGTAGTAGCCACGGTCGTCCGCAGGCCACGAAGTGAAGTGTCCGAACGTCATAGGGCGGGAAGCTGGGTGTGGGTGGTGGCGAAGAGTCGTGTGGATATTTGGTAGAGCTTGCACTGCCCCCCCACAAAGTGGGGGTATTGGCTGGCGTCGCATGAAAACCCTGGCACTGGTGAGAACACTGAGCGTTCGGGTAAAGTGATTGTTGTTGTTGTTGTTGTTGTTGTTGTTGTTGTTGTTGATGAGTTTTAACTTCTGAGGAATAATTTTTGTTGATCCCCACCGGTGCACACTGTTTTTTCTAAATCAAAGTGTGCCCCTCGACGCTCGCACCCTTTTTTTGATAGGGCAAGTCTTGATGCTCAAACTTTGCCCCTGGCCCCCGGGTTACAACAACAACGGCTCCCGCCTCAGACTTCCTCACAATTTAGCCAGGACCCCGGCTCCCGCCCCAGACGTCCTCACATTTTATTCAGGAATCGCGCTCTCGCTTGGGACGTCCTTACAATTTTTGCAGGAACCGCTCTCCCGGCGCTCTGGAGTCGCGCTCTCGCTGGAGACTTGCTTGCAATTTACTGAAGGATAGCGCCCTTGCGTGGGAATTTCTGGCAATTTGCTCAAGCGCCGCGCTCCCGACACCCAGGCACCCAGGAGTCGCGCCCGTTGTGGCCCCATGTGCATGCCCTTCGTGGCCCCGCTGTCGCCGTTTGTGGCCCCCTCACTGTCCTACGTGGCCCAGTTGATACCCTCAATGGCCCCATCTTTGCCTTCTGTGGCCCCGCATTATCTGCCCTTCGTGGCCCCCGCTCGTTCGCACTCTTCGTGGCCCCATACGCATTCCCTTCGTGTCCCCGCTGTCGCCCTTCGTGGCCTTCTTCGTGTCCTTCGTGACCCTGCTGTCGTTCTCTCTCGCTCTCGCTTTCGCTCGTCGTCGCCGTCGTCGCCGTCGTCGTCGTCGTCGTCGTCGTCGTCGCCGTCGTCATCGACGTCGTCGTCGTCTTCGTCGTCGTGGTCGGTCCCCTGTCCGTCCCTCTTGGGGTCGGGTCGACGGTCCGCGGCCGCCCCGCCGATCAGCGCTGCCGCTGGCCAGGCCGACGGTCCACGGCCGCCCCGCCGCTTGCTGGGGCCTGGCCTGCAGGGAAGGGAGGTATACCCCCCAAAAGGGGTTCGATCGAAAACGGAGAGGGCGGGTATCGAGGGTTTGGGAAATACGCGTTATTGGACACTCGAGCAGATAGGGGCGAACAGTCTTGACAGGATTGTTGTTGTTGTTGTTGTTGTGATTATTTGCATTGTCGCTCTATTTTGTACTATCTAGGGGCCTCTTCGGTCACGGGGACAGTGAACAACGGATTCGGGGTGAACAGCTGCACCACATTGAACCCTGCAGGGGACCAGGGACCGATTTTGAGCGGACTTGTTTTCATCTCTCTTTCTAGACAGATTTTCTCGGGGCCCATCCAGTTCAGACTCTAAGCAGTCGAGCAATCCTTCTTTCTTGCACCTGTAGTCTCCATGTGATGTTTGGATTTGTTGTGGTTGTTTTACTTAATCGCTTCGCTCATTCCGCCGGCTCTGGGGCGCTCTTTGGGGCCTCTTTGGGGCCTCTTGGGGGCCTCTTGGGGCTCCTTGGCGGCGTCTTGGGGGCCCCTGGGACCTCTTGGGGGGCTTTTGGGGGGCTCTTGGGGGCCTCTTGGGGCGGGAGGGGGAGGTAGTCGATTGCGGCTCCCCCTTCGGCTGCCACGATCTTCGCGAGGGGTGTCGACAAATGGCCCTCCCCTGGGGCGTTCTGGGGGGATCGCCCGGGAGTGGGCCGGGAGTGGCCCTGGCCCTAGCCGGGCTAGTTTTCGTCAGGGGGCGCCTAGGGGCCGCCCCGCGCGCGCGAACCAGAAATATTGTTAACAAGTTACTGGGGATCTTAGCGCGCCTCTGGCCCGTTGGGTCGGCGATTTTTTTCCGAGCTGCAGCGGTTTGTTTTCTGTTTCGCCAACCTGCTAACGCTCATGAGGGTTGATGAGGCTTTGTCAAACACCTTGAATCGCAACGCTACGGAGACGGATTTCGCGTTCGAGCCAATCGTCATGAGAGGGACATCCTTATGCCCCAGGCGCTAAGACCTTGCCCTGAAACTGTCACGCCGTTGACGCCACTACGCGGCGCCATGTTGATGTGAGCGGCGAAATCTGTAGTGCACACGTGGTCAAACGAGCCAGCATCCGGAATACTATGAAACATATCAGTCGGCATCTCTGGCTCGATCCTGGGATTCCGCCAACTCCACCTCGGAGCCACGGGTGTGGCGACAGTCATACATCCTGATACTGCTCCCCTTCCCATTGGCTTCAACATGGAACCCGCCACGAAAAAGCCTACAAGAAAACATATGGATGACATCAGCTCCCGCATGCAACCGAAACGATCGTTTCCAGCACTCTTGTTTTCAGACGCGCTCATTTTCAAAGATCTGCCCTGTTTCCGATACGTTTGTAGACTCTGGCGCAGATTCGATGTCTAATTCATCCTGTTCGTTTTGCTCGTTTTCTATTAAAGAAAACATGGACGGTATCATCAAACTAAGCTTCACGGGTTTCTCTTGGCTTGGTTCCTCATGACTTTCTTCGTGGCCGTGTGCGTTGTGTTCGTTCCACCCGTGATCATAATTCTCGTACCAACAACCGTCGACCTCGTTTGAACGAACACCTTTGCCGCCTTGTTTTCCTCCGCGGTTTCCTTTCGAGTTGCACATGCATTCTGCCTCCCAATGGTCCCTCATTCTGCGAATGTCGCATCATGGCGGACCCTGGTTGCCAGACGATTTCCCGGACGATTTGCCAGGCCATTTTTGGACCATTGGCCTCGGCTACCTCGCGTGAAACCAGGCTGCCCGTTGCCCGATCCGCGGCCAGGGCGTCCCCAGGTGCAGTCGTGCGGGACATCTCTGGAACCTTTCCTAGATCCAGCCTTCTTTCCGCAACCGTTTCCTCCTGAAGCGTATTCTTTTCCTGCTGTTTTCCCTGCCTTCCCTTTTGGTTTTCCTGTCTTTCCTTCCCACTTGGACGTTAAAGAGTCGACTTTCATGGGGATGGTTTTGGAATCGTTTCCTGATTTGGCAACAAGGGTTCCGCCGGTCTCTCGTCCCTTGGACAAGAGCTGTAATCTTTCGTTTGAGGCCTTCACAAGTTGCATACACTTCTGTGCTCAATTCAAAGTGTCCCTTCATTGGGTCTGGCATTGCTTGAACAGTGAATGCGACCTTTACGTCATCAGAACATTACCGCGCTTGCCAAATTATCGTGCTGCTGCACAAGAACCTTGAATTCAGACAGTTTCTCTGGCCAGCAGTCCAAGCGTTCGGAAGAGCAACCGTACTTCAGAATTGTTGTCATGAGTCCTCTCTGTGTGTTTCTGTCTTTGGGCTCATATCGGGCAAAGTTGTTTTCGCCGCATCTCTAAACCGTTGCACCTTGTTAGTTCGCGGTGCACCTTTACACTTTCGCCTTTGACATGACCAGCCAACATCCAAACCAAATTCGCCGCATGCTGTTTAATTTGCATCGCCATGTCTGACAATATTATCTTACATTGTTTTGTTCTAGCGAGTTCTATGTGTTCCAAAATGTCGCTACTCACTGTGAATATGTATTTTTTGAAATGAACAGACACATCCGGCCAATCCACATCTTTGCCCGAGGGCATCTTGACGTTCTCTCTGAGTGGTGCAGTATCGATCTTTCCTTGTGCAATGTTTCAGCCATGCTGTGTTTCAATCGTTATGTGTTTCGCTCGTGGTTTTTTCCGGTACTTCGCCACCGGGTTCTTGTCCAAGGCGTTCCTTCGCAAGCACATCGTTTTCGGCACCGCCAGATCCCGAGGCTTTGCCTCCTGGCCTTGACGTGAGGCCTCTCCTTCTGTCCCCCCCTCTTTGTTAATTCAAGCTTCGCGCGGCCCGCTTAGCTTCGACCGGAAGAGGTGCGCTCTCGACCCGCGAATCAAAAAAGTGTTTCGTTCGTGGATGCGTTTTACCACAATTCCGCTGTCATCAAAGAAGCAAACACTGTTTTGCCTGGACTTGGCTTGAGGCTCAAGCGCTGCGGGCATGCGAACTGTGGCTACCTGCTCATGCTGTGCTCTACCACGTTCCTGTCTTCTAACAGGAGAAGGAGAACGAGGGGGAAGGGGGAACGATGAGGAAGCGGAGGAGGAGGAGGAGAAGGATAATGAACATGAGGATGGGGATGATGGTGATGATGCTGTTGATGATGATGGTGATGATGATGCTGCTGATGCGGATGAGGAGGAGGAGGAGGAGGAGGAGGAGGAGGATGAGGATGAAGATGAGGATGAAGATGAGGATGAGGATGAGGATGATGGTGATTCTGATGAGGAGGATGTGGAGAGGAGGCTGAGGAGGAGGAGGAGGAAGAGGAGGAGGCTGAGGAGCAGGAGGAGGAGGAGGAGGAGGAGGAGGAGGAGGAGGAGGAGGAGGAGGAGGAGGAGGAGGAGGAGCAGGAGGACGAGGAGGAGGAGGAGGTGGAGGAGGAAAGATGAGGGTGGGGCAGGGGGAGATCCAGGGTTCGACTGAGGACGGGGGAGGACGGGCGAGAGGGTGGCAGTCGGCAGAGCAGCATTGCACGGCCGTCAGAAGCCGCAGCACGGAGGCAGGGGCTGCCGGGCAGGAGGCAATGAAGAGAGGGAGGCCAGGTGGCGGAGGGGGGCGGTCGTTGCGTCATCGTGGTGGCAGCCGTTGTGGTGGTGGTGGTGGTGGTCGTGGTCGTCCTGATGGTTACCGAGTCCCGTCGTGGTGGTCGTGGCGGTTGTCGTGCAGGTGGTGGCCGTGGTGGTCGTCGTGGCAGTCGTGGTCGTGGGCGCGTCGTCGAGGCGGTGGTCGTGAAGGCAGCTGTGTCTCGTCGTAGGGTGGTCGTAGTGCCTCCTTCCCTCTTCCCCCCTGCCTCCTACTCCCTCCTTTCCCTCCCTCCCTTCCCCTCTCGACGGCGCCGTGGTTCTCGGCGTTTTCGCCCGCCGAGTCGATTTGATCCGATCCTGCCCTCTCTCTCCCCAGACATCTGGCGCTCCACGTTTTTTGATGCGTGGATTCCTGCAGGTCTGGGCCACTTCCTAGAGGGCGGCCGGTTTGTCATCTGGAGCCGTTTTCTGACAGCCCCGGGGCCTGTTGAGGGCTCCCAGAGGCCGAACATAGCCTCAAACCGGCCGCTCCAATTTTTGTCGGAGCCTCCGGCGGCCGTTCGGGATGATCCGGACATTTTTGGAACGATTTCGGCGAGACGCAGCCATTGAAAGGCATCCCGAGGCTGGAGAACCGCCGAGAACCGACGAAGAAAACGTGTGAGAGCCAACAGAAGCCTCTTTCTCCATTGTATCCTTACATATGTATATATATATATATATATATTTATGTTTATATATATATATATATCCATAGATCCTCTCCCCCTTGAGAGAGCCGCTCAGGACCACCGCGAGTCTATCTCCCTGGCCGACGGCCGGGAGGTCATCCCGCTGCCCGGCAGGCCGCGGGGCTTCGCATGCTTTCGGGAGGGGGAAGAAGGGCTGTGGTGGGTCGCTGGGGCCGCGGTTGCTGTTGCTGTTGCTCGCCCTCCCTCTCCTTTCAGGAGGGGAAGATAGCCACACACGCACGCACACACAGGCACACATGCCACACACACGCCACACACACGCCACAGGCACGCACACGCACGCACGCACGCGCACGCGCACGCGCACGCGGACGCGCACGCGCACGCGCACGCGCACACGCACGCGCACCCGCACACGCACCCGCACCCGCACACGCACACGCACACGCACACACAGACGCAAACGCACACGCACACGCTGACGCACACGCACCCGCTGACGCACCTGCACCCGCGCACGCGCACGCACCCGCACTCGCACCTGCACCCGCACCCACACCCACACCCGCACACGCACAGACGCACACACAGCCACAGACACACACAGACACACACAGACACACACACACAGACACACACACACAGAGGCACACACATATGCACACACACAGAGACACACAGACACACACAGGCACACAGACACACACAGACACACAGACACGCACAGACACACACACAGACACACACAGACACACATAGACACATACAGACACACACACACAGACACACAGGGACACAAACACACAGTTACACACAGTCACACACAGGCACTCACACAGACACACACAGACACACACAGACACACACACAGACACACACAGACACACACAGACACACACACACAGACACGCCATACACACAGACACACAGACACACACAGAAACACACAGACAAACACAGAGACACACACAGACACACACACACACGCACAGACACACACACATACACACAGACACACACACAGACACACACAGATACACAGAGACAAACACATAGACACACACAAACACACACACACACGCACAGACACACACAGACACACAGACACACAGACACACACACACACATACACAGACACACACACAGACACACAGAGACACACACAGACACACACACACAGACACACAGACACACAGACACACAGACACACAGACACAGACACACACACACACACATCCGTAGCCATGTCGGCTCAAGGCTATGAACCGCCCGACGACTGCTAGTCCCCTCTCGGGCGTATCTGAGCGCGAGGTGGTTCGCGCTTTGAGGCCAAATCATTGGTACAAGATTTTCTCTCCAGTGGCTGTCCTGGCCGCTGTCTTGTTTCTCGTGGGCACAGTTTCTGAGCCTGTGATAGAGGAGCGATGGCGCCGCCCGCCGCTGGAGCGAAGAGAGGCAGTCGAGCAGCGCGTCGGTATAAATGGCTTTGCAAATTCTGCCTCGGAAGCGATCACAAGCCCTACGTCAACTTCGCTGACAAGCTGTGCTGTAGCAGTTGCGGCCTGGCCAAGAGCGTGGTGCACGGGGGCCCCGTCAAAGCCAACTCGCCATCACGGTCCACGGCTCCATGGGCCAGCGGCGACAAAGGCAGGGGAGCGGGCTCGATATCGGCGCAGCTGCTGGAGATGCAAAAGCAGGTGTGCTCTCTCACGTCGGAACCCAAGCTTGCGAAGGCCAAGTCTCCCGAGGCGGGGGTGGGTTCCACGAGTGCCGAGGGCAGCGAGGGAGAGGCCGGTGTTTAGTCTGCTGTCAAGAAGAGGTTGGACGTGTTGGGGAGCTTCGTTACGCAGCGGGCTGGTATCGACACGCCTGCGGTTTGCAAGCTGGTGGAGCAGTGGAAGGCGGAGCAGGCCAAGCTGCGCGCGCAGCTCTTCCAGGAGAAGCCGCCTTCGCAGCGGCTCAAGGCTCCCGGTTTCGAAATCACCAAGGTCGAGCAGCAAACCACCAGGCAGCAGAACGCCCGCAAGGCCAAGCAGGCGCAGCTGGTGGCCCTGCAGGCGGAGATCGCAACGCAGGATGCCGCGCTCGCCGAGTCTCGCAAGCAGCTGCTCGAGCTCGAGGGCCAGCTGGCCCTGCTCTGTGGGGCATTGCCGCAGCCGCCCACGGGGCCTACTGGCGCCGAGCTTGGCGCCGACGAGGGCAGCTGGACGTTGCCCAAGCTGGAGCAGGTGCTGCTGTCTGCTGGCGCTGCTCCTGACCTCCAGCGGGAGGTGGCCGCGGTGGTGGGCAAGCTTCGCCACCATCGTCAGCTCCAGGAGCAGCGGGCTCAGGCCAGCAGGCCGCCGAGGCCGCCGCCGCCGAGGCAGCCAAAGAGCAGCACGGCGCTGCCATGGAAGTCGACGAGGACCAGGAGGAGGAGTCCGTCAACCAGGCCACAGCGGATGAGCTTCTGGATGCCCTGCGTGAGTCTAGTGCTGACATCCCACATGCCGCTGATGCCTCAGAAGATGAGCTCCGCGCCGCGGTCAAGCGTATCCGCCTGGCCAAACCCAAGTGGAAGGTGGTCAAGACGTCACGAGCAGCTCGATGAAACTGCATCGCCGGTCATGATGAGAAGCAAACCGCATATTACCATCATCAATGCCAACTCGTTTGGCACCCTGTCCAACTATCTGGTCGACTGCGACAGCGACGTGGTCTTGGAGCAGGAGCGCCGCGCGTGCGCGGTGAAGCTCCCTGAGGTGCAGGGCGATGCCCAGGGCGCGGCTGGCGAGGCGCGCGGTGCGTGGCACCTGGCCACCCAGGCTGGCGGCTCAGAGGGTGGCGTTGCAGTCTTAGCCGAGTCCGACATTGCAGTCGCCAAGGCGCCCCTGCTTGACAATGGCGTCATCGTGCATGGTCGAGCCGTGGCGGCGCGCGTGCACGCGGCTCTCCCTGGCGGCTTCGTGGCGGCCCTCTACCTTCGCGCGGGTGAGGGCAGATCGCCGCGCGACCTGGCGATCGCGTGGCAGGTCGTGCAGTGCGTGAAGCGTGTGGTTTGCGGGCCCTGGCTTGGCCTGGATCGTCGGCGGTGACTTCGACGTGTCGCCGCAGGAGCTGCTGGAGCACGACTGGCTCCACCTGGCGACCGCCGCGCGCGTCGCCCCGCGCGGGCCCGACCGCGCGCAGGCTGTCCCTGCCACCACTCTTGATTACTTATTGGTGCACGGGCCGATGCTGCACGGGGTCAGGTGCATAGTCGATGTCTCTGCCACAGACGTCGCTTGGCCCCGTCGGCCGGTCGCCATCGCATGGGCCGGGCACGCGGGGGCGCCGCTCGCCCGTGTGCTCGATGAGCCGCGGCCCTTCCCGCGCGCGCTGCCCGCGGGGCGCGCGCGGTTCCCCTGGCAGGGCTGGGGGCAGGTGCGCAGTTCCATCGACCAGGCAGAGTCCCTCCCACAACTTGCGGTGGCGTGTGGACCTCGCCCTCAGTGGAGTGGTGGAGGAGCTTGCTGGACGACGCGACGTAGTCGGCAAGCGCAAGCAGCGATATTTGAGCCGAGAGGGCCCAGTCCAATTGCGGCCAGGGATGGCGACCCTCTGGGCGCCGAGCTTCGTGCAGTCCTGAAGTGGGCGCGTGGAACGCGGCGGCCAGATGTGCTCATCACACCCTCGGCGCGCGCGACTAAGCGGTCAAGGCAGTTGCCCAGCTCGCCATCGGCAGGGGCAAACCGCAGCCGCGGCAGCGCGGGGGTCCGGCCAGCGGACCACGCCAGTATGTCTGCAGTGCTGAGGAGAGCGCTACCGTAGCTGGCACAGTGGTTGGCACGTCGTCCGCAGTGCCCGCGGGCATCCCGCGCGCCGCGGGCCCTCGGGCCGCTGTCGGCGCGAGGCTGGGAGAACGGACCGTCGTTGGTGGAGCAACATGCGCGGGTCTGCAGTCTATTGGAGGGGCGGCGTATTGGCCAGGGCGGGGAGGGGGGCAGCTCTCTGAGCACCCCATGACCCCGCCCCCGAGCCAGGGGCAGCCACGCGACCGCTCCACTGTGAGATGCCAGGCTCGCGCGACGGCGACGGACAATCACCGGGCGGTGCAGTTGCCAACCCAGGCGTCCAGAGAGGTGCATTCCTGCGTGGGTCCCCAGGTGGCCAGGGATGTGCATTCCCTTGGACGTTATGGCGGGGGCTCTTGACGGTGCCGCGCTACGTGGAGGCGCGGGTGCCGCGGGTCAATCCGCGCGGGAGATCGGCGTAAACTCGCGCGAACCGTTGATCCCAGAGCGGCGTTCGCCCAAGCCCCTCGCCGTCGCGGAGTGGCTGACGCGGTGTTTGTTGGGGCCCCCATCGAGTCACCTCGCTGGAGCACCTGCTTGTGATGCCCACGGCGGTGGGGTGGCCGATGCCTTCGCACGGGAAGGTGATGCTGGCGGCGTGGCGAGGTGCTGCGACGCTCGCCCCGTCGCCCTCCCTGCAAGCCCGAGCGAGGCCCGCGGCGGCGGGGTGGCCGACGCCCTCGCACGCGACCCTTCCCCTGGCGGCTTGGCGGGCAAGACGCTCGCCCAGCTCGCCATCGGCAGGGGGGGGGCCCGAAGCCGCAGCAGCGTGGTGGTCACGCCAGCGAGCCCTGGCAGTACGCCTGCAGTGCCGAGGATAGCCCTGCCGAAGCTGGTGCACTGGCTGGCAGGTCGTCTGCGGTGCCCGCGGGTTCCCCGCGCGCCGCGGGCCGTCGGGCCGCCGTCGGCGCGCGGCTCTGAGAACGCGCCATTGCTGGCGGGACAACGCGGGCGGGTCCGCAGCTGGCTGGGGGGGCGGCGTATCAGTCAGGGCGGGGCGGGGGGCAATTCTCTGAGCACTCTATAACCCCGCCCCCGGGCCAGGGGCAGCCGCGCGACCGCTCCAGGGAGAGATGCCAGGCACATGCGCGCGCGACGGTGATGGACAGCTACCAGTCTGCACAGCTATTGACCCAGGTGGCCAGAGAAGTGCACTCCACTGGGCTGGGTCCCCAGGTGGCCAGGGATGTGCATTCCGCTGGACTGGGTGGCAACAGAGAGCCGCGGGGGCTGGACGGTATGTCGGGGGCTCTTGACGTTGCTGCGCAACATGGGGGCGTGGGTGCCGCGGGTCGATCCGCGCGGGAGATCGGCCCAACCTCGCGCGAACCGTTGATCCCAGAGCGGTTTTCGCCAAAGCCCCATGCCGTCGCGGAGGAGCAGGCTGTCGCGGCGTTTCTGGAGGCCCCCTCGAGTCAATTCGCGGGGGCACCTGCTGGTGAGACCCACGGCGGTGGGGTGGCCGATGCCCTCGCACACGAAAGGTGCTGCTGGCGGCCTGGTGAGGTGCTGCGACGCTCGCCCCGTCGCCATCCTTGCATGCCCGAGCGAGGCCCGCAGCCGTGGGGTGGCCGACGCCCTCGCGCGCGACCCTCCCCCTGGCGGCATGGTGAGGCGCTGCGTCGCTCGCCCCGGCGCCCTCCCTGTAAGTCCGAGCGAGGCCCGCGGCGGTGGGGTGGCCGATGCCCTCGCACATGGCGCTGCTGAAAACGGCTTGGTGAGGGGCTGCGTCGCTCGCCCCGACGCCCCCTTGTAAACCCGAGCGGGTTTTCACAGCGGTGGCCGATGCCCTCGCACATGGTGCTGCTGAAGACGGCTTGGTGAGGGGCTGCGACGTTCGCCCCGTCGCCCCCCTTGCAAGTCCGAGCGAGGCCCGCAGCGGTGGGGCGGCCGATGCCCTTGCACAAGACCCTCTCCCTGGCGGCGCGCGGGGGCGACTGGTGAACGCAGCGAGCACAGCCGAGCACGACGGACGCACCACGCACCCTCGAGCTCCATGTTCAGACCCCACTGGCGCCAGCACGCAGAATCCTGATGTGCCATTGGGGCTACCAGGTTCGGTCGCCACGAGCGTCAGTTCGCAGAATCATAGGGGTGCCATGGGGGCTTCCAGGCTCAGCGTCGCCACGATTGCCGAGCGGGGCCCAAAATTTTGAATCTAGTCCCATGGTAGGTGGTCGACAAACCATAGTTTTGATGAGAACATGGCGGCTCATGGGCATAATGCAGTAATGAGATGGCGCGGCTGCCAACGGAAGGCGGACGGGCTGCGCGCGTAGCAGCCGTTCGAGAGTCGCCAGCATACCGCCCTGTGCGGAGGATGGCGGCTCGGGCAGGCGGCTTCTTCCTCCTCTTCCGCCTCCTCCTCCTCCTCCCTCTCCTCCTCCTCCTCCTCCTCCTCCTCCTCCTCCTGCCTCCTGCCTCCTGCCTCCTCCTCCTCTTCTCCTCCC
>CAUYUJ010017722.1:141777-183214 GCA_963575745.1 Prorocentrum cordatum | reverse complement strand
GAGGAGGTGGAGGAGGTGGAGGAGGAAGAGGAGGAGGAGGAAGAGGAGGAGGAGGAGGAGGAGGAGGAGGAGGATTGGGAGGAGGAGGAGGAGGAGAAGGAGGAGGAGAAGGAGTTTGGGAAAGGAGTTGTTGGGGCTCCGAGGTCGCGATGCCGAACTTGCAATGCCAGGTTACCCGCGTTACAGGCTACCGCCCTACAGTTGCCGCGCGATGTGGGGACGTTGTGCCGCCTGCGGTACGCGACCATCCCTGCGGCTCTGCAGTCCCCAGCAGGTTCACACGTGGCAGTGCTCCAGGCACAGCGGTCGTCGCTGATAGCAGCCACTGACCTGCTGCGGGATCATTCGGCGTGCCCAATTACAGCCATCTGTTTTCCACTACGTGCCATTTCGGGCGCCGGTCAAGCGCATAGTGTTGCACAATGCCATAAACGGTCATTTGTACACCACTACTTGGGTGGACCAATGGTCTTGTAAGTACTTAGCTGTTTTACTAAGTGATTGCAAGTCTCTTTGTAAGTACGTACACGTAGCGTGCACGTCACTTACAATTTAATGCAAGTCACATGTACGTACTTGTAAGTGCACCGAGAGGACCCCCACACTTACTAAGTATTTCGCTGAGTACTTGCTAACTCAGCTAAGTACTTTACAAGGCTAAGTCCACTTATGGCTGGCCGCGTAAGTACTTATGAGTAGGTAGCCAACTACTTAGCTCAAGTTGCGACGCACTTAGACGGTACTTCTAAGTACTCAGTCGAGTACTTCTAAGTTCAGCGCTCAGCACTTAGCTCAGTACTTAGCTAAGCACTTATCTTTGAATTCAGAAGTACGTAGCAAATACTTAGCTTAGTACTGAACCTGGTCTGCTAACTACATGGAATGCATTTCCAAGTGCTTAGTTATGTGTTTCGCTGGCTTAGCAGCATACTTGGCAATGCATTGGACATTCGTTGTACGTATTATGTTAAATATGCGCACCATGAGAACTGATCGTTGTTTGATTCGTTCGCTTTGTGTCCACGAAAACTCAAGCATCACTGTAGACTATAAGTTTGCATTGTGTCGAACGTTAGTTCGCGTGGCATCGGCATGCGGCAGAAAACCACGGAACCTTTTGTTTTGTACATTGATGTCTGTGAGAAAGCCTGCGGCATGCCACGCGCGAGTTATATAATGACGCCGACGACGATGACGCAATGAAACATGCACCTCGCATTGCAACATGATGGACGACGTGGTAGCCGAACAACACTGACATAGCAATTTTGTTCAGTTCCCGCTCTCCCGCGCATGCCGCATCGGGAAGCTCAGCAATCTGCGGCCTGTTCCGATGCGGTTGCTAGGCAACCGACAGGTGCCCCTCGTCATCAGCAAACGGCTGAGCGATTTGACATCCGTCGACATTTCTTCATCATGGGCATGCGCTGCCCATGCTCTGGGCGTTTACGCCGAACTGCATACACGCGCACTGCGCGAGGTGTTTTGTCGCCGCCGACTGCGACAGTGGTTTCATGGGCAGTGTGTGCTCTGGTACTGGCTTGCCAGCGGTCTCCCGATCGGCGGCCTGCGCGCGCGGCTGACGTCATGTCATGCCTGCGCGCGCCGCGCCCACCGATTTCGGCGCGGCACCGGAGGCAGAGGCGCTCGATGGGCATGCCTGCGCCCAACCCGACGCCCAGCCCGATGCCCTCGCCGACGCCGTTCCCGACGCGGTGCGAGACGCCATGCCCGACGAAGAAGGCCGACGACGAGGCGATCTCGTCGGTCTGGGCGGCGCCCGTCGGCTGCCAGACGGACGCGTGCAACAGTCTGCCGCAGGTCCCGATCGGCGGCCCGCGTCAGCCAGGCTGCGCGCCCGCCCTGCGTCGCCCCCTCCAGTGCGGACCACGCGCAGGTTTCGCGCCCGCCCTGCGTCGCCTCGCGCGCGGCTGCCCCCCTGTGCGCTGTGGGGGGCACTGTCGGTCTGAGATGGCACCGGTGCCATCGGTCCCAGACGGGCGAGGAGACCGCGCGGATCCTGGTACACTCAGAGCGTGAATTACCTACCCCGCTTTCGCTTCCAGGCAAAACCAAGTCATACCACGCGCCTCCTCGCCAAGCGGCCTGACCAGTGCAGGCCGTAGTTTGGCACCGTTTGGTATCTCTTGGAAGCGAGGGTGGTCAAAGGCGAGGTAGGTTTGTTTTCCCCCTATACACGGCCGCTCTGACATGGAGCAGGCTGCGGCCGCGTTGGAGGCCGCGCGGCAGCGGAGCTCGGCGGCCGCGCGGCCAGCAGCGGGGGCGGCGGCGCTCGACGGCGGCGGCGGCCGCTCGGGCGGAGCGGCGGCGCCGTGGTCGGAACGAAGAACCACGCTCATCATGCATCCCCTCATCCTCCTCATCCTCCTTTTGTGATCGTCCTCATCCGTCTCCTCATTATTCTCCTCCTCCTCCTCCTCCTCCTCCCCCCTCCTCCTCCCGTCGTCGTTGCGCGCCTGCGTAGAACGAAAGCGCGCAAATGTGCGACTGGCGCGCTAGCCGGGCATGCGTGACATGGTGGCGCGCGTGCGCAATGCGATTTGACTTGGAAGGAGAGGGAGGAGGAGGAAGGAGGGATCAGGACGGAGAAGGACGACGGAGGACAGCGAAAGCAGGAGGAGTAGGAGGTAGGAGGCGAGAAGAACAGGGATGCTTCTCGGGATCTCTAGGGACGTCTCTCGGGAGCTTCGTGTAGGCCTCGTGGGACGTCTTCAGGGCATCTCGGCGGTCCCGGGGGCCTCGGGGGAGCCTCTTGGGCCTTGTGGGGACCGCTCCTGGGCCTCTTGGGTGCCTCTCGGGTGCCTCTTGGAGGCCTCTTGGGGGGTCCTGGGGCCCTCTTGGGGCTCTCTTGGGGGCTTCTTGGGAGCCCTAGAAAGCTTCCTGGGGCAATCCTGGAGGCCATGCATCAAAAGAGGGGGAGTTCTTTATCTGGGCCACTCCTCCAGAGCTCTCACAACCGCCTCTTAGAGCTCTCTTGGGGCGCTCCTCGGGTGCTCTTGGGCGCTCTTGGGGCCGTCTTGGGGGCTTTTTGAGCTGGCTCTCTTGAGCCATCTTGGGGCCATCTTGAGACTTCAGAAGCGCATCGGAATCAAAAAGGCGAGAAGGCACATGTCATTGATGTTCTTAACGTAATCGAAGAAGTGGGCTTCTTGGGGAGGTTCCGAGGTGGCTCCGAGAGCACTTGCAACCGTCATGCGGTCCTCTTGGGGCCTCTTGGAGGCATGTCGGAAGCAATATTGAACCATCTTCGGCTATCTTTAGCCGTCTTGGGTGCCATCTTGGAGCATCTGAGGCCCTGCCCGGCCGATCGGCGCCCTGACCGATCGGGGCCCCTCGTAGGCGCCGTGGCCGGTCGGGGCCCCTCCCCAAAAACCTCAGGGAGGAGAGGGCAGGGTACCCCTCCCCGAAGGGAAGAGAGGTTGTGGAAGAGGAAAGAGAAACTCGTTAGACTACCTGTCGCCCAGAGGGCTTGTGGGATTATTTCAATTTGAACTCACGGTTTGTTCCTGCTGTTTCGCGTAGGGCTGGTTTGTCTCAAGGAGGACCCTTGGTCTCCGCATGATTTTCATGTTGTTCCGTCGTTCCTGGCGTTGGGGTTGCTCCGCAAGGCTTGGCCTTTCTCCCACAAATGGCGGGTCAAGGGAATGCTCGCCCGCGTGCATGTTTCCAGGAGGAACCTTGGTTTTCCTGCTTGTTCCCATTTTTGCCCCTCTCTCGTTCGCCCATCCGAGCGAACCGACATTCCTTCTGGCGTTTTCGGTAAATGTTTGTTCATGCTGCTTCGCGTAGGGCTGGTTTGTTTCCAGGAGAAATCTTGGTTCCCTACTGTTTTCCCCCCTATGTTGCCTCGTTCCTGCAGCATCGGCTCGCTTATCCCAAACATGTGGGCATATGATGGGAATCTCTCCCCGCGAGGATGGGCATCTAGATAGACATGTGGGCGCAGTGCATCTACATGGGCATCTGTCCATTCCCGGCGGTGTAGAATTTGTTGTCGTATATTCATCTGGATGCCGTGCCCGTTGTGGAGAGATGACTATCATATGCCCATTTCGATGCCCATCCCCGCGGTGCAAAGATGCCAATCACATGCCCGTTTAGATGCCCATCCCGGCGGTGTAGAGAGACCCATCCGATACCCTTTAGATGCCCATCCCCGCGGTGCACAGATGCCAATCGTATGCCCATCCACAGGCCCATCCCGGCGGTGCGAAGATGCCCATCATATGCCCATCGAGATATCTGACCTCGTGGCGCAAAGATGCCCATCATATGCCCATCTAGATGCCCATCTCTGGGGTGCAAAGATGCCCATCATATACCCATCTAGATGCCAATCCCCGCTGGGGAAAGATGCCCATCAGATGCCCATCTCCGCGGTGCAAAGATGATAAAATGTGCCATCATACGCCCAAGATGGCCCAAAGGGTGCGTTGGGCGCCCTGACCTCCCAGATGGCCCCAAGGGAGCCTCGGTGGCCCCCTTGGCGCCATGTTGGAGTTCATCGATTACAGAACGGTTTTTTTTCTCAACAGCCTTGCCCCTCTGGGGCCTCCATAAAGCGCCTCTGGGAGCCCTCATGCTGTGCTCTGAGGCACGCTTGGAGCTTTCTTGGGACCCTCTTTGACCTCTCTTGGGGCTCGGTCGGGTCACCTTGGAGCTATCGTAAGGCCTCGCAAGCCATCCGGAAACGAAAGGGCGAAACGGCAAACTTCATTGTTTTCTTCAGTTTTCCGGCAGGATTTCGGCTTTCTTGGGACATCCTTGGAAGGCCCCGTGGCCACTTGGACCCGTCTTGGTGTCGCTTCGGGGCCTGTTGGAGCATCTCGCAGGACGATGACGGCGCGAAGGAAAGCCATTGAAGGGTCACTGCAGGGTCATTGCAGCGTCTTCACATGGTTTTGCAGGGTCATTGCCCGGTACTAAAAGGTATTGCAGGGGTCTGGTTTGCAGTGTGTTGTAGCGTCTTCGCAGGGTCTTCTCAGGGGGGCTTCTTGGGGCGCTGCGGGTGTTTCGACGAGGCCCACGGGAGAGGATGGGTAGAGGGGTCATGACAAATTTGGAGGAGGAACCTCTTCAAGACCACCTCCGCCCTGAGGTCTGGTGGGGTTAGGAAGCTGGCACAAGAAACGCGCGAGACCACCGTCCAGACGGCCCGTGGGATTGGCGTCCACCCTCAGGACCGGCGTCGCGTCTTGGGGCCCTCTAGTGGGCGCTTCTGGAGCGCTCTGGTGCGCTCTTGGGCCTTGCCGTCGCGGGGCCATCCGGACCTCCTCTTGGGGCCTTATTGGGTCATGTTGGAGCCATTTTGAGGCCTCCGACGTCCATCGGAAGGGAAGCGGCAACATGGCAAAAAGCAGTGGATTGCTTTTATGTTTTCGAGCGGTTTTTGTTTCGGAGGCTTTCTTGGGAGGTTCCGCGGCCACTCCAAACCGTCGTGGAGCAGTGTTGGGGCCTCTTGGAGGCATCTTCCAGGCCATCTTGAGCTGTATGGGATCTCTTAAGCCATCTTGGAAGTCATCTTCAGCTCTCGGGGGCCATATTCAACCCATGTTTGGCCATGTTGGATGTTCGAACGTCTCGTGACCCCCCTCGTCCAGACCCTAAGGGGGACTGGGTAAGATTTCGCAAGGTACCGCAGTGTCTTTGAAGGGTCTTTGCAGGGTACTGCAGGGTATTGCGTGGACTTTGCAGGGGGTTTGTTTGCAGGGTATTGCAGGGGTTGCGGCTAGGTCCAGGGGATAGGGTAGGGTGAGGATTTCTATTGGGAAGCTGGAAGAAGAAACGCGCGAAGACCTCCGCCCAGGGGGCTGATGGGATTCTCGAAGGTTTGGGACATTGATGATGGGAATCCTGGCCTGCGACCACTCATCTGCGAGTACGAACACTCATCACAAGGCTTGGTGATGTAAATCTGGCCCGAGGAGAGCGCCAAGAGGAGCTCAGACTGGCCCCGAGACGGCCCAAGAGGCCCGCAAGAGCGCCTTAAGACGGGCTCGACATTCAATTATTCGGCCTCCCAGGGGGAGCCCGATCTAAGGGCACGCCACTTGTTCAGCCATTTCGCCCGAGGTCGGCTCCAAAGTACCCCAGCATTCCCCCCAAAGAGTTGGAAGGTGGCGCAATGATGTCGCCACACATACCCCATCAGGGACCTCAAGATGGCTCCAAGAGTCCGCCAAGAGGCCCTTGCAAGAAATGGCCCGCTTCCCTTCGCCCTCCTTCCCCTCATGTCCGGTTTTCTGCCTCCTCCTTTTTCATCTTGCATTATCCTTTCTTTCTCTTCATTCCCCCCCCTTCCCTCCCATCCCTCCTGCATCCTCTGCTTCTCTTCCCTCTTGGCTCCGTCCCACCTCCCTCCTTTCCCCCCTCCCTGCCCCCTCCCTTCGCGCCGCTCTCCCCACGCTTCTCTAGCTTCTATCCTCTCCTTCTATCCCGCCTCCCTCCCCTCCGCCCCCCTTCGCTCGTTCCGCCGATACTTCTCCAACATACTGTTCCCCGCAGCCGATTCCAAGCATTGCGTATTCCATGCCGCATTTTCTGTCGCCCCGTTCTTTAGTGGTCATGGCTTCCTGCGGCTTCGGCGATGATGACACCGCGCTTGGGGCGGCGCTGGCTGAAGCTTTCCAGGAAAGCGAGGTCGCGCGGATGCTGCCCCTGAGGCGCTGTCTTCTCTCGGCCAAGCTTTCGTGCACCGCGTGACCTTCGCTATGCCGTGCGTGCTGACGTCGCGCCGGCTGGTCTGCCCACGCCGCGGCGGGGAGTCTGTTGGAAATACGCCGAGCCAGAAACGCGCCAGCTCACACACACACACAATCCTCGATGGTGTTCCCGTTGCTTCGATATGGTGACGGTGCAGACTGCTAACGGCCAGACGAAAGAGGTGAGGCGCCGAACGCGGCGCTGGTGCGGTTTCCTGGAAGAGCCTGTGCCTGGCGACGCCAGGGCGCACAAGAAACGTCTCGATGTTGTTTTCTTTCATTGGGATTTCTGTCTTCTGTCGAAGAGTTCCGGCGTTTCCTTTTTGTGGCTGCGGAAGTGGCGGTGCCGCCTCTTGGTTCACCGTTCCTCCTTCCTGGGCGAGGCTACCATCTTCCGCACGATGCACGGCCCAGGCGCGCTTCAGCCGGCGAGGACTTGAGTTCCACTTAGGCGCGGCAGCTTTTGTGGGTGCGATGCCAGGAGGATCCCCCGAGAAACTCGACGAGTTGGCAAAATAGTTGCTGTGTTTCTCCATTGAGGCCCTGGTGCAGAAGTGTTGGCGCTGGTGCAGGCGTTTGGTGTTCCGCCGGCGCTTGGAGCAGGTCCGTCTGTCTGGAGACCGCGCGCACATTCTTGCCATCGATGGCAACGCGAAGCTGTGTTGCCGAACGTGCGGCATGCCTTTCTCTCGCGTGGTCTCTTGCGCCGAGCTGGACAATGCCTCCTGCGAGGGTGCCCTGACCGTCCGCATGGGAAGGGGGCTATGTGTTGCAGGCGTGCCGAGGCGTTGGTGGCTGACCCGCCGCCGCCGCACGAGACTACATGCAACCACCGGTTGCGCCGAGCCTTGCGCGGCCCAGATGATTGGTCCCCCTGGAGGTGCAGCTCGAAGGCTTCCCGCGTCGCTGGCAGCCCGCGTGCGCTGTCTCTCCAAGTTCGCTGGCTTCGTATTTCGGCGCCGGGGCCGACGCGCGCTCGCGCGCAGGGCTCGCCGCGTGGCGCTGCAAAGCAGGGCGCGGCCGGCAAGAAGGGGCCCAAAGAAAAAAAACCCATGGCGTCCTGAAGCTCGAACGGACCGCGCGCCGCTTCCAAGTGTTCCACGCGCAGTGAGACGTGCGCGCGCATCTCTGCGGCCGCCCGCGCAGCGGGAGTCCTGACAGCCGTCGCAGCGTCTGGCATTGCGGCGCACGTGGATGAGCTCCCCTCAGCCAGCGGTGCCGGTCCTCGCCATTGTAGCGGCCCGCGTGCCCGGTCTCAAGGTTGTCGCCCACGACGACGCATGCCGCTTGCGCCTCATGGCGGAGAAGAACGGGGAGGGCGCCGCTATGGTTGCGCGGTTGGCAACCGAGATGGCTAACTTTGTCGATGAGTGCCATTCCACCGGGCACCGCGCGGGGAAGTGGCGCAGCGAACGTTTCCTGCCTGGGCTGGGAGCCAACAAAACCTTGCAGGGCAAGTTCCCCGCGAGCATCTGAGAAATCATGGGCAGCGAGTCTTCGCCGCTGGGCCGCGTGATCCGCCGCGTGGGCCGGTGGGCCTCCCAGTTCTGCGCGCGCGAGATGGCGGGCGCGCTGAACGCGAGGGCTCCGGGGCGCGCGCGGGGCGCCCGGGCCGCGGCCGCCGGGCAGGTGGCTCGGGCGAGCGAGGCCGCTGAGGCTTCGGCCGAGAAGAGGGCGAGATAGCGCTGATGCGCGGGGCCATTCGCGGCCTCTCCTTCTTGCCAGCGCCGGGCCAATGGGTCGGGCGAAGGGGGCGGGGTGCGACGGGGGGAAGGGGTGGGGCGAAGGGCGAGAATGCATTCGAAAGCTCCTGGGGCTTTCCTGAGAGCTTCGCGGCCTGGTCTCGGCATTCATGGAGGGCGCGGGACCTTCGCCATGCGCGTCGTGCTTTCTGTCGCCCTGCAATAGTCAGGGCTCTGGGCGCGGTTTTGGATCGCGCAGCGAGGTTGCGCGCCCCCCCGCAGGCTTCGGGGATATATGCGCAGCAGACGGCCCATCGATCTGACGCGGCGGGCCCGAGGGGGTCGGGCCGCCGCCTTTGCATCCGCGCGCGTTGCCGATTCAAGGACGAGAAAAGGGCGCCATTTTCGCTGCCCCGCTGATCGATTTTCCACCTGCCAACCTCGCGCGCAATGTCATGGTTCAACGTTTTACTTGTTTGACGGCGACGACGACGACCCCTGACCCTGGCGCCTCAACCCTAACACCCTAGCCCTAACACGCCAACCTTAACATTGTCACACCAACACCGTAACATTAGCACCCTAGTCCTACCGCCAATCCTCTCACCGCCCCAAATTCTGAACCCCCTAACCCAGGGACCCGGACCCCAACGACTTAACCTTAACACCTTGGCTTTAACATTAACTAGCCTTACCGCCCTAACCTTCAGACCCGAACCGTACCGCCCTAACCCGAACACCGTAGCCCTAACCCTGACACCCTAGGCCGAACCATAACCATGCCACCCTAACCCTGGCCCCTAAGACTAACCTTAGACAGAACACCTTCCTACCTTAGCCCCTTTTAACCTTAACCCTGTCTTGGCCACCCTAGCCCTGGCCCCCTAATCACCGCCCGAGCTTCAACCCTACCGCCCCGACCTGCCCCTCGCCCTAACCCCGACACCGTAACCCTATTACTATAAACCGAACGTTAACCTTGCCCCCCAAACCCGAACCACTCAATCCGAACCCTGACCTTGCCGCCCTACCATCCTACCCCGAACTCCCTAAGCCTAACCGCAACACCTTAAACCGAACCCCTTAACCTCGCACCTGAACCCTGATTACAATTAACTCTAACCTTAGCCCTAACCCACAAACCCTAACCCCCTAACCTTACCACCCGAACCCGAACCTTACACTCCGAACCCTAACCTTACTCCCATCACCCTGGCCCTAACCCCAATATCCCTAACCCTAAGACCCGCCCTAGCACCCTAACCCAAATCCCCGTTAGTTGGCCGTCCTTACCTTATGCCCCTGACCTTAACACTATCCCTACCACCTTTATCCGAATCCCCGAAACATAACCCAAACCCTGGCCCGAACACCCAAACCATCGCCCCCTAACCCTGACCCCCCTGTCTGGCGCTGGGGGGGCGGGGAGTGGTCCCCTCTTGAACCAGGCGGGATCCAATGGCGCTCGCTCCGTCGTTGTCCCGCTGTGAGTTTTCCAGCTACCAACTTTGCACGCAATTGTTTGGCTCAGATTTGTGATTTGATTTGCGCCGCGAGGGCGCCCCGGTTAATCGCCGCAGCGAGTCTGCAGGCCATATTTGCGGCGCGCCCCCGCAAAGAAGCCAAGCGCAGCCATGCCGGTGAAAGACGTTGAGACGGCGTCTCAGAAGCAGGTGAAGAAGTTCTTCGGGTGGGCGCCGGCCCGCGTTGCCAGTGAATTGAGCCTGGCGGAGCACCAGCCCCCTCGTGCGCGTGCGTTTTTGGAGCCATCGTCAACGCCGCGTGCCAGGGGTACTGCGCCACGGCCCTGATGATCGCAGGCCCCATGGCCGCTCTAACGAACGGCGTGGCTGTCAAAGTGCGGGGTCAAAAGCTTGCGCCGTTATCCGCGCCCGCGTTCCAGAGTGGGCGCGCCCGAGCAGGCAAGAGTCGCCTCTTTTGCGTGCGCGAGGGGATCTTCGACGCTAGCGACGACGCAATTGGCGAACGCGCGCGCTCAATGCTTGACGCAGGCCCGCCCCCCACCGCCGTGAAAAGCATCTGGCTCCATAGCTTCGTCCGCTGAGTTATTCTACTGGTGCGTGTGCGGACCCCTCCTGGTCGAAATTGCAAATGGCGACGAGCGGGCTGCCGGCTTCAAGCAGTCCGAGGCGTGGGGCGGCGGGGCTTTCACAACCTCGACGAGGCGTGCGAATTCTGGGGCGGCCTCGGTTTCCTGACCGCTGGTCGTGGCGGTGGGGATAAAGATCGCGCGCCGACGGCGCGCGCGCCCACCTTGAACGCGTTGATTGGGAGTGGTAAGACGAGACGGGCCACTCGTGCAAGCGCAACCTTCGGTGAGCCTCGCGGGAAATGCGCGTCCGCGTCTCTCCTCAATCACGCGGCGTGCACGAAGGAACGGTTCGTCATCTGCGTCGACCGTGCCACCGCGCGCCGCGCCGCGCTGCCCGCGGGGGGTAGCCTTCCGAGCGGCGTCTCCGCGTAGGCGCGGCTCCCGCTCGCGCCTCGGCAGGCGCAGACGCTCGGCTGGGAGACCTTGCTCGACGCGCCGGAAGCCGCGGCCCGGGTTTTGAGCGGACGAAGAGATACCGATACCGCTGCTCGTCCTGAGAGCCCTCGGCGCCGCGGTTGGATTCGCTTCGGAATTCTGGCCAGAACGCGCTCCAGGAGAGGTCCTGGGATCGGCGGTATCCGTGTCCGTCGGTCGCCCAGGTTTTTCAGAGAGACAGGGGCTGGCCAGACGTCGGCGGCAGATTCCCGGGCGGGCAGTTTCGCGGCCCCCCCCGACTGCTTCGAAGTTGAGTTCCCAGATGGCGAAAAATCCCAGCTACGGTGCCCGCGCGAAAATTCGCAGGGCGGCGGCGCCGCGCAGGTTCGCACCGAGTTCCAGATCTCTAACGGGGGGGAGTTGCCGGGCCCCGCGGACTGCATCCAGGCGGGCGCCAAGAGGGTCGCGCAATTCTTCGCCGCGAAGTCGTGGGCGATCTTGCCATTCGACCCACCAGAGGCGCGCAAGATCATGGCCAGCAGCCAGGTGGCCCAGAGCATCCGCGCGACGTTGCGCGCGGACGACGACCCCGCTATGTCTGCGTCGGAGGCCAACGCCGCGGGCCAGCCGGGCTCCCAGGCCGCGCTCGCTGCCGCGTCGGATTACGCGGGAGGCGGGGGGGCCATGGACGAGGCCTCCAGGCTTCCCCTCATCACCGCTGACCACGCCCAGCGCGCCAGGCGAATGCTCGACATCAACATTGGCATCCAGGCCATCTGGCGAGCTGCTCTGGGCGACGAGGGTGCCCGCGCCCTCCGACCCGCCTGCCCGCGCGCGCCCGCCCCCCGCGCGTGCCCGGGAGCCTCTGCCCGCCTGCCCAGGTCGATCCCCCCCTTCTTTTTTCTTTGTGCGTCCGCAGGTGATGCCGTGGACAGCGAGAGCGAGGGCGACGAGTCGGCGCGCTTGGCGCGCCTGTCCAGGACGTAACCAAGCTGATGAGTTCGCTGCCCCGCTCCCCGCGCAGTCGCCAGCCCACCTGGCGGCGCCGCCAGCGCAGGTTCCTGTCGAAGGCGTCGCAGGGGCCAGCACTGCGCACCCGCCCGCGCAGGCCGCCGGCGCAGGCTTCGACGAGTCGCAGCCTGCCACCTTGGGCGCCGAGGGCGAGGAGCAGACTGATGCGCCCCCGGTAGCCGTGGCGCAGGGCCCCGAGAAGTCCGCGCTGAAGTTCAGCGACGTGGCGGGCGAGGAGGACTTCGACAAGCAGGGCCTCGGCGCAGACGGGGCGATGATCTTCGCGAGGCCCGAGTTCAAGGGCAAGGAGCTCATCCGTCGCGTGCTCCTGACGGGAAAGAGCAGCATCCACGTGAACGCCTGCGTGGACCTCTGCGCCATCTCCACGTCGGAAAAGGCTGCCGGTGCTAAGCGGAAGAAGCAGGCTCGCCCGTCCAAGCCTGACGTGGCGGCGGTGCTCAAGCCCACTTTCGAACAATTCCCGCGCTTGGGGGCGCACCAGACGGAGGAGGGCGGAGTGGTTCTCAAGGGCTGGCCCGACTCAATGTGCGGGCGGATGCTCTTCCACAGCGACTTGATGTGTTGATTTTGCGCGTCGCTGAGGCACTTGTGGCAGAAGCGCGCACTTCCATGAGCGCCGCCCGCCGCCCGCTGATTCAAGGGCGACCCGCAAGACGGGGCCCTCGACCCAATCCCAGCCTTCGCGTGGCGCGGCGGGCGGCTCGAGCGCTGCTGCCGCGGAGGCGCGCGACGCCACCGGCGTCGCCGAGCCGGGCGCGCGCGTCGCCGCGCGGGGCCCGCGCGAGCCGGCCCCGAGCACGCCGCCGGGCGGCGCGTATGCCGCGGGGCACGAAGCGACTGGCTGGAGGGCGCGGGCTTCGCTCTCCAGCGTCGAAATGAAGGCCTGGCCCTCTCGTCCTGCTGCATGCGTGCCGATGTGTCTCGCATAGCCAGCGGGCCATTCTGCAGCTCGCATCTTCGCGCAGTTCCCTCCCTCGGCGTCGTCTTTCTCGTCCTTGACATCATCATTCTTTCTCTTAAATATCCACCTCCTTCGACGTCGTCCATCCATCTTCTTCCCCTGTTCTGTGTCATTTGTTATTGACGGTTATTGCCTGGTCCAAGTGGCAGTCGTGTCGGGTGGGCGCCGCGTTTCTTGGTGCCCGAACGCCCCCGGCCTAAACAAACCACATATCCTCTCTTCCTCATCGTTCCCCATTATTCATCTTCCTCGCCATTCCGCCCCTCCGCGTCTGGACCAGGGCCCAGCGTAGTCCGTGGCAGGCACGGGCCCGTCACGTCATGCAAGAGTGGCCCAGTTCACGAGGAGGAGGAAGAAGGACAGGAGAAGGGTGGGCACCTTCTGGAAAATGTCGTCCGCCGACACTATCGGCAGCAGGAGAGCCAACGATCCGATGGCGGTGCATCTCTTTTGATCGGGTACCGCTTACGCCACAGCCGGGAAGAGGATAGGGACGAGGAGGAGGAGGAGGAGGAGGAGGAGGAGGAGGAGGAGGAGGAGGAGGAGGAGGAGGAGGAGGAAGGCATAGAAGATGTGGAGAAGGAGGTGGAGGAGGAGAAGGAGGAGGATGAGGAGAAGGAGGAGGGGAAGAGGAGGAGGAGGGAGGAGGAGGAGGAGGAGAGGAGGAGGAGGAGGAGGAGGAGGAGGAGGAGGAGGAGGAGGAGGAGGAGGAGGAGGAGGAGGAGGAGGAGGAGGAAGAGGACGAGGGGAGGAGGAGGTGGACGACGAGGTCGACCACTGGAAAAACAAAGTTGTCAACCAGACCCCGGCGCCGGCACGGGCACCAGCACCAGCGCAAGCGCCATGCATGCAGTGCCGGCCGGCACCGGCACTGGCACAGGGTACCGGTGCCGGCGCCAGCGCCGCCGCCGGCACCGCTGGTGCCGGCTCCGGCACTGGCACAGGGCACCGGCGCCGGCGCCAGCGCCAGCGCCAGCGCCGTCGCCGGCACCGGCACCGGCACCGGCACCGGCACCGGCACCGTCGCCGGCGCCAGCGCCGCCGACAGCGCCGGCGCCAGCATTGGCGCCGGCACCGGCACCGGCACGGCGCCGACGCCCGCCGGAACAGGCAAGAGGGCGCCCGCCAGCGCCAGCACCACGGCAAGAATCGCCCATGCCTTGTGTACACCAGCTTGTTCCTCACAGTGTCGTGCTCTGTGCTCCTGATGTCGATGGGTCGTCCCGTTGCGTTCTGAATCAGGTCTCGGCCAGGGAATGTCCCTCAAATCGCGCGCGCACTTCTAGAACCCCATCACGACAAGATCAGTTTTGCGACTGCAGCGCCGCGCTTGCTCCCCCACCATATCGGACTGCTTCGCTGGCTGCTATTTTCCGCACCCGTTTCGAGTGGACCTGTAAGGTTTCGTCCATGCCCGCGTACTTATACAAGTGTAATCGGATACCAACGAGTTCCATTGCTCCACACCCACATGGTTCACAAATGACGGTCGCGGCCCTTCCTACGGGGGCCAGGTGATATTCAGCGGAAAAAAAACGCCAAATACTGCACATGGTTCACGACGATTCGAATGTAGCCCGCTGCGAACACGAGGCCGTTCTCCACTGGCAAGTGCAAGCCTGGTAGTGAGATAGGCCTGCGGCCTGAGTAGCCTGCCGACTGAACACGCCTGTTCAAGTGAGCCGTTTTTGTTGTTGCTGTTGTTGTTGTTGTGGTTGTTGTGGTTGTTGTGGTTGTTGTTGTTGTTGCTGCTGCTGCTGTTGTTGTTGTTGTTGTTGTTGTTGTTGTTGTTGTTGTTGTTGTTGTTGTTGTTTTTTCAGATGTGGTCTCGGGTGAACAGGGCCTCCGCCCACTCAGGGATCCTCCAATCGTGCTGAAGCCATATTCTAACCAACATACATTGCGCCAACCTGTCCGTGAATATGTGGCAACGCAAGCAAGCGTCAACACCGACGTTGCTGGGCCCAGCATGCGTCCTGTCAGCTCCGTGAGAGCACCTGCGAGGCGACGTGCACGGGCTGTACGTTCCAGCTGCGAGTCGCGCCGGGCAAGCTGGGTGCTGCTAGGCGGCACCCGCCGCCCCAGGCACCTGGCGCTCCCATTTTTCCGATGCCTGGACCCCCAGAGGTTCGGGCGGTTTCCCCAGGACCAGCTCTTCGTCCCGAGCCGTTTTTTTTGGACGGTCCAGGGGCCCGTTGAGGGCCACCAGGGGCCGAACATTGCCCCAAAAACCTGCGGGCCGCTTCCATTTTTCGAATCCTCTGATCTCTGGGGGGTGACCCGTGGGCCCAGTCCGACGTTGGCCAAACTCTGGAGCCACCCTGGCTCACCGCGCGCGCGTGCATCGCCCAAAGAGGGACAAAAATGCTCGACGCACGAGCGCGTCCACATCTCGGCGGCGCGCCGAGGGGTGGGAAGCGAGAGAGGACATGCTTTCTCAGAAGGCCGGGTGGACGACAACTGGGGGGCTGAAAAGGGCCCCAAACGGGCCGCTCCAATTGTTTCGGAGCCTCGGATTTTTGGGACGCTTCTTCGCGCAAGGCCGCGCCGCCAGTCGCCCGGGCGAGAAACAGAGCAAGCTGCCGAGCGGCGCCGTCGGCAGCGCTGGGCCACGCGAGGCCCGAGCCGGTGATGCCCAGAGTGCAAAGAAGCGCGCGGGCGGGCATGTTGCGAGGGATTGTCGCCTCGGGAAGAGGGGGGATGCACGCGACTGGGTGCGACGAACAGGGGGGCGGGCCCCTTAGAGGACAACATACTCCCTGCCAGGCAGCACTTGGCATTCTTCCACGCCTCAACGTGCCAGGAGGTCGAGACGACCTTCCGGCACGTTGAGGCGAGACAGCCTCCTGGAGGTCGAGACGACCTCCTAGCCTTCCATTCTTCTTCTTTTTGCTCCTGACAGCCGGGGCCCGATGAAAACGCCCGAAAACTTTGAACCTCTTTTCGCTTCGCTTCTGACTCTTCCCCGGCTCCCCCGAGCCTGTAGCCACCCGATTTTGGTTGCCCGTCGGGAAAGGCGGGTGTCCGAAGTCTCATTGCCATGGCGAGCGAGTCGGCCTGTTGCTGGGGCTGCGCGTGGATCGGCGAAGACTTTGAAGAAGATCCCGTGGCTCGGGCTGGGAGGTTACGTAGTCTGGCTCCCAGATATCGGACGATATGATGTAGTTAACCCACATATTTTCATCGATTTCGGCCCTCCGAGAGCCGTTTCTGTGCCGTAGCAACAATGGATCTGGGACGAACATTTCCCCCAGAGAAGCGGTCGACACCTCTGGGGCCGCGGATAGCAAACTTCTATCGGCGGATGGCATCGTGCTTGTTTTGGGGCGTCGTCGAGCAGGGGTGCAGAGGAAGCGGATGTGATTGCAGCAGGAGCGGAGCAGGGCCAGGGGCCAGGGGCCGTAGCCGTAGAGTGATGAGCCGCGCTGCGGCTGGGGAGGTGTGCACATGTCAGACGACGTTCGCCGAGTGCGCGCTGTTCTGCTGGAGGCGCCGTGTGCATTTATCCGGATCGTTTGCTCGGCTCTCGGCGTGCAGAGGTGGCCCCGGGGTATGCATGAAGTCTTACAGCCGTAAGCGGTGCAGTACGTCACGTCGAGGCGATGGTCAGGAACTTTCGCTTAGCGTTTCGCGCCTCGGGTTCTGGCCCACCACGCTTTGGTGCGACACACTGCCCGCGTCCCGGTCCCCAGGCGTCAACGTCCCGAGCTCTTCCCAGCCCCCCGCCCGGCGAGGCGGAGCGACGCGCCATCAGCTTGCAGGCCACAGCGTGTCGCTGGGGCCGCCGCCGCGACACGCTAGGCAGCACATTCCTGGCCGTATTTCTCCAGCGGCCATAAAGATGGGCGGCCCCAGGGGTCCCGACCGTACCCATCGGTCGTTGAAAGTAGGTATTTTTGGATTCCCAGTTTCCAATCTGCTTTCAGCGCCTTCCTACTTCAAGAGTCGAGTGGTCTTCCCTCCTCCTCCCTCTGCAGGAGGCGGGCGGAAACCCAATCTATTTCCAACGCCTTCCTACTTTATGTTTCTACCTACGTTAGGTTCGTGCCGTGTCGACCAGCGGCGACCCCGCCGCCGGAGTTCAATGTTGAACGCCGACGGCGACCCAGAATCGATCGATGTTCAACGATGCGGCGTTTCGGAAACGGCCGATCGTTCAAGGTTGAACGATTCCCGCGGTGTCAAGAACCATCGCCTGGGTCGACACGACGCAAACCTGCGGTACTTCTTCCGACCGATGGGTAAAGATGGGCGGCCCCAGGGGTTCCGACCGTACTCTTTGGCCCAGGATCCATTCTTGGATCGCCCCGGGGCCCGAGCACGGCCCCCGGAGGGCCAGCGTCTGTGATCAGAACCCGCCGGCTGAAGAGTCCCACCGTCGGAGATCTCGGGGAGCGGTGCCAGATGTCGCGTTGAGGCTACTCCAGATGTCGTAATAAAGGGAGGGGGGTCTCATTTCGGGGGGGGGGTCTCTTCCAGGCTTTCTTGGAGGGCCTGGGGGGTCTGGGGACGATGTTTTGGAGGGTTCTCCCACGGGGGAGGTCTGAAATGGCTTGTCTTGGAGGGTCCAGACCCCCTCCCTTTTATTACGAAATCTGGAGTATCCCTCCAGCAGCCGCTGGCAGGGCTCCGCCGGCACGGGGGCCCCGCTTGCCCTTAGGGCGGCGGGCTGCGCCGCCGCCGGCGGGGTCCCGCGGCCGCAGTCACCCTGGGTGGCAGGGGTGGACATCGCCTCCAGTCCAGGGAGGATGAGGAGGAGGAGGAGGAGGAGGAGGAGGAGGAGGAGGAGGAGGAGGAGGAGGAGGAGTCGAGGAGGAGTCGAGGAGGAGGAGGAGGAGGAGGAGGAGGAGGAGGAGGAGGAGGAGGAGGAGGAGGAGGAGGAGGAGGAGGAGGAGGGGGGGGGGGAAACCACCCCAACCTCGAATCTGCATCTGCTAAGCGGCCCTGGGCGTTTGCAAAACGGCCCTGCCCTGTTCGATTCGTGTTTGAGGTGCGGTTGCTAGATCGCTTCGCTCGTCGTCGTGCTGATCGTGGGATACACATTCTGCTATCAAAATAGCGTCTCGCCGGCTAGCTGCCATGGGTGGTCCCTGACATCCTCGCTCACTGCCTGCGGGCGGTTCCTGGTACTTTTCGGCCTCGGGGCCCCTGGTAGGTTGAGTTCTGGGTCGGCGCTGGTATATCCCTGGCCGAAGGTTTTCCAAACTTGATTTCGCGCCGCTTGTTCTGGCTTAGTCCCAGTGAACCTGGCTTAATCCTCTTAGGTCCAGCTGAATCCCGGGCTCACTCTGGCCTGACGTACGGTGGGGGCGTTGGTTGAGGAACGTGCCCAGGAGGCTGCAGACCCTGGTGGGTTCCTTATCTGATGAGGGTGGCGGTGATATCCATGGCCGATCCACGATCGGAGCCCCGCCGCCTTCCAGACCCTGGATTCCTTATCTACGGGTTCTTTATCCAATGCCCCCCACCGTCCGTAGCCATGTTGGCTCAAGGCCATCGAGCGCCCGACGACCGCGAGTCGTCCGCGGCGTGCTGAGCGCGAGGGGCTCCTCGCTTTGGGCCAGAAACGCGCAGTTTTGATTGAGAGTGCTAGGGGGCGGCGGCGCGCGGTCGCGACGGAGGGACGGGGGCCCCCGCGCGGACTGCAGCTGCTGCTCCTGGGGCTCGCGGCGCTGGCGGCGGCAAAGGCGCCTACTGGGTCTGCCGCTGCGGGCAGTGGTCCCTCCGCACGCGGGCCAAGTGCTCTGGGTGCCAGACGACGGCGCCGCCCTGGGCCCGAGTCCACGGAGGAGGGGCCGCGGCTGCAGGGCCCGCCCCGCCACGGCCAGGCGCCGAGGGCTTCGTCGAGGCTGGCAAAGGCAAGCGCGCGAGGCGCAGAGCCAGGGCCGCTGCAGCAGCCTGGACTGGCAGCCCAGCAGGGGGCGACCGCGGCGCAGGCGGAGGCAGCAGCCCAGACAGCAGCGGCGGAGGCAGCTCGCGGCAGAGCTCCAGAATGCCGGACCTGGAGCGCCTCATCGCCCACCTGGAGGCCAGCCCTCGCTTGGATGCCGTGGCCGACGCCCTCCTCGATGAGCAGCTGGCCTCGCTGCGTGCCCAGCAGGAGAAGGCGGCCGTGGAGCAAGCGCGGCACAAGGAGGTGGAGCTCACACCTGCTGCTCGCCTTCGCAGGGCGGCCAACTCGGCCAGCAAGGCGGAGCGCAAGGCGGCTGCAGCTCGCAGGGCGCTGGAGGCACCTGACCAGGCGGTGGTATCGGCGGCTGTGCAGGCCGCTGGCGATCAACTGGAAGAGGCAGAGGAGCGCCGTGCAGAGGCCCGTGAGCGTTTGGTAGAGCTCGAGATGGCGGCGGCAGCTGCTGAGTCGGAGTAGGAGCGGAGGCAAATCTCCGAGGCGGGCTTGCAGGCGTTTCGTGGGCTCCTCCTGCAGCTGCGCACGTTGCTCTCGGCACACCAGACTGGGAATTTCGCGGACGCCTGGCTGTCGACCATGCAGCAGCTGGAAGCTGTGGAGGGGCGCTTCGCAGACCGCGACAGCTCGTCGGGGGCCCCGACCAGGGAGCGCACGTGCGACAGCTCCCCGCTCGATGTGGACGAGGACTCCGACGTGGAGCTCATGGGCGAGCTGGTGCCTGCGTCTGAACGCGGGCAGGCAGAGCGCCGCGGCTCGGCCGCAGGTGTCTGGCTTCAAGTACCAAGGAGTGTGCTGCAACAGCTGGTGGCCGAGGCTTCCGACCTGGGCCCGCTGGCGATCGTGCCTTCGAGCCGCGCGGCGGCGCCAGGCGGCGGCCTGCATCAGCTCTAGCAGCGGGCCCCCGGCGCGGCCCGCCTGGGGGCCGAGGCTGGCGGAGGACATCTCCACCCCTCCCTCGGCGACCCCTGTGGCCGCGATCAGCGGGAACTCGTGGGCGGAGACCCACGCGGCGCTCGAGCAGCTTCGGGGCCGCGGGGGGCAGGGCGGCGTGTTCCTGGTGCAGGAGTCGCGCCCCCCTGGTGGCGCGTCGCAGGCCACGGCGCGCAGCTGGTGCAAGAGGAAGGGGTTGCTGTCCGCGCTCGGTCCGCGCAGGCGCACTAAGCCGAAGGTGCGGGAGGGGTGCCCTGGAGTTGGTGCTTCGACAGCCTGTGTCCGAGGCGTGGCCAAGATCGAGCTGGGCTGTTGCGACCTGGGGCACAGGGCCCTCGCTCGGCGGTTTGCCTTCGGCGATCTGGTGACCGTGATCGCGGGCGTCTATCTGGTGAAATCGTCGAGGCTCATGGGGGTCAACCGCGAGCGGCTAGGTCGGGGCCAGGAGTTCAGCAGCGCAGTCAACGCGTTCTTCATTGCCGCGGGGCATTGGAACGGTGAGCCCCAGGGCCCCCTCAGCCCTCGGTGGTCGCGCCCCATCGGCGAGGCGCTGCGGGGGCCGCAGCGCGCGACGGGCGCCCTCAGGAAGTGCGACTACTTCGTGATCTCGGCGGCGCTGTCGGGGTTTCGGTGGCAGGTGCCGCGGTTTGACGCCAGCGGCTTTCCCGTTGAGGCGGTGGGGGAGTTCTGCGGGGTGGCGGGGCAGCGTCTCACCGTGGCCTCCGAGATCCAGGACGGCGACGCCGATGCTGGACGCTCGCAGGGGCTGCGCCAAGTGCACGGGCGCCTGACAGACCTGCGGCGATCGGAGACCGCGCGGGAGGTCGGCCCGCGGATGAGGTCCTGGATGCCGCAGGGGCGGCTGGCGCGGCAGCGGGCAGCGGCCGCGGCGGCCCGGGCGGCCACGGAGAAGCGCGCCATGTCAGACGCCCAGATTGCTCGCGGCAGCTGGAACGGCTCCCTGGATGGCGCACTGGTAGGGAGAGACTGGGCAGTCCTTGCAGTCATCAACCCGCCGCCAGACCAGGAGCTCTCGCCCTTGGGCTCCGAAGGAGGCCGCCTCTCGGTCCCGCCTGGCGGCCAGGCGGCCCTTGACCAGATCCGCCTGAGTGGGGGCAGCTCTGGCTCGGCGGGGGAGTGGCCGAGCAGGCTGACCTGGGAGGGGCCGTGCCTGACCATGGTCTACCCGAGAGATGGAAGGCGATCAAGGACCTGCCCCTGCTCACTGGCGAGGAGATGCAGCAAGCGGAGGGGTCTGTTCCCGAGCGGGCGGCATGGGGGGGGGCGGCGGCTTCCACCCGGACCTGCTGCTGCCGCGGGGCCGGCCCTTCGCGGATGGTGTTGGCGCGCTGCAGTCGGCGAGGGAGCGCTCGCCCTGCGGGCCCCTTTCACCCCGTGGGGCGTCTGGGCCCGAGGCGCGGCCAGGCGCGCGCCAGTGCTGGAGGCCCGCGCGACGGAGGTGGGGGCCCGCGACGGCTCGCCGACATTGGCGCGTGAGGACGTGAACTTCGGGGCGCCCGGGTGGGGCGAGGCGGAGTCCAGTGCCGCGGCAGGGGGCTCCCCGGGCGTGGCGGGGCGGCAGCGGCGCTGGCAACGGCCTCGGCGGTGGGGCTTGCTGGCGCCGGGGCCGAGAGGCCTTCGGGCCCCCGAGGAGACAGCGGCTGCGGCGACCCCAGCGGACGGGGCGCCCGCCGGCGCACCCTGTGAGGTCCACGACCGCGAGCTGATGATGGGCGGTTCCAGATGGCGGGGGGGTCGAGTTCATGGTCTGCACGACCTGCTTCCTCTTCGCCAGAGTCCCGAAGATGGCCTGGGAAGGCCTCGGGGTCGAGCGCAAAGGCGCCTGCCACCAGCGCCGAGGGTCGCGGGCGCAGGCGCGCAACGACATCGGCAAGGGGTTGGCGCCGAACACCAAACCGAAGCTTTTCTTCGGCGCTCTGGTTGGGCCGCCCCCCGAGGCGCGGAGCCGCTGGGCCGTGCAGCTCGGGGTCGACCCGAGCGGCCAGGCGCGCAGGCCTGCGCCTGAGGCTTGCGCAGGCAGCGAGGCTGGGGCCGATGTGCAGCGCTCCAGCAGGCGCCAGCGTGGCAAGGCGCCGCCCGCGGGTGAGTGATCCGCGCGGGCGGCTGGCCTCTTCCTGCCGCCCATGGGCGTGGAGGCGAGGCCGCGCGGCTTGCGTCGGCGGCCGGGGCCTCGGCCGCGAGGCGGCGGCCCGCCCGCGCGGGCGGCGGCGGCTTCGGCCCGTGCGCGGGCCCTGCTTGCATGCGAATTGACTGGGCCTCGGCAGCGAAGAGAGAACAAATTATCCCAGCAAAGCAACCTAACAGCCATGTGTATGAGCATAAATGGAAGCATTATTCTGTAGACTCATGTTCGGATTTGACTGGAGGCGAAACGCTGCGATCAATAGTGGGCGTGTCTGCAAAGGAGGCATTACTATCGACGAGAAATCACGATCGTGGCGCACACCCGCCCAAAGTTGGCGCAGTGGGTGCTGGACCTCTTTCCGGACATCATTGGCTGCTCGAACCCGAAGTTAAAGGAGGCGACCGTGAAAGACTCAGGCTGAGGAGTAGCGCGAGCAGGCGCGGCCGCAGGCGCGCCTCGGTCCCTCCCCGCGGGCTGAGAAGCACCGCGGGAGGCCGAAGATGGGGGCGAGTCTCGCGGCGAGGCGAAGGCCATTGCAATGTAGACTGCGCGGGACAGGCGCCTTGTGGCGAGGGGCATTGGAATGTCGGAGACACGTTCTGGACCAAAGACGGCTATCAGAGGCAGAGTGGAAATTTGATTGTATTAAGAGTGCGGGAGGCTTCGAACGCGTCAGTCATTGCGCTAAGAACACAAGGACGGCAAGCAAAAGGTCGCCCGGGAATAGAGGTCTGGGAACTCGATGAACACGAAGTTTCCTACTGTTGGCTCCGGGCAGTCAAAATGCATCCCGGGAACGGAGTTCCGGGAGCCCGGGAATGGAGTTCTGGGAACTCGACGAACACGAAGTGGCTTACAGTTGGATATGGGTATTAAAAATGTGGCCTTACTACTACTACTACTACTACTACTACTACTACTACTACTACTACTACTACTACTACTACTACTACTACTACTACTACTACTACTACTACTACTACTACTACTACTACTACTACTACTACTACTACTACTACTACTACTACTACCACTACTACTACTACTACTACTACTACTACTACTACTACTACTACTACTACTACTACTACTACTACTACTACTACTACGACTACTACTACTACTACTACTACTACTACTACTACTACTACTACCACTACTACTACTACGACTACTACTACTACTACTACTACTACTACGACTACTACTACTACTACTACTACTACTACTACTACTACTACTACTACTACTACTACTACTACTACTACTACTACTAAAATTCCCCAAGGGGGTCGTCGGAGACGCCAAAGGCGTTGAAGTCCGAGGAGGAGAGGAGAAGGAAAGGACGGAGAGGGAGGGCTCGGAGGCCCCTGGAGGGGGGGATGTGCCCAACCGAGGGAACGGTGCACCCCCCCCTCCCCGTCGTGAAAACGAGGCACCAGCCGTGGCAACGACCCCCCCTATCCCCCCCCGCGACCTGAGTAGACCACCCAAGCCAGCGGGGAGCGTCATAGGGGGCGGGGGTTCTGATGTCGATGAAAGAAGAAGGAGGAGAGCGGGAGGCAAGGAACAGGCAGACGAAAGCCCTTTTAGGCTTTACCCGGCGTGTGGGCATGCCCTTTTTGGCTGTTGCGGGGGCAAGCCCGCGCGGTCGCCCGCAGGCGACAGGGCGCCCTGGCCCTCTTCGTGAGCGCGCAGGCGCGTGGCGTACTTCATGCGCATGATTGCCCGCTGAAGCGCCCCGCGGCACGACAGCGACGGTAAAAAGGACAAATTCGGTGACGCTGGAGCCCCTAATGCGACGAGGAAGCTACATATGCATCTTCTGTGACACTGGAGCTCCACAGGACAAGTCAGCTCAGCCTGCCTCAACCTCAGCCTGCATCAGCCTCAGCCTCAGCCTCAGCCTGCGTCAGTCTCAGCCTGCTGCGCTCCCGCATACCCCTTCGGCCTCAGCCTGCCTCAGCCTCAGCCTGCATCAGCCTCAGCCTCAGCCTCAGCCTCAGCCTCAGCCTGCCTCAGCCTCAGCCTGCTGCGCTCCCGCGTACTCCTGCGGCCTCAGCCTGCATCAGCCTCAGCCTGCATCAGCCTCAGCCTCAGCCTCAGCCTCAGCCTCAGCCTGCCTCAGCCTCAGCCGCACCTCCGATGGCGCCGAGGTGGCTCCCGTGCGTACCTGCGCGCGCGGAGCGCTTCTCCGATGGTGCCGAGGTGGTTCCCGTGCGTACCTGCACGCACGGAACGCACCTCCGATGGCGCCGAGGTGGCTCCCGTGCGTACCTGCGCGCACGGGGCGCACTTCCGACGGCGCCGAGGTGGTTCCCGTGCGTGCCTGCGGGCACGGAACGCACCTCCGATGGCGCCGAGGTGGCTCCCGTGCGTACCTGCGCGCACGGAGTGGGCTCCGCCGGATTCTGCCGGTTTCTGCCGGCTTCCGCCTGGGCCCCCCTGGAGTGTCATGATGCTCTCTTTTGACCCTACTAGAAACCTATCAGCGCAAGTTGTTAGGTAAAAGTGCCCCCATCGTTGCCCAATGGCCTTTCCATCGGTTGTAGTCCTTCATCGTTTTGCCGAGGGCCTTCCAGGAGTTGCCTCCTAACCTTTCTGGGGCCATGAACCGTCGAAAAGAGAATCAGGATGACATGATGGGCTTGTTTTCCACCACCACCACCATAAGTTGGAGGGGTAGGGGGTCCTCCTCCCCCTCTTCCTCCTCCTCCTTTTCCTCCTCCTTCTCCTCCTCCTCCTCCTTGTCCTCCTCCTCCTCCTCCCTCCTCCTTCCCCCCCTCCTCCTCCTCCTCCTCCTCCTCCTCCTCCTCCTCCTCCTCCTCCTCCTCCTCCTCCTCCTCTTGCTCCTCCTCATCCTCCACCTCCTTCCCCCCTCCAACTTATGGTGGTGGTGGAAAACAGACCGATCATGAAAAACCGGTATCTGCGAAGGGGTCCGGGCCTCCTGGGCTCCACGATGTGCAGCGGGCACGACGTCGGATATTGGAGCCCTTGAAGCGTTCCTGGCTGCAGGGTCTCGCCCTCAAGTGCCCCAGGGTGGCGGGCCTGGCCGCAGGCTCTGACGCGCAAGGGTGACCCTTCGCCGGAACGACCTTTGTCGTTGACCCAAAGGGGTCGGGGGTGGGCAGACCTCCTACCCTGACACGTCGATTAACGAATTGGCGTGGCCGTCATTTTTGCGGGTCCGGGTCAGTCGGTTTCGATCCCATTGCCGAGGGTGGTTTGCTAAAGGGAGGTTTGTCCACTGCCGAAGGGGGCGGGGATTTTTTCCCACCGATCGTAGATGCAGTGCGACAGCAGAGGCTTGCGCGGCCGCGCGTTAAGAAAGGTCGCTCCTGTTGACGGTCGCTCCGTGCGCGTGGGCGAAAAAGGCCCCCGCTCATGGGGCCCCATCCCTCAGGGTCCTGTCCTGCTGGCCCTGCTGGCCCCCTTGAGCGGTCCGGGGCTCCACGTGAGCGGGCGAGCGAAGGAGAGTGAAGTTTCGGCTTCGGGACTCGTGGTCTTCAGACGTATTCGTCGCTTCTCGGCGGTCTCCCAGCCTCGGAATGTTTTCCACCAGCTGCGCCACGCCAAAAGCGTTCCGGGCGTGCTCGGATCGTCCCGAAGGGCTGCCGGAAAGCCAAGTTATGACTCGATAGCCACGGGGCAATGACGTGTGGGGGGGGAGACCCTGAGATCTGGGAGTTGTATTTTTCCCCACTTGTCGTTTTCGGCAGGCTTCGGGCCCTGGGACCATCACATATCGATCACGGTCAAAAAAAGCTGCTGATAGATGAGGTCTAGGGGTTCGGTCGTTTTTTGTGATATTGCAGTTTTTCGCAAAGTCGGACGGGACGGCACTTCAGCAGGGAAAAGGAATAGACTAACGAAGGTTGCCTTCAGCAACCGCTTCAAGTCGCCACTGCCAGCTACTAGTCCTGCGCTGCACCGCCGTCTGTGCGGAAGTAGTCGTCAGCCAGGCGACCGCGGTAAGCGGCAGTGTCTGGACTGTTGCGTACAAGACAATTTGTCCCCATGCCACGCCGCGCACCAATTCAGAGGACAATGTTGTCAAATATGGTGAGCGAGGCAGCGTTATTAGAGGGGTCATGCCTCTTTAGCGTGGATGCATTCAACAGGAGGTGCCATCATTCAGCGCCATATTTGCGCTCGTTCCTCTCCAGAAAATCAGCTCAATTGGGTCATTCGGTCACACCTGATCTTATCGTGTCTCATCGTGCTTCAAACGCCTCGATTGCAGTAAACTGGTTTTCGCGCCCTCTTAGACTCAGGTTCCACCAGCGTCTGGAATCAGACGCAAGTGTCTAGATGCGTGCCCCTCACATGACTTGTTACTGCGAACCGTCACCCCTGTACTGTGCGCCAGCAGGTGTGGTAGACAGCGACCTGGAGCGAAGCTTGCGCATCAATGCAACTGCGGCCACGACTTTGTGGGCAGCGAGGGCTTCTGCGGGCGCCCCCTTTTGTGAGCAATGGCGAGATGAGGGGGACAGGGAGCGCAGGGAGAGCATGAAAGCAAGAGCTGAGGTTGTGAGTAGGATGCGGAAGAGGAGACATGCGAATACGATGGCGAGGCAACAGCGAGGAACACAGCATGCGCATTCGCCTTTAGCGCGAGGCGCGCGCGCTGAAGGGATGGACTTTTGGGCAGCGCTGATGCTGCGAAGTAGGCGCGCAGGGGCATACCGGGACTGACCTCCCTCGCGCCGAAAGTAACGCCCCCCCCATGCGGCGCATGCGGTCGCGCCCGCTGAGTCCGTAGGTGGAGCTCACTGTGCTGCATGGTCCGTGTCAGAGGTGTGCTGAGAGGTATGTTATGATGATGCTGATGATGCTGATGATGATGCTGATGATGGTGGTGATGATGCTGCTGAACGATGCTGATGGTGGTGATGATGCTGCTAATGATGATGCTGCTGCTTCTGATGGCTGATGATGCTGCTGATGATGATGATGATGATGTTGGTGATGCTGATGCTGATGATGATGATGATGATGATGTTGGTGCTGATGATGGTGATGATGATGACGACGAAGCTGACGAGGATGGTGCTGCTGCTGCTGATGATGATGATAACGATGATGACGAATATGTTGTTGATGATGATGCTGCTGATGCTGATGATGATGCTGATGATGATGATGATGATGATGATGATGATGATGTAAGTGTTGTTGATGATGCTGCTGCTGATGATGATGCTGCTGCTGATGATGCTGCTGATGATGAGGCTGACGATGATGATGGTGGTGATGCTGATGATGCCGGTGATGCTGCTCACGATGATGATGCTGCTGCTGGTGCTGATGATGCTAGTGCTGCTGATGATGACGACTACGACGATGATGATGATGATGACGACGCTGATGATGCTGATGATGATGATCATGATAACGATGCTAAGCATGCTGCTTCTGATGCTGCTCACGATGATGATGCTGATGATGATGACGATGATGATGCTGCTGCTGATGAGGATGATGCTGCTGATGATGATGGCGATGATGATGATGGTGGTGATGGTGATGCTGATGGTGATGATAATGACGATGATGACGATGATGATGTTGATGATACTGGTTTCACTGCTGATGCTGATGATGCTGACGATGATGCTGACCATGATGATGATGCTGATGATGATGATGATGACGATGATGGTGGTGATGATGATGCTGCTGCTCATTATGCTGATGACGATGATGATGATGACGATGATGATGATAATGCTGATGATCATGCTGATGATGATAATGATGACGCTGATGATGCTGGAGCTGCCGACGATGCTGATGCCGCTGATGATGATGAGGACGATGATGATGGTGATGCTGATGACGCTGCTGACGAGGATGATGATCATGATGCTAGTGGTGCTGCTTCTGATGATGCTCATGATGATGACGTCGGTGATGATGATGACGATGATGCTGCTGGTGATGACGGTGATGCTGCTGATGATGATTACGATGATGATGATGATGATGGTTGTGATGATGATGATGATGATGATGATGATGATGATGATACTGCTGATGATGACGATGATGATTATGAGGATGATGACGACGCTGATCATGATGATCATGATGATGACGCTGATGATGATGCTGCTGATGATGATGATGACGCTGATGATGCTGATCATGACGATGATCCTGATGATGCTGGAGACGATGATTATGATGATGACGATGCTGATGACGATGCTGATGCTGATGATGATGGTGATGATGCTGATGCTGATTATGACGATGCTGCTGATGATGATGCTGATGATGATTGTGACGATGATGATGATGCTGATCACGATGATATTGATCCTGATGACGATGATGCTGCTGCCGATGATGATGGTGCTGATGATGATGCTGATGATGGTGGTGCTGATGGTGTCAATGATGATGTTGCTGATGATGAAGCTGATGATGATGATGATGATGATGGTGAGGATGATGATGATGATGATGATGATGATGATGATGATGATGATGATGATGATGATGATGATGATGATGATGATGATGATGATGATGATGATGATGATGCTGCTGATTATGCTGATGATGCTGATGATGCTCATGCAAGTGATGCTGATGATGCTGCTAATGCTGATGTTGATGCTGCTGATGATGATGAGGAGGAGGACCGGGAGTCGAATTCGGAGGAGGAGGCGTATGACGAGGAGGGGTGGAGGAGGAGGAGGAGAAGTTGGAGGAGGAGGAGGAGGAGGATGGGGAGGAGGAGGACGTGGAGGAAGAGGAGGAGGAGGAGGAGGAGGAGGAGGAGGAGGAGGAGGAGTTGGAGGAGCAGGAGGAGGAGGATGAGGATGAGGAGAAGGAGGAGGATGAGGAGGAGGAGGAGGAGGAGGGTGAGGAGGATGAGCAAGAGGACAAGGAGGAGGAGGAGGTCGATCAGTGTAAACCCAATAACCTTCAACGATGTTTCAGAGGCCAGCAACATATGTACACGTACGCGGTTAGCTTCCCCCGGAGTGCGTGTCAATGCGGACGCTCGTGCAGGCAAGACCGCGGAGGGCGTACATGTACATATGTCATTGCTCGCCCAATGTTGGAATAATCCCCCCTGCAAGCTCCCTCTTCGTAGGCCTCCCACAACGGTCCATCTCCATTGAAGGAACTGCCTCTTTGGAAGACAACCATTTGACCCTGAAGCATGTCAAGACATTGCTCTCGGGATTCCAACGCTGTGGATCAACCTGACTGTTGCGCCTTGACAATCCGGAGCCGCGCCAGAATGCCATTCCTGGGACTTCAACACAGCGAATCAACATAATTGTTGCGCCCGTATAATCCCGAACCCCTGCCAAACACAATGTCTGGCACGTTTATGAGGGGAACCCGTGGGACACTTGCAAACTCTTAAACGAATGTGCGCCGCGCTAAAGCGAGAGCCATATTTTGAAAAGGAACCGCTTTCAGTCCATGAAATCTTGCCAATTTCCGCAGCGCCAAGGCGAGGGCCACATTTTGAAAAGGAGCCACCCTCAATATGTGAAGCTGTAACAAATGTTCAACACGAATGTACGCCGCGCTTAAGCGAGAGCCACATTTTGAAAACGACCCGCCCTCAATCCGTAAAACTCTTGCCAATTTTCAAATCGAATGTGAACCGCGCTTAAGCGAGAGCCACATTTTGAAAACCACCCGCCCTCAATCCAAGAAGTTCTTGCAAATTGTTAAAACGAATGTGCGCCGCGCTAGAGCGAGAGCCACATGCTGAAAACGATCCTCCCTGAATCCGCGAAACACTTGCAAGTTTTTAAAACGAATGTCCACGAATGTGCGCCGCGCTGGGGCGAGAGCCACATTTTGAAAACGACCCGCCCTGAATCCGCGAATTTCCTGCAAGTTTTTCAAACGAATGTGCGCCGCGCTAAGGCGAGAGCCGCATTTTGAAAATTATGCTCTCCATCTATGAAACTGTTGCCATTGTTTAAGCTTCTGAGCCATACATGGTGAGGAAGTCTCAGGCGAAACGCCCGGCCCGCCCTAAAAACTTGCTTCGGGGTGCGTCAGGCAGATGTGACTTATAAGGAAAAGGAATGGAGGAAGATCAGGGGGGATACGGATGATGATGATGCTGATGATGACGATGCGGATGACGATGAATTTGATGCTGATACTGCTGATGATGCTGCTGAGTGCTGATGGTGATGATGATGCTGATGATGACGATGCTGATGCTGATGATGATGCGGATGATAATGATGCTGATGATGCTGATCATGATGATGATGCTGATGCTGCTGATGATGATGATGCTGATGCTGATGCTGATGATGGTGATTTTGCTGATGATGACGATGATGCTAATGATTATGTCAATGCTGCCGATGATGCTGATGCTGATGCTGGAGTTGATGATCATGTTGATGATGATGATGATGATGATGATGATGATTATTATGATTGTGGTGGTGGTGATGGTGATGATCATGATGATGCTGATGATGATGCTGCTGATGATGATGATGATGATGATGATGATGATGATGTTGCTGATGATGCTGCTGAGAAGGAGGAGGAGAAGGAGGAGGAGAAGGAAAAGGAGTTGGAGGAGGAGGAGGAGGAGGAATGGGAGTCGGATTCGGATTCGGATTCGGAGGAGGAGGATGAGAAGGAGAATGAGGAGGGAAGGAGGAGGAGGAGAAGGAGGAGGAGGAGGAGGAGGAGGAGAGATGGAAGAGGAGAGATGGAGGAGGAGGACTAGGAGGAGGAGGAGGAGGAAGAGGAGGAGGAGGAGGAGGAGGAGGAGGAGGAGGAGGAATGGAGCAGGGTGAGGAGGAGGAGGAGGAGGAATGGAGCAGGAGGAGCAGGAGGATGACGATGATCAAAGTCATTTGCCGATGGGGTCCTGGCCGACCTGCGCAGGCACTGTGGGCAGAGCCGCCCGTTCGTGCAGGGGGAGCCAGAGGTGGAGGAGCGCGGCCTTGCCACGTCTTGCCGCGCGTCCATGGCATGGGGTGACGGCGCGGTTCTCATGTCGACGGCTGAAGCAGCGCAGACAGTGATCGGATCGACTCGGCGGGAGGGAATCTCGAGAGCCGCACTGCCGTCTGGGGCCCCATCCATGGGGGCCACATGGCAGCCTAAGCTCAAACAGCAGTTTTTGGTCAGAGTGAGGGGGCCGAACGGTCATTCATTGTCCCTGGCTGCGTGGCTGAATATTGAATTTGTTGTGAGAATTATGTTTTTTTGCGGTGTTGGTGTTGTTGTCGTTGTTGTTGGTGGTGGTGGTTGTTGTTATTATTGTTGTTGTTGCTGCTGTTGTTGCTGTTGTTGTTGTTGTTGTTGTTGTCGTCGTCGTCGTCGTCGTCGTCGTTGTTGTTGTTTGTTGTCGTCGTCCCACCTGCGACCCACCCCGCGACCCACCCGCGACCCACCCCGGGACCCATCCGCGACCCACCCCGCGACCCATCCGCGACCCATCCGCGATCCATCCGCTAACCACCCCGCGACCCATCCGCGACCCACCCCGCGACCCACCCTCAAGGGAGGAGAAACCACCAGGACCCGACAATTGACGTTTACTAAACGGCCTTGGGCGTTTATTAAACAGCTCTGCCCTGTTCGATGTATTCCTTGTGTGCATTTACTAAACGGCTTCGCTTTTCGGGGTGATTATTATGGGGTGGATCTTCTGCCCTCTACACCCGCGACCCACCCGCGGCCCAACAGCGACCCACCCGCGACCCACCCGCGACCCATCCGCGACCCATCCGCGACCCACCCCGCGACCCATCCCGCGACCCATCCCGCGACCCACCCGCGACCCAACAGCGACCCACCCGCGACCCACCCGCCACCCATTTGCGACCCACCCGCGACCCACCCGCGACCTACCCACATTGGTTTAACGGAAACATCGGCGCCTGCGGCGGTCTCGTTGTATAGTTTGTGAAACTTTGACGCCTGCGGCGGGCTTCTCCGGAGTCTCGCAAACTGCCGACGTCCCCACCGCACCCTCAGTCGAGTCCGCATCTGCGGGGCACTACGGTATTATTCATGATCTGCCTTCTGGCGGCGGAAAAAAACACCGCGGCCCCAACCAACCACCCAGGCCGAGTGCAGACAGGGATTGGGGGCGGAAAAGAGGGGGGTGATGACTAGGGGGGGTGGATATCATGGCGTGGGCCATGATATTTCCTCAGATTTCATGGCGCCTCTTCTTATTTCATTACGTCCCTGGCCCCCCCGCTGGGTCGCGCACATGCCGCCGGTCATGATTTGCACCCCCCCCTCTTGGACACCCCCCTCTTGGCCGCTCCCGAAGGGAGTGGGGAGGGACGCAGGAACGGTGAGTGCCTTTTGGCGGTGCGCCAGTTCTGGAGTGGGCTGGGGTTGGGTGCAGGGGGGGGGGCGGCGCCGTTCCTCCCGGGCCTCTGCGGGAGGTCTTCAGAGAAGGCCGCGCCAAAGCGGGAGGGGGGGGGCCCCCAGGGGGGGAGGGAGACCGAGGTGGTGGTGGTGGTGGTGGTGGTGGTGGTGGTGGTTGTGGTGGTGGTAGTGGTGGACACAGGCATCAGCAGGTCCACTGCACGCAGACAGCAGTCTGCTGGGCGCCTCGCGCGCGACGGTCGCGGGCATGCGTCCCTTGGGGGAGGGGGGGGGGCGGGGCGGCGAGGGCGGGTGGGACCGTGGCACAAGAGGCCGGACCCTCTGAAAGGCATGCTCCGCACACCTTCCACGGAGGCGGCCTCCCTAGACGGCCGCGCCCCCTCGCCCCTCCCTCCATGCGGGCGCCGCCGAGAATTGAGCGGGATGAGAAAGGAACGGGGGATGGCAAGGAACCGGAGAGTGAGGGGGCAGAGGGGAGGGGAAGCGAGAGAAGGGGAGGCGATGTAGGTGAGGTCGAGGGAGGGATAGTATCGAGGACAGGGGAAGGGAGGGACCCGAGCACGCAACGGGAGGGGAGATCAGAGGAGAGGAGAGGAGAGGAAGGATGGAAAGATCTGGAGGGCAAGAGACGGGCGCGACGGGTCGGTTGGCACAGATCGACGACGAGTGGCAACGGTGTGACGCAATCGCCTGCGCGCCGGCATAGCGATATTGTGATGGCACCCTCGGCTCTCGCGCGGCAGCCCCCGCCGAGCCGCTCCGCGCCTACCACTCGTGGCGCTCCGCCTCGGTGAGGGGTCCGGGGTCCCCGCCAGAGGGTCGACGACGCGGGCCTTCGGCGCGCGCCCGGCGGGCAGGTTCGCAAGGCGCCACGGCCGCCCCAGATGCGCGGGGGCATGGCATGGTGCTCCCGGATGGGGCAGTGCTCCGGAGGCCACCCTGGTTGCCGATGGGTGCGCCAGGGCCGCTTTGGGCCCAGACCAGCAGCTCGCTGGTGCAGCCGCCCGCCGCCGGCGTCCACCAGGGAGGCCTCCGTCTGCTGTTCCGCCGCGGCCCTGCGAGGCGGCTTGGTAGGTCTTGCACGAGAGGTTCCCTGCCCAGTGTCCAGGTCCAGCCCCAGGGGCGCGGAGGCACCCACGCCTGGCGCGTCGCGGCTCGGCTCGGAGAGGCGCCCTTCTCGAGGGCGGCTGCGCGAGGGCGCGGGGGCCCAGCCGCTGCCGCGCTGGCGCACGGCTGGGCGTGATGCTCCTGCTTCGCGCCCTGCGCGGCGAGAGGCGCGAGGGCAGGCGACGCACGTCGGCGGCGCGCCCCAGGGCGCGGAGACAGCCGCGCACTGCGGGGCGCGATGCGCGAGGTTAGACGACCCAGCTTCCCCAGTGCATCAGCATTTCTTGGGGAGTCAGCGCTGCGAAATGCCACCCCAGCCATGAGCGCGCGGCCTGTGAAGCATGTGTTTAGCATTCGTCGCAGCGTGTGCTGATGCACGCGCGACGTCGGGAGCTTCCATCTTCTACTCGCTGCGTGGAGGCTGCGCCATGTCGGTGTACACGAGCCACTGAGCGCGACTCCTGGAAGGCGGATTCCGGAACGCTCTCGTGATCCCTGCCCGCCACGGGTGGTGTGCGAGATTGTCGGGAGCGCGTGGTGATCGAGTCGTTTTTGGATCCGATTGTGATTCCAGCTGCTGGCGACACACTCACCAAATTGCCCCTTGCGAGGGCGACGTGCCCGTTCGAGAGGACGGCTGGCCTTTTCGGCGGCCGACGCACGGGCGACGAATGCGCGACGCACCTCCTGTCGCGAAGGGGGGGGGGTCAGCGCGCCGGTCGCTTTACTGGGCCTTAACATTCCAGCAGTCTGCACGCAGCTCACATTCAGCGTAACTCGTCCTGGATGCTGGTGCGTTCAAGACGCTGAAGTAATGAGCTGTTTGGACCCGGAAGGGGCTCGCTGTTCCTTCACGCAGGTCCTTCCATGGTTGTTCCTCCAGCGCTCCTCGTGCACCCAGGCGCCTCTCGGGTCCAAAGGGGTTTCATTCCTCTGCAGCGTTCCTTCTGGCGCGCCTGTTGTCTGTCGTTCGTCCGTCGTCGTATCGTTTCTCTGATCTTTGCCACGGGGTTTCTTCTGTGTGCGGAAAGAACCGTGCGCATTATCCCCTCCCTCTCAGTGAGGCGCCTCCCGTTCCCATCCTTTTCATTTGTTCCAGCGGCAGCGGTGCCAGGATCCAGAGCGCGAGGAAGATGAAGGCTGCTCCCGTTGCGCCGGATGACGGGATCTGCCAGGGGCAGGCCCAGCGAGATAGGGATGCACTAGAATGTTCGCCCCTTGCCCGCGGGCATTCAGGGGAAAAAGATTTCGAAATAAGGCGCACCATGTAAGAACCTTAGGAGTGGCGCTCTTGTTGCAGACTCGCGCGTGGTTCTCCTGTGGGTGCTGGGCCCTGGGATCCTTGGAGTGTGACGGGAGGGAAGCTCGCGGATCTCACGACGGGGCGGTGACCACACCGTGTGGTGAGGCAGCGGGGATGCGGGGTGACCGCACGCTTGTTTTCCGAGGACGGTCCCAAGACCGTGTGGGGTGACGGACCACGGACCGTGCAGTGGTGTTTTGGGGATTCCGAGCTCACCGCACGATCTGTCACCACGCCGCGTCGCGACCCCCAAGAAGGGACAGGGAGGGGGGGGGGTCTGCTGGAGGACGACTGCTTGCACCTTCCATTGTGTTCGAGGAGGTGCAGTGCGCGCAATCCTCTGGCCCCCCCTCTGCCGCGGCCTCTCCTGCTGAGGGCTCCTGGGCTGGCGCACGGTCGGCAGTTTTCGGAGTCAGGCTGCTCCTCCGTGCAACCGGGCCGTCTAATGTAGTAGCGGGGGCTAGAGGATGAAGGGCCGCTTGTATGCTGCTCTCTGCGCACTGGTGATTGTTCTTTCTTTGCTTATCACCATTCTTTTGGTCTGCCACCCGGAGAGAGGGGAAGCGGAGCAGGAGGGAGCAGGAGAGAGGGACACAGGGGGCAGCGGAAGGGAGGAGTGGAAGGCGCAGACATCTTCCGACATGTGTCTTGCAGCCCGCGGCCCCAGAAGCCCCGACCGATTCCCCCAGGGCAGTTCTGTTCGCCCTGGATCCGCTTTTGGTGGCCCCAGGGGCTCGAAAACGCCCTCCCCCCCCCCCCGAGGTTCGAGGTCAAAGATAAGCCGCCAGGATGGAACAGCAACCAGGTCGTCGGAGATCGTGATCGTTTTCTCATTCATTGTTTTGCCGATCGGCGCAGGCCCTCGCACCCCCCCCTTCCCCCCCCCTGGAGCAGATCTTGGCTGTTTTTGGCGCCTGTTTCACACAGGTGGAGTCTCCCCCATGGGACGCACTGCTGCAAACAGTTGCATTAAGCAGGGGCCCAGAGCCAGACCCCACCCCCCTCCATCCCCTCCGCTCAATGTAGAAACGCCGAATAAGAAAACGTTCATCCGGGAGGCGGGGGCGTAGCGGGGGAAGCGGGCTGGAATGTAGCACTGCTTGACCCTCGAGGTGCCCCGAAGGGAGCCCCAGTATGGGTGTGGTAGTGGTTTTGGTTCCAGCTCAAGTTCTGGTTCAGGTTCTGGTTTCGGTTCCGGTTCTGGTTCCGGTTTTGGTTTTGGTTCCGGTCCCGGTTCCGGTTTCGGTTTCGGTTTCGGTTTTGGTTACCTTCTTCTTCGGGGTCCTGAAGAAGATCCCCTTGGTCACGGTTCCTGTTCCGGTTGTGGTTCCGTTTTTTTCTTCCTGCGCGGAAAATGACCCCCCAGGTTACAGTTCCGGTTTTGGTTTCGGTTCTGGTTCTGTTTTTTTTCTTCCAGCATGGAAAAAGACCCCCAGGTCACGGTTTTGGTTCCGGTTTCGGTTCGTTTTTTTTTTTTTTTTTTTTTTTTTTTTTTTTTTTTTTTTTTTTTTTTTTTTTTTTTTTTTTTTTTTTTTTTTTTTTTTTTTTTGTTTTTTTTTTTTTTTTTTTTTTTAAAAATATTTAAAATATATAGCTTCGAAGAAGACCCCCTTGGTCACGGTTCTGGTTCCGGTTTTAGCTCGGGTTTACATTTTCTCCCGGCCTCGAAAAAGACCCTTTGGTTAAGGTTCTGGTTCCGGTTCCGTTTCTGATTCTGTTTTTTTTCCTTTTCCGGCCCCGGAGAACCCCCCCCTTATGCATCAGCGTGCCTTAATTATTACTGGGTGACCTTATCTCTAAGTGACCGCCCCATATGTGTGAGTGGCCTGAACTCATTTATAAGTGCAGCATTTAATTCTACCTTATTCTGAAGTGCGCAGTTATCTTCTTGATACCTGCAGCGGGAAATCAATAGTTTACTTGTCTTAGATTTGTCTGAGTTGTGTCATATATGTGGTTTGGGATAGATCTTAGATGAACCTTAGAGTTATGTCAGATTTGTGCTAAGTTAGGACAGGTATCAGACTTATATTACGATGGAGTTCAGATTTGAATCCGATTCATGTTAACATTACATTATATGTGTCTTGGGTTTGTTTGGTTTTATGGATGATGTTCACAACATCCTGTTCCGCTGCAAGCAAACGGTCAAGCATCTGGATGTGCCACGGTTCCAACATACACATATAGGTTCCGTCTGCCTATCCCTCCACCGCGTCTGGGTTGTGGGCCATCTGGAGCGTTTGGATCTTGAAAAGTTGTTTTTTTTGTTCGCTGGGGCTTCTGGGGCGTAGGTATAAGAACTTAACATATGTTTCGGTTCTTTGGGGCGTGCTTCAGACTCTGCTTTCGACGGAACATCTGCAGACGTCTTGAGGATCATTCCAGGGCCTTCTGGGATGGGGAGGATTTTTGGGATGGGGAGTGGGTGTTTGGGGCTTCTTCTCGGTGGGCGTTTTCCCTCTGAGGTCCGTTTTGGTGTTGTTCCCGTGCTAAGACAATCGCCTTCTTGGTTCATATACTTGTAAGGCTGAGCACAATGTCTCGCAAACCTCGCGAGTGCCCGAATCCGACCGTTGAGTAATAGGAGATAAGCAGAGTGGTGGGCGAGTTCAAAGATGGCCGTGCGTGGTCAGACACTATCGGAAGCCTAGCTCACGCGACACGCGCAGTCACTCCCAATATGGTGCGTTTCCCTAGGCCGCTCCTTTAATCATTCCTGAATATCGGATTCAAAAATTGTGTTCTTCCAGTTGGGAAACTGGAGCTCGCCATTTTCAGAACCATGAACACAGAGGACACTATTCCCGCTGCATATTATATGGAACGTTGGGTATCAGACGTCACGGCACACATGCGCTTGGCATTTTCTATGCTGCGACTTCTGAAGATAGAAGACATGGCGGCGCGGTCGACGCCTGGGGGCCGCCGCCGATGCCCTGGGACAGACGATTTCAGGCGCCAAGCTTCAGGGCCAGAAAACATCATGAGTTCAGCTATGACCAGGCACATGTCGCTAAAGGGCCTCGAAGATGTTGCCTCAGACGCTATTTCCATTGTTTCGACCCCGACCCTGGACAGAGGGGGCGACGGGGCAGCCGCGGCTGACGAGACGACGGGGTCGATGTCGATGCATTCGCGCTCAGCTTTGTCCAGCCATTTCAAAATATGTTTCCTGCGCCTGCCATCCCCAAAGACGCGATTATTCAGCCAAATCCTGCTGGCGACCTCCTCGGCGAGGGCGCCATGGGGGAAGGCGAGGGCTCGCAGCGCGATTCCGAGAAAGCAGAAGGGGGTGAACCAGAAGAGGGCGACACAGACATCAAACTTGGAGCGTTCGGCGTTCGTCGGTGCTGTCAGCGGCAACGCGCTCCTCGGCGACAGGGCCCAATTGCGCAAGGCGAATGCGATGGGGGCCGCCGACGAAAACAATCCGCGGGCCCCATCGCAAGCAAACCCCTCCCCCTGATCCTACACATGGGTATGCTGGGAATGCGAAGGGCCCCAGGGGGCCGACGGTTCACGGGGGGGGGGGGGGGGGGGGGCAATTTGCGATGGGCGAGGCCCGCGAAGGGCGCGCGGCAATTCTGCTGGGAACACTGGCAAGGAGAGGGGCGAGGGCAGGGGCGAGGGCATGGGCAATGGCCAACAGAGCAAGGCGAAACCCAGGCCAGCTGCTGTCACAACGATTGCAAAGACCCCGCCTGGAAAGACCCTGAAGGTGAATAGCTCTGATACATCGGCGTCCAAGCTTGAGACGCCTCGCAAAGTTGGTCCGACCAGCGAGATCCCGCCCAGGTGTGCGGTCACTGCGTTTTATGAGAGCGGGAAGCGCGTGCATGTATGTTCAAGTACTCACTGCGTGTAGCTCCCCATATGTGCATCGCATGTCTTATGTCAGCCATCTTGGGCCTGTTCATGAGCGTTTGATTATAATAGGGCGTCTACGTGGGCGACAGGGCCGACGAACTCGAGTGAATCTTAATGCGAGTGAGTGAGTATGAGTCAGAGTGAGCTTTGAGTCTGATTGAATATGAGCCTCCCATTCATTCCCCCTCCTCAGCCGCCAGGGCGCGCCCCCCTCGGCATGTGTTAATGTGCATCTGTTTCAGGATAGTTGGCAGTGGGATATGTAGAACGAGCGTTTAGCCACACATGGCCATCTGTGCATATCATGTTGTAGGATAGTGCCGGGGCGAGCATTTGTCCATGCTAGTTGTTTGCTCCGCGGGCGCGCCCATGTGGGCGGCGAGCGCGCGCGCGCAGCGCGGCTGCGCATCCACCACGCGCGCGGATTTATTAACATGCATATGACCGCGTTATTTTTTTTGCTTTTGCCGCGGCAAAGAATTCCTTCGGCTCCGCGCCCGAAGCACCAGGGGGAGCGCGAATGACAAATGCTTCAAGCGGCGCCTCGCGACCTGCACCTCAGGTTTAACTGCCCGCAGTTCGCATTGGGCCTAGCTGGCAGCGCTGACAGAAGTCGAAGGTACATGACGTGCAAAAGGCAAGTGCTACAAATGGCACCCTCGCGGTTTGCGCCTCGGCTTCGGCCGTCCGCACTTGGCATGGGGCTTAGCTGGCAGCGCAACAAAAAAACAGCTTTCTGCACTTGGCATCGGGGCGATGGGCCAGAGGCGCGACGCGAATCATTACGTCTGTGACCTCATATCTGCCAGCTGTGCCATGTCGGACTCTTGGTCGCCCCCCTCCGCGATGTCCCGCGCGTCGCCTAGCGCCCCGTTGACGCCGTCGCCTTCGTTCGCAGCCGCGCCGGAATGAGAGCCGTGCAATTCCAGCACCTGGATATGGTTATCTCGTAGGAAAATTCGTTTCGTCTCTCCAGTTCCCATGCAACAGCCGTCGAACAAAAAAACATAGGAAAACATGTGGCCATGCCTTGCAGCATCTCCCTTTGCGAGCGACAGGGGCCCCCAGGGCCCAAACATCCCTGAAACCCAATATCTAAAAAACGATTGCATTCCCCATGCTTTTCGATTCAAATGGCCTGACAATGTGCTCCAGGTCTTCTCACTCCTGCAGTCTCCTCTGCGCGTCCCGGAGGATGCGCGCCGGAGCACGACACAAGGTAGCAGCGCGCCTCATCTCCTTCCTCCGTGCGTCCCAGAGGGCACGTGCCGGTGCGCGACCCAAGGGGCCAGCGCGCCTCGACTCCTTCCTCCGTGCGTCCCAGAGGGTGCGTGCCGGAGAGCGACCCGAGGGGCCAGCGCGCTTCGACTCCTTCCTCAGGGGGGGGAGCAGCGCGCCTCGACTCCTTCCTCCGTGCGTCCCAGAGGGTGCGTGCCGGTGCATGACCCAAGGGGCCAGCGCGCCTCGACTCTTTCCTCCGTGCGTCCCAGAGGGTGCGTGCCGGAGCACGACCCAGGGGGCCAGCGCGCCTCGACTCTTTCCCCCGTGCGCCCCAGAGGGTACGTGCCAGAGCACGACCCAAGGGGCCAGCACGCCTCGACTCCTTCCTCCGTGCGTCCCAGGGGGTGCGTGCCGGAGCGCGACCCAAGGGACCCGCGCGCCTCGACTCTTTCCTCCGCGCGTCCCAGAGGGCGCGTGCCCGAGCACGACCCAAGGGAGCAGCGCGCCTCATCTTCTTCCGCGCAGCATGAAATCGGGCAAACCGCCTGAGACATCCCCGCAAAATGGCCGCGAACGGGCCCGTGTTCTACCCCTTGGTGGCTCTCCGTAGGGATGCTTGAACCAGCACCCCGCCTGAGACATCTTCGAACTCTGCTCTGAAAGCCAAGGATGTTGGGCATGAAAACGAGCAAACCGCCAGAGAGATCCCCGCGAACTGGCCGCGAACGGGCCCGTGTCCTACCCGCTGGCGGCTCCTTTTAGGGGTGCTGAAACCAGCGCCCCGCCTGAGACATCTTCAAAATCAGCTTTGAAAGCAAAGGATGTTGGGCATGAAAACGAGCAAGCCGTCTGAGACATGCCCACAAACTGGCCGCGAACGGGCCCGTGAAAACACCCCTGGCGGCTCCCCTTAGGGGTGCTGAAACCAGCGCACCGCCTGAGACACCCTCGCAATTTGCTCTGAAAGGCAAGGATGTTCGGCATGAGAACGAGCAGACCGCCTTAGACATCCCCGCGAATTTGCCGCGAACGGGCCCGTGAAAACACCCTGGCGGCTCCCCTTAGGGGCGCTGAAACCAGCGCCCCGCCTGAGACATCTTCAAAATCTGTTCTGAAAGCCAAGGATGTTGGGCATGAAAACGAGCAAGCCGCCAGAGACATCCCCACAAAGTAGCCGCGAACGGGCCCGTGTCCTACCCGCTGGCGGCTCCATTTAGGGGTGCTGAAACCAGCGCCCCGCCTGAGACATCTTCAAGATCTGTTCTGAAAGCCAAGGATGTTGGGCATGACAACGAGCAAACCGTTAGAGAAATCCCCACAAACTGGCCGCGAACGGGCCCGTGAAAACACCCTTGACGGCTAGGGGTGCTGAAACCAGCGCACCGCCTGAGACGCCCTCGCAATCTGCTCTGAAAGCCAAGGATGTCGGGCATGACAACGAGCAAACCGCTGAAGACATCCCCGCAAACTGGCCGCGACGGGGCCCGTGAAAACACACCCGGCGGCTCCACTTAGGGGCGCTGAAACCAGCGCCCCGCCCGAGACATCCTCGCAATCTGTTTTGAAAGCAAAGGATGTTGGGCATGAGAACGAGCGAGCCGCTTGGGGCGCCCCCGCAAACCGGCCGCGAACGGGCCCGTGAAAACACCCCTGGCGGCCCCCCTTGCGAGTCTGAGTATGACTAGGTCTGCGTATGAGTAGG
>CAUYUJ010017722.1:124277-136777 GCA_963575745.1 Prorocentrum cordatum | reverse complement strand
TACAGCACTTCGTGACCCCATAGGGAGCTCCACCGAAGCCCCCAGCGGGACCACCCGCACGTGTCCCCCAAAGGGAGCTCCACCGAAGCCCCCAGTGGGGCCGCCCGCATGCGTCCCCCTCACACACACACACACAATTTTGCATTTTCATCTACCCAGCGCAGCGTTTCGTGGTCCCATAGGGAGCCCCACCGAAGCCCCCAGTGGGGCCGCCCGCATGCGTCCCCCATACCGGATTTGGCATTTCCACCCACCCTTTACAACGCTTCGCGGCCCCATGGGGAGCTCCACCGAAGCCCCCAATGGGGCCGCCCGCGTGCGTCCACGCTCTCAGTGCAGCGCTTCGTGGCCTCACAGGGAGCTTCGCCGACGGCCCCAGTGCTACCGCCCGTATGCGTTCCCCCCCCGCCCAGCGCAGCGCTTCGTGGCCCCATGGGGAGCTTCGCCGAAGGAGATATTCACAATTGCGGTACCCACAACTTCATAAGGTTGGGTCCTTCGCCGGGCTATTATTTTCTTAGCACATGCCTTGATTGGGCCATCGCCAGGGGGGAAACAGACACCTTCCCCGGGAGAAACAGATGAACACGTCGCTTCCGAAACGGATCATGACCAGTACCATCTTTCATTGCGATAGAGCCGAGTTCGAGACAGCGAAAAATGATGGCAATGTGTGGTCAGGCCCAAAACAGCCAGGCAAGTACGTTTACGCATCGCCCGTCAAATAAGCTGTCAACACGAACTCGACCGAACGCACCGCCACGGAGAGATACAACGTGAAGGATGTCAAAATGTTTCGTGCTGGCACGGCCCAGCTCGTGCTTGAGGACTTGGAACCGCCGACCTGGGGGCGCGAGAAAACAACAGGCAAGGTCGCTCGCGGGGCGCTCCAAGACGCCATGGCCGACGAGACCGATTGCCAGCTGCCCCAGAACTGCAGCGATGCGATGCCTGCCGTCACGCTTTCGCTGGAGCGCATGGGGCCCGATGTGGTGAAGTGCGCAAACAACGACGTCTCCAAGAAGCTCGCCAAGGACGCGATCAAATTGCCCAAGGCCGCGGCAGACCCGAGCGAGAAAGTCACACAGTTGCTGACGGCGCCGATTGGCAGGGTCGCCGAGCTTGTGGCGGAGGAGACGTTAACTGCGGCCGGGAAGTGCGACGAGGACCTCTTAGCAATCCGTTCGCAGTGCCAGAACGTGATCGAAGCCCAGGAGAAGAAGGGCTCAGGCAGCGCTGCAGTGTCCCCGAAGTGCCTTCCGAAGATCACGCAGGTCGACTGCTCGCGGCGGCGCGGTTGAGCCAGAGCTTGAGCCTGGGCTTGAGCTTGAGCTTGAGCCTGAACCCGAAGGGGAGGAGGGGGATGAGAAGGAGGAGGAGAGGAGAAGGAAGAGACAAAGGAGGAGGAGAGGAGGAAAAGGAAGAGAACGAGGAGGAGGATCAGGAGGAACATGACCGACACTATTGGTTCTTGGCAATGGAAAAGTGAGGAGGAGCAGGAGCAGGAGGAGGAGGAGGAGGGGGAGGAGGAAAAGGGGAAGGACAACAAGGGGGCGGAGAAGAAGAAGGCGGATGAGGACAACGAGCAGGCATCTAATTTTCTCGATGGCGTTTCAGACTGAAGGCGCCGTTGTAGGGCGAGAGGCGAGTAGATTCGTTTGAGATTTGTCTTATGTTCGTCTTATATTCGTCCTAGATGTATCTTAGATTTGCGTTCAGTCTTAATGTGGTAGAATTCAGATGTGCACTCGGCTTGTATATATATGTATATATATTATTTGTTTTAGATGGCTGAAACTGAAGAATCGAATATAACATTCGGATTGATTCATGCACTACCTGTATGAAATATAATATGGGTGTAAGATAAGATAAAGCTAGGAGGGGTCTCTGATGAATCCAATTCAAATTTAAAGTAATTGTAAACACCATTTGACGCACACGAGAGCTCCAGAGTAGAAGTTTGATGCTGCGAGCAATTTCACGAAAGCTCCGGAGTAAAAGGTGGACGCTGCGAACGATCGCGAATGCTCTAAGATTCTTTTCTTCCCTCAGCAGTGCTGCGAGCGCTGAGTTTCCGGGGGCGCTGTGTTCAACCTGTGCGTTATCGTTGTGCCTTTTTTCCGCCTGGATCAAGTCTGAATAATATAATGCTGCCTCTTCCCGACGTCTTCTTCCTTCGACTCAGCGCGCCTCTGCTCGGCGATCCGAGGGTGTCTGCCCGACTTTCAGTGCGAGACAAAATTCGTTCACCGTCCTTTTGGGATTGCGCGCGAGCCCTGAATATGGTCGCCGCCATCAACCTCCTCCCGCTGGCCTGGGCCAGCTTGAGGGGCAACCTCTGGGTCTTTTGCTGGCTGGCCTCGGGAATGCTTCATGGGTGCTCTTGGTCGGGAACGTTGTGGGCGATCGGCGTGGGCCCGTGGTCCGCGACATGTTCTACCCCGCCCGCCAGCTCAACCGGGTCATGATCGGAGTCTGCGCGTGTGGCGTGGGCGCGCCCCCCCCCCCCCATCGTTCGAGATGCTGATGTCCCTGAGCGCCGTATTCTATGCGGCCGAGCGCCTTGCTCGACTGGCCCCCAAGACGGCGACGTGCAAGCTTATCCCACTCGTGGAGGAGTTCTCTGGTGAGGTGGAGTCGCGTATCCGATCTAAGTTGCACGCGCCCATCTCGCGCTGTCAGGGCACGCGGGTCGCCCCGTTCGCTGAGTTCCTGGGCGTGACCCCTGGATTTGCGGAGGACAACGGCATGCGGTGGCAGGAAGTGGTCGAGGGCTGGCAGAGGGTCTCCAACCTGATAGTGGACGCTGGTGCGACGACGAGCACTTCGCCGATGCTCTACAACCGGCGGGCTTTGACCAAGGCGTCCTGCCAGGGCCAGATGCTCTCTTGGCCCGACCACCTCAAACGTCAAGGATTCTGGGTATTCATTCCACCGCGCGCGGCGTCTCCCGCCGCGTACCTCCCGGTGCGATGATATCTTGGCGCGCTGGTCGCCGCTGAAGGCGGCCTCCATGAGGTCGTCGAGCCTGGCTGCGTTGATGTGAAGCCCCAAAGAGAACATCGCGAACTAGGACCAATGCGCGAGACGTCCTGCGCAAGGCGAGCGCAGAGCACGAGACATTGAAGCAGTTGGGCACCGTTCTTTTCGCACGTCGGTTCTGGAAGATTCAGAGCCCATCGCCCTGCGCCTCGAGGTGGCAGCCTGCGGATGCAAAGGCCTGGAGAAGGATGTGGCGGAGGCCTTTGTGAAGGGATTGAGAGGGTGGCGCGAGGAAAAGCGCGCCATCCTATCTGCTCGCCCTGCCGCCCGCCTCCGCTGCAGCGCTGTATAATGTCTTCCCAGGTCTCTTCTCTCCTTCCTGCGTCCTCGCTGCCCTTGACCTTCCTACCTAGTCTCCAGTCCTGGGCCTTCCCTGGGATCCGATGCGGTGCTGCGCAAATCGAGGGGGGTTTTCTGCGGGGGCTCCTCAAGTGTGTCCCCCCTGCAACCCACTCAGCGCTCGTAGAAACATGGGCTGGTGGGTGGACGACGAACCGTCGCCTCCACGGGGTTTCGGGGGACCAGAGTTGCATTTTCGGATGCCGGCCGTGCGAGAGCGAGTCGGCCATCGACTCGATGAAGCACTACTCCCACTGCTCGCACCTTTGGTATGCTGCGTGTGTTGGATGGCGCGTCTGTATGCCGGCCTCAGGGTGTTATTTCGAGCGTTTTGGTTTCAGTGGTGGTGAGTCCGAAGCGGCTCGCAGACTGGCGCATGAGAGGGTGATCGTTGCGTTCCACGCGTATATATGTATATATATATATATATGTATGTATGTATGTATGTATGTATGTATGTATGTATGTATGTATGTATGTATATCCAGGCAAGGCGGATTCCCACAGGCAGGATGAAACCATCAGTTGCCCTCAGCAGCGCCCGTGCTGCTACGGCCATGCTACTCTCTACGTGTACTGTGCCCGCGTGGGCCTATGACCTTGCGGGCGTCTCTGAGTACGAGTGACAAGTGGGATTGGTACCGCTCTTACTGGAGATGCGCCGTATGGCTCAAAGTGCTACGCCTTCTTCTGGTTTTCCTTTTTTGCGAAGTTGACCAGCTGCCGACTGCATGATGCACGGGGGCGGTCCCATAGGCGTTGCAGCAAATAGGAGCCAGAGGGCACATATTTTGGCAACGATGATTCCTCTCTATTCATTTGTGTGCGTTGCAAGGCGGTCTCGACGCTGGGCCCGGTGGCACTCCTAGCTTGAGATTGCGACCTCCAACACGGAACATTTTCGAGCGTTGGGAATACCATGTGCTAAGAGGGGTCTGCGCCCGCAACTCGACAATGTGAGGGTCGATGGGGTCGCCCGAGGTTTCTGAGGCGCCAGAGTACGCGCCAGAAAAGAACGAGGCTCTGCTTTCTCCCAACGAGGAGGGAGAAGAACCGCGCGAACAGCTAAGTGCAATGCGCGATGAACTCTGCCGCGAGGAGGACGACCTCCCCCTTGGTGCAACCTGCTCGCGTTAGCCTCGTGGAGTCTGCCGACTCCGACTGACTTGTGGCCTTCTGGGGCGATGCGTTCTTTGCGCGTATGTCACCGCCAGAGGTTAGAGTCTTCATTGGCGAAGCGAAAATGGTTCGCCAGAAATGTTCCATGTTTAACTTCCCTCCTCCTCCTCTTGCTGCTGCGGCTCCTCCTGCTCCTCCTGCTCCTCCTCCTCCTCCTCCTCCTCCTCCTGCTGCTGCTCCTCCTCCTCCTCCTCCTCCTCCTCCTCCCTCCTCCTCCTCCTCCCCCCTTTCCTTCCCCCCTTCTCCACCACCTCTCCCTCCTCCTCCTCCTCTTCCTCCTCCTCCTCCTCCTCCTCCCCCTCCTCCCCCTCCTCCTTCCTTCCCTCCTTCCTCCTTTTCCCCCTTGCCCTCCTCTCTCTGTATTCGGCGCGCTGGCAGGCGCCAAGGAGCGGCTCCGCGCCTTCCTGCAGGGCCTGCCCGGGAGGCGCTCCGCTCTCTCCCGCGGCTCCGCTGCCCCGCGGCTCCTGGGGCTGGCCTGCAAGCGGCGCGGTGGCCCCACGCCGCCACGGAAAAATGATGCAACTTTAATCGCAGATCCATTTCTTCGCTGTCTTGACGTGTGCGCCCACTGTGTAAAGCCCGCCATGATGCTCAACGAAACAAGTGGGCCGCACCAGGAAAGGCGGCCTTCCGAGGAGGAGCGGCGAGGCCGGCGAGATCGCTCTGGCTGCGCTCACGGAAACAAGAATTTCCAAAGGGTGCCCCTGCCGATCCTCGAGGACAGCCCGCGATGGCCCACGTTCACGTTGCCGTGGTAAAGTGATGCAACTTGAATGGTCGATTTGTTTGTTTGTTTTCGTCGCCTTGTGTTTTGCGTTATTTTTCAGCTCGGAGGGGCCGCTTTGGGCCCCCAGGGCGAAACGGACCCAGGATGAACAACTACCCCCATGGAAGCCCCCTGGACGATTCTTCGACATGACTTGCAAAAACTACCTCCAGGGACGCTTCCAAATGATGCGGTGATCCTAGACCATCGAGATCTGGTTCGTTCGCGCCCTGGTCGCCCTGGCAGCCCTAGGTGCCCTACGTGTACAGGTGTCTTCGTCGTTCGTTTCTGTGCTCGTTGTCGTCGTCGTCGTCGTCGTCGTCGTCGTCGTCGTCGTCGTCGTCCTTCTCCTCCTCCGAATCTTGCGGGCTAGTGCGGGGCCATCTCTGTCCCTCCACGAAAGGACTATTCGATTCTAGTTCGACTCTACTTCGACTCCAGCTCGACTCAAGTTCGTCTCAGCTTTGACTACGATTCGACTCCAGTCGACTGAGGTTCGAGACATCGACGCACGAGTGGAGCGTATGGGCTTGTGTGCAAGCCATGCCGAAGGACACATCGGCGCAGCAGGGAAACAACTGCCAGCCGCACAGGAAGCGGCAATCTGGTGTCATATAGTGCGCTTAAGACTTGATGGAAAAGCAATGTTGTTTCACACTTGCTGTCCAAAGGGTCTATCCATGCACTGCAAAACGCGCGCCCGGTGTTTTCGCTGGCATTCGAGCTCCTGGGCAATCACAGATCGATCCAGTTTCAAACATGCAGCGCGAACATTGGGTGTAGGGCTCTGGTTTTGATTTGCCGCGATGTTATATTGTGCTGGCCTCTGGTCAGTGCCTCCGATCCGGGGCGCTCCCGATGATGATGATGATGATTCTGATGCTGATGCTGATGCTGATGATGATGCTGATGATGCTGATGATGCTGATGATGATGATGATGATGGTGCTGATGGTGCTGATGGTGACGGTGATGGTGATGTTGATGATGATGAGGATGATGATGCTGATGCTGACGATGATGCTGATTCTGTTTATGATACTGTTTATCATGGTAATGACCATGGTGAAGAGCATGAAGATGGTGATGACGACGACGGTCATCAGGATTGTGATGGTGATGATGTGATGGTGGTTGCATGATGATAGCGGTGCGCCCACAATGATGCTGATAATGATGACGGTGGTGTTGATGCTGATGATGTGAATTCTCAGGTTGCTAAGGGTGGTGCAGTTGGTGAGGACGGCGATGGTGATGCTGATGCTGCTGCTGCTGATGCTGATGCTGCTGCTGCTGCTGCTGCTGATGATGATGATGATGATGATGATGATGATGAGGATGCTGAGATAGGATGAGGATGAGGATGAGGATGATGATGATGATGATGATGATGATGATGATGATGATGATGATGATGATGATGATGATGCTGTTGAGGTTGACCATGGTGATGATGGTGGGGATGGTGATGACAACGGTCTTGACGAAGCTGATCAAGAGGAAGAGGTAGGCCATCATATGCTGTGTCTTCCGTCTCCACATACTGTGGAGCTCAGAAGGTGCCGTCCTGGGGCTGTTTTTGGCTTTCGTGAGGAGGGAGGAAAAGGATGGAGGAGGGAGGACGAGTGAGGAGGCAGGAAGGAGGACGCAAGAGCTAGGGGGGAGGAGGGAGGAGAGAGAAAGGAGGAGGGGAGGAGGGGAGGGAGGGAGGGATGAGGGATGAGTGAGAGGTGAAGGAGGATGAGCAGAGAGGAAGGAACATGAAGAGGGAGGAGGAGGAGGAGGATGAAGAAAGGAGGAAGAGGAGGAGAAGGAGGAGAAGGAGAAGGGGGAGGAGGAGAAGGAGGAGGAGAAGGAGTAGAAGAAGGATGAGCCTCTTGAGAACCTCGTGAGGAGAAAGGCTGGGATTTTCGGTTCGGGCTGCCCCTCTTGGGCCTCTCTCGGGGCCGTCTTGGAGCCCTCTTGGGCCAGCTTGGGCGCTTATTGGGCTGTCTTGGCGCCCTCTTGGGCTGTTTTGGGGTCGTCTTGGGAGCCTCTTGAGCCGTCTTGACGCGGTCTCGGGGGTCTCTGGGACCGTCGGTAACGTCGTGAAGGCCGAAATAACGTATAAGGTACACATGTACGCTTCCCTATAAGAATTGGACAATTTGGACCTCGTGGGTCTCTCTCTTCGCAGTTGGTTGGGTGCCTATTGGGGCGTCTTGGAGGCGCCTTACGAGCACGACATGCGTCGGGAATGGCGTTTAGAGTGGCGTCGGCCCCCTCCCCCTTTCTGGTTAGAGCGTCGGAACGGCGTCGGGAATGGTGTGACACCCCCGCACCTGAGCACCACATGCGTCGGGAATGGCGTCCGGATTCGCGTCCCCCCCTCCTGAATGGTGTGGGCCCCCGGCCCCCGAACGCTACATGCGTCGGGAATGGCGTTGGAAATCGCGCCCCCCTCCCCCTTAATGGTGTGGGCCCTCCCCCGCCCCCGAGCACTACATGCATCTGGAATGGCGTCGGAAATGGCGTCCCCCCCCCTCCCCCCCTCCCCCCTTAATGGTGTGGGCCCCCCGCCCCCGAGGACTACATGCATCATCGTGGAATGGCGTCGGAAATGGCGTCCCCCCCCCCCCCTCCCCCCTTAATGGTGTGGGCCCCCCCGCCCCTGAGCACTGCATGCGTCGGGAATGGCGTCGGGAATGGCGACCCCCCTCCCCCCCCCTTGCAGAGCGAAGCTTGAGCGAGCTCAAGTTCACGCTCTCAGAAACTCACACGCCTGATCGGCGGAGGGCTCTCGTCTTGATTTGCCGCGATGTTATTTTTTCTTGTAACGGCGGATCTCAGGGACCCATTCGCGTCGTGAAAACTACACTACGGGAGGTGTGTCCTCAAAGACAGTTCAGGATAATTAGCTGGTCCAGGGGAAGTGGTCTAATCCTCAGCGGGTCTACGCTGTGGCAGAGTTACGACGTCAAGAGTCAGGGACCACGGCCGCCCACGTTCTGGCCCCTGGGGCGGCCACTTGGGCCCTTCTTTAAGCCCCAGGACCATCAAAACACAATTAATCTGGGACCTGCGGATTGAATAAACCATGTCTGCGGATCTCCAGGGACCGTGCGTTGAGGCCTTCTGGGATTTCGAGGTCACCGCACGGCCTGTCACTGCACCGTCTCGGGACCCCCAGAGAGCCGCCGAATGCCATGGGGGGCTGGAGACTGTCTGCCCCCTGGCGATAACGGGCGTGACCCAGGTGAGGGGGGTGGAGGCGGCTGGTCCCGTCACGATTCGCGCCGAGGCCGCCCGGGAGTGTTCATGAATGGCTCCTTCCCAGACGGCGCCGGCGCGAACCGTGGCGCGACCAGTTGGGAGCCTTCCTTTTCACAGCCGGGCGCGCCCCTATCAAAGACTGTGTGTACACACCCTGTGGGCCTGCCATGCGGGGGAGAGTCCTCCTCCTGCTCCTCCTCCTCCTCCTCCTCTTCCTCCTCCTCCTCCCCCTCCCCCCTCCCCCTCCTTCTCCTCCTCCTCCTCCTCCGCCTCTTCCTCCATTCCTCCTCCTCCTCCTCCTCCTCCTCCTCCGTCTCCTCCTCCATTCCTCCTCCCCCTCCTGTTACTGTTCCGGTTCCTGTTCCTGTTCCTGTTCCTCCTCCTCCTCCTCCTCCTCCTTCTCCTCCTCCTCCTCCTCCTCTCCCCCCTCCCCCTCCCCCTCCGCCGGGGGTCGATGCAAACGGGGGTCAGCAAGAGCGCCGGATCTCGCAGGATCCTGCAAAGCCAGGGGTGCCTTGACCCGGGCTTGCGTGCGGGGTACAGGATCCTACAAGGCCCGACGGACACGGGCTTGCACTGACCCGGGTCAGCAGGCCCCCGAACCAGGGGGGGAGGAGGAGGAGGAGGAGGGGGAGAAGGAGGCGAAGGAGGACGGGGAGGAAGAGGAGAAGGAGGAGCTTTGGAGATCACCATTGCCGACAGGATACAGGATACATGTTGATGATGAGGAGGAGCTAAAAGGGATGATCCTGATGCTAATGCTGCTGCTGCTGATGATGATGAGGATGATGAGGATGAGGAGGATGCTGATGATGCTGATGCTGATGCTGATGCTAATGCTGATGCTGATGCTGATGCTGATGCTGCTGTTGACGATGATGATGATGATGATGGTGGTGATGATAATGGTGGTGGTGGTGGTGATGTGATATGATGCTGATGATGATGTGATGATGCTGATGATGCTGATGATGATGCTGCTGATGATGATGATGATTATCATGACGATGCTGATGACGATGACGCTGCTGCTGCTGCTGCTGCTAATGATGATGATGATGATGATGATGATGATGATGATGATGATGATGATGATGATGATGATGATGATGATGATGATGATGATGATGATGATGATGATGATGATGATGATTATGATGATGATGATGATGATGATGATGATGATGATGATGATGATGATGCTGGTGATGATGATGATGGTGATGATGATGTTGATGCTGCTGCTGCTACTGATGATGATGATGATGGTGATGAGGAGGAGGAGGAGGAGGCGGAGAAGGAGATGGAGGAGGAGGAGGAGGATGAGAGGAGGAGAAGAAGGAGGAGGAGGCGGAGCAGGAGGAGGATGAGCAGGAGCAGGAGCAGGAACAGGAGCAGAAGCAGGAGCACGGTAGGTTTGCGTCGTGTCGACCAGCGGCGACCACAGCGCGGGCGTTCAAGGTTGAACGCCGCCGGCGACCCAGAATCGATCAATGTTGAACGATCGGACGTTGCGGCAGCGGCCGATCGTTCAAGGTTGAACGATCCCTGCGGTGTCAAAAACCAACGCTGGGGTCGGCACGACACGAACCTGCCGCAGGGGTGCGAGCACGAACACGAGCACAAGCAGGAGCAGGAGGAGGCTGGGCGGGATGATGATGATGATGATGATGATGATGATGATGATGATGATGATGATGATGATGATGATGATGATGATGATGATGATGATGGATGGTGATGATGATGTTGATTGATGATGTTGGTGATGATGATGATGATGATGATGATGATGTGATGATGATGGTTGATTGATGATGATGATGATGATGCTGACGATGATGCTTGTGATGGGTGATGCATTTGCTGTTGAACATGATGATGCTGATGATGATGATGATGATGATGATGATGATGATGATGATTGATGATTATGCTGATGATGATGATGATGATGATGTGATGATGATGATGCTGATGATGATGATGATGATGATGATGATGATGATGATGATGTGATGATGATGATGTGATGATGATGAGATGATGATGAGATGATGATGATGATGATGTGATGATGATGAGGAGGAGGAGGAGGAGGAGGAGGAGGGAGGAGGAGGAGGAGGAGGAGGATGAGCAGGAGAGGAGGGAGGAGGAGGAGGTGGAGGAGGAGTGATGGAGGAGGAGGGAGGAGAGGAGGAGGTGGCGAGAGAGGGGAGGAAGGGAGTGAGGAGGAGGAGGAGGAGGAGGAGCAGGAGGAGAGGAGGAGGAGGAGGAGGAGGAGGGGGGGAGGTGTGGGCTCCTAGCAGGCAGGGTGCTTCGGCGGCGCATCTCAGAGTGAGCCGCAGGCGGCGGCCGTGAACCCCCGCCGTCCCTGGCTGGGACCGTCCTGTGTGTCCCAGGATGGTGCATATCGGGGGCGTACACGAGGGTGGTGAGGAGCAGGGGTGCGTGGGTCTCACGGCCAGGGCCGTGATATCGTCACATTCGAGTAATGGATCGACTTCATACCGTAAAATTGTTTTGTTTTCCGTCGAACCCATGGAAGAGGCTACATCTTTCTTGTAGATTCGACGAGGAAGCAATTTCTGGGGTCAACCAATTCTGTAGTCGATCCCCTACTCGACTCATGGCCTGCCCTTCCTCCTTCCAGCCGTCCCCTGGCCCGCACGCGTCCGCACACACGCCTCGGGCCGTGCTGCGCACCCTCCCCGTCTTCCTGGGCCTTCCCCCCCCTCCTGCGCACGCGAGCTCCTTGCCGTTGTCCAGGGCGGCCCTGGCCAGGCACGGAGGTGACGGTGGTGGGCAGGCGCCTGCTGTGTGACAATTTGGCGGGGCGACGAGGGGCGTCCTTCTAAGAAGGCGGTTTTGGAGGCAGGAGGGGTTCAGAGGCCCCCTGCCTCCTGAGCAGGCGCCCCCCTTGCCCCACGCCAGTTGGCGAATCGCCAGGTGCCAATCGGTCTGGAGAGCTGGGGCTGGCGGAGAAGGCCGGAGGTCCTCGGGGTGTTTCGGAGAGGCCGAGAGGTAGGATTGGAAAACGCATGATAGATGGGCATCCCAGGGCACTGTCCGATGGGGAGCACCTCGAGGGGGGTCCAGAGCTCTGGTGCTACAGGGGCTGTATAGTTTGCCGTGGCCTTTCCGTCCGTCTTGGCGCAGCCGATCGCACGGCGTTTTCCTTTTTTTTTTTTCTTGGAGGCCGAGCTCTGTCGATGCCTCATGGCTATCTTCAAGCAGGGAGGCCACCAGACAGTAAGCAGGGCGACTGTTCCCGAGTTAAAAATAAAGCCCCCTCTCCGAGGTCAGACGCACAGCCTTTCGGCACCTATGCCGATACTCTCGCGATGACTGCTGCCAGCCACTCTGGCGCCTCCCCACCAAGATGGGGCTGGGCGTATCCCAACCGTGATGCTCTCCAGGCATGCGTTATCGCCAGACGGGGTGGCCTTCTAGTCTCGATCGAGAGCGCTGAAGGTCGGATTGTACTGACCGCGTGGACTTCGCATCGGTCCGAGCGAGGTGTGAGCACCCGCCCAGGCAGTCTGCTGAAGCATGGGAGCGACGCAGAGACACGGGTTCAACTGTGCGGGTCCTTCGCGCGTCAGTTGCCCCGCGTCGGGGGGCGCGTGAGCGCACCCGCTTCCCATGCAGCGTGCCGTGCTGGCGGCCCGCGCAGGCCACCGCGTAAGGTCGCCGTGCCATCCCGCGTAGGACCCGTTTCTGTTGGTCCCTTCTGCAGCGAGAGCTCCAGAGAGAGCTACATGCGCCTTCTCCAGAGATCCCGCCCTCGGCGGAAGCCAGCGGAGGCAAACCGCCGGTGAGGCCGCCGGCGGCAGCTCGGCGGAGGGCGGCGGATATCGATGTGAGACGTTCGCACTTCTGTGGCTTCGGGGGTCCTGGAGCTGGACGTGCAGGCTCT
>CAUYUJ010017722.1:100704-121677 GCA_963575745.1 Prorocentrum cordatum | reverse complement strand
CACACGCACACGCACACGCACACGCACACGCACACGCACACGCACACGCACACGCACACGCACACGCACACGCACACGCACACGCACACGCGCACGCTCACGCGCACGCACACGCACACGCACACGCACACGCACACGCACACGCACACGCACACGCACACGCACACGCACACGCACACGCACACGCACACGCACACGCACACGCACACGCACACGCACACGCACACGCACACGCACACGCACACGCACACGCACACGCACACGCACACGCACACGCACACGCACAGGCACACGCACACGACGCGGACGCGCACACGCACACGCACGCGCGCACACGCACACGCACGGGGACGCAGCGGCGGGGCAGGGCACCCGCCCGGACGGGGAAGGGCGGCTACGGTCGGCCAGAGGAGGCGCGCGGGAGCCAACGGCGAGCGGCAGAACCAGCCCGCCTAAGGCAAGCGCAGCGGCCTCCACCAGGGAGGGGGCAGGGCGCGAACGGCGAAGCCGCCGAGGGGCCGGCACGGCGGGACCGGCAGCTGCGGCACGGGCGTGGCGTCGGGCGCCAGCCGAGAGCGCGCGGGGGGGAACGCGGCAGAGCGCAGCGCGCCGCGGTCGGCCCGAGCGGCTGGCCCCAAGACGTGGTGGGCGAGACCGGCGGGCGGAAGCGCGAGCGCCGCACGCAGAGAGGGCCGAGAGCGCGCGGGGGGGCAGCACCGAGGGTGCACGAGGGGGCGGGAAGGCACCGAGCAGGTGCAGCAATGCGGCGAAGAGCGGCGGGCCATCAGGAGGGGCCGCCAGGCGCAGGAGGGGTGGGCGGAGAAAAGCGGGCAGCCGCGGCCGGCGGTCAGTGGTGACCGTGGCCAGGCGTGCGGGGGCTGGCGGCGCCGAGGGCCCGGCTGGCCACTATGTAGGCACTGCCGGAAGGCGGAGTAGTGCTGAGCGCACGCAAGGCGAAATGAGCGGGGCACGAAGTGTCCAGGAGGGAGGCGGCGAGGGGCGTGCGCATGGCTGCGCAGAACAGGACCACGAGAGGGGACGGCAGGTGCCCGTCGGGCTCCGGGCAAGCCGCCACCAGTGTAGCGTCGAGTCGGTGGCGTCGAGGCGGCGTCAGCGTCAGCGTCGGCGTCGGAGGTCTCGTCGGAGTCGGCGTCGGCGCTGGCGTCGGCGACGGTGTCGACCAAAGGCACTGACTCCAGCGTTGTATCTGATGACGTCGGGCTCCAGCGTACGGCGTAGCCTTCGAACCTCGCTGAGCAGCGCCAGAGCCCGCTGCCACCGATCGTCAGGCCGCACGCGCTGGTCCCAGCGTTGTGCTGCTGACGTCGGGCTCCAGCTTTGCCTCCCCTACACATACATGCATGCATGCATGCATCCATACATTCACACGTACATACATACATACATGCATACATACATACATCCACACATCCACACATACACACATACACACATACACACATACACATACATACATACATACATACATACATACATACATCCATCCATACATGCATACACACATACATACATACATACATACATACATACATACATACAAACACACATACGTACATACACATACATACATTCATACAGACAGACAGACATTCATTCATGCATACATACATACATACATATGTACATCAACACATACACACATACATACATACGTACATACATACATACATACATACATGCATGCATGCATGCATGCATACATACATGCATACACACTTACATGCATTCATACATACACGCATACATGCATACATACATACATGCATGCATGCACGCACACATACACGCATACACGCATACATGCATACATGCATACATGCATACATGCATACATGCATACATGCATACATACATACAGGCATACAGGCATACAGGCATACACACATACACACATACACATACCCACATATACACATACACACATACACACATACACACATCCACACATCCACACATACACACATACACACGTATATACACACCCACACAAACACACAAACACACACATGCATGCATGCATGCATGCATGCATGCATACGTACATACATACATGCATACTTACATGCATACGCTTATACACAACACACAACACACACCACACAGCACACACCACACAGCACACAACACACAGACACACACACACACACCCAAACACACAACTACACACAATTGACTCGCATCACCCCCCACCGCCCCCGGACCCCGCACCTTCTGAGCCCCTCGCCCCGCGCGGCGTGAACCTGCCCTGCCCCACGGCGAAGCGGCGGGCGGGCAGCCTGCCTGCGGCCCGCCCTCGGGGCCCACGTCGACCGTCGCTCTCGCCGCAGGCGATCGCCTCACCAACGTCCGCAGCCCCGTCGTCATCGTCGTCGTCTTCGCCCTCCTCCTCCTCCTCCTGCTCCTCCTAGCCCCGTCGTCATCGTCGTCGTCTTCGCCGTGGTAGGCAGTGCCATCCTGCACCGCCTGGTCGCGAAGTTCGCGGGCGCGGTGGATGATGAGGGTCTCCGACCGCTCCGCGGGCGCCTTCTGGGTGCGCCTCTTGCCATCGGCGGGGGTGCGCCGTCTTGCGACGCTCGTCGCGCCGAGTCCCGTGCTCGCTAGCGGATGACCTCTTCCGCGCCCACTGCTGCTGGCGACGGCACGACGCATGTGCGTTAACGCATCGGGGATGCATTCCCCGTGCACTGCGCGCACCTTCTGCGTAGTGAGCAAACACTTCATCGCGATGGCACTGCAGTCCATCTTGCCGTATGTTCCGTCATCTGGCTCATAGCCGACGCGTGGGAATCCGTGGGAACTGTAATGTTATAAAGTCTGGCATCGCTGCCTCATCGATATGCTGTTTGCGCTCACTGATGACCTTGTCCCGGTGGGGGTCTGGCAGTAGCGCATCTTCTTTTTTTCAGATGGTCCCATATGCACTGGTCCACTCACTGCGCTGTTGCGCATCTGCTTCAACTCCGTTAAGAAGGTATTGCCAGCGAACGGGGCACACCCCTTCGAAGCGGTGCTCCAGTAAGGGGGCCTGACACAGAGCTGGAACTTTGGGCCATTCTTGGAGACCTCAAAACTGCAGGCGCGCGCTGAGCATGATGTATCGCGGCATCCAGGGGTCCTTGGGACGGTCGCCCTCGATGACCAACCTGTTGGCAATCCTCGCCGGCATGGCCGATTAGACACCCGTGGGCGAGACGCTCGCAACACGATGCAAAACGGCTGCGACGCCGCGCGGTGACGTCGCAAAGGCGGTGGCGGATGCACGTGCGAAGCGCTGGCGCGGGGCGCCATTCGCGTTAGCAACTGCAAACGCTTTCCCGCGTGACGCGCCGTGGTTGTCCAAACGATGAGCGTTCACAGCGATCGCTGTGCCCTGCAGGGGCGTCGCCCTGCACGCGTGCGCCGCGGCTGTCCTGCGACGATGGTTGCCTGCACCCAGTGGCGCGTGCGTGCATCGTCAGCTCTTCCTCGCTGCCTTCTTCTGGGGCTCGCTGCCCGCGGCGGTGCGCGCTGCTGGCTTTCCCGCCAGCGCGGCCATCGAATCAGGAGACACGCACAGCGTGTCTCCAGCGACGAGCTTTTTGCCGTGGGCCAGCGCTGGAAATTTTGAGGCCCACGTCGGACGCCATGTGCTTCAGAACAAAATTCGGCGCGTCGCCCTCTGTAACCAGCCAGAACGGCGCGGCGACACACGCTGGTTGGTCCTTCAGCCCGCTGATGCCCAGCCTTGATGGCAGCATCCTTTTTGAGCTTCATTATTGGGGTGAGGACCATTTCGTAAGTGGCATTCTCGCACGGGGCTGTTAATGTCTTGAGGCGCACGCTGCCGCCCGACACGTCCCCACTTAGCTTTCTCAGCACGATCGAAGACGTGATTGGGCGAGGGCGTTGCCATCCTCATTGAAGACCTCCTTGGTCTGCAACGCGTTGTGTTTCACGGGGGCAACCACGCCTGTGAGGTGTCCCAGGCAAGCGGCATGCTTACCGAGTGGCTCGTCCGACGCTAGCTTGATGTGCCTCTTGTCGGCGCTCCAGGCCCGGTCTAAACATTTGGTTGGGTTGCACTCGTCGAAGTTGTCATCTGCCTCCATTTCGGCTGCCAATTTCGCCCACTCGCCCCTCAAGAAATCATCCGCATTCTTGATGCACTTCGCGATGCTCGATTTGAGCTTCACTTAGCCGTGGGCAATGCTCACGACCGCGTAAATCACACTCTCGCCGTCCGTGACGTTGTGCGATGCAACGTCCTTGGCAAAACCCCTCCTAGCCAACGCACCAGCCTGGTTTACCCATGACTCATCCTGGATGATTCGCCTCACTGTGGCTGCAGGCTCCTGCTCAGACTGCGCCGCGGCCGAGGCGGACTTCCTCTGGTGCCATGGGCATGGCTTTGTCGGCCCGTCCCGGTGTCCGAATAAGAGCCGCGGCGCCGCGCACTGCTTGTGAACCCCTGTGTGCCCGCAACCCTGGCACCTGGGAGTGTACGACTGACGGAGACGTGCACGCGGGATTGCGTATTACCTCTCGTATCCAAGTGCCAGGCGACGCCAGGCATGGCTTTGTCTTGATTCTGCTGGTGCACACGGCTTGCCATCAGTCGTAGCCGATCTTCCCGACGTGCGGATAGCAACCACACCTGGACTCGTCGGGTTTTTTCGGACACGCAGTGCACCGCCCTGACGTCGGCCGGCCCGATCGTCGCGCTCCAAGCGAGGCTCGTGCTTGCAAGGCCGAGCTCCCTTGCGATCTGTCGTACCTTCGCCAACGCTGCTTCTCCTGAAATAGCGTTGTGAGCTTTCACATCATCTGAGAGCGTCAAACTGTCGCTCGGCCTCAAATCGCTCGTTCGTCTCCGTAGGTCTATTTATCGGACGCGGAGCTCATTGCTTCATGCAGGCAAGTCGGAAGAGCATTGCTGCACCTTCTTTGCCAATCTTGAATGTGGCAAGGGCTGCTGTCACTTTACTTTCGGTCACATGGGCCATCTTTTTCAAGTGGCGGCGTAAGTTCCTCATCTCGTACAGAGCCCATGGGTTCTCGATGTCGCCGCCAATTTTCTATGCATATTTGCACAGGTCTTGGATTTCGTGCTTGCATGCGTGACCAGACCCCTTGGCCGCCTCGCGCAGCGCGCTGTACCGTGGGATTCTCCCGTACAGGGAAAGTGCCTGCTCTTTCTTTGCTAATGTAGCAATGTGCAACATGACTTGCAATCTGGTCTCACACTTTGCTGCGACTTGGCCAGCGTTGCCCGCCTCCTGGGCCATGGATGGCATGAAGGTGAACGATGCTCTCAGGCATAACCCCAGCGTAAATGGGCTGTACATCGCTGAGTCGCGCTATCGTGCGATATCGTCGCATACCTCGCAGGCTCTTGTTCAGGCACTTTCGTAGAGTGCCATAAGCATCGAACCCCCGGAGAGGTGTGTCCGCCTCACTGGGAGGGTCGCCCTCATTTGGAGAGGGTTGGGCCGGCTCCGTCGCCATGATCCTCGCCAGCGCAGCCGAGAGCTCCCGAGGCTAATTACATTCCCTGTCTAACCTCTCACGCCGTCCGTCGATCAGCTCGAACACTGGCCCGATGCCGCGACCGACGCCCAACCCCACGCCCATCGCCCTCCGTCCGCAGCCGAACCCCACGCCGACCTCGACGCCGACGGCTCCCGGCCTGGGAGCTCCAGCTCTGGAGGGGAGCATGTGGAGGAGGCAGCGTGCCGCCGGGCGCCCCCAAAGCCGGAAGGGGGGGGGGAACAACGTACCTGTCGCCAGTTTGGTGCGCTGTTTCCTTCTCCCCGTTCTCGTGCTCGAGGGGCGAGGAGCGGGGGTGCGCAAGCAGACTGGGGCCGTCCCGCACGGAGGACTGAGCGGCGTGTGTGGCTCGACGTCGGCGCTCACCGCATCGGCCCGTCGGCTCGGCTCGCGGGGAGGGTCACCCTCCCGCTGCTGCCGCGGCGTGCCCTCTTCCTGCCCCGTCCGACGAGTCGGTCTCGGCCTGTCCGCCTCGCCTGCGTTTTGGAACGACTCCTGCACCCCTGAGCTGAGTGATGGCGACTCCGTGCCCGCGACTCCGTGCCCCTGGGTCTGTCCGCACTTGCGGCGTGCGGATCGGCGTCTCCCCAACATACCTACTAGTACTATGTGTGCGTAGCCCCCCCAGGGTCGACGCACGCACCGAGAAATCTTCTTATAGTATATATGCATCGTGGCGGGCGCTTTCTGGCCGTACCGCTCGGAAACGATATACCACAAGACGGTGATACTATATGATCGGGTCGGACGCGCGCCTCCGAGGAGGGCACATCGTACTAGTATGTCTCTGTGCGTCCCATGCGGACTCGCTTCTGCGCTGACGGGGCCGCGAACGGCTGCGTCGGCGGCTGCCCCGCGCAGGTTCGGAGCCCCGGACGGGCCCGCAACGCCCTCTGCGGCAGGCTGAGCGGCGCCCGCGGCTCCCAGCCCCCCCCCTTCGCGCGAGCAGGGTGCTCGCTCTGGGGGCTGGCCCCGGGGCCGCCGCGCCCCGGCGGGGATGGTCTCCTCTTGCGGTCGCCAGCGGCCCTGATGAAGCACAGAGCTTCAGTTTGCTGTGGAGGATTTGGGTCGCCGAGCATTGGTGCCAGGCCGCGCCCCTCACCGCTCCGAATGGACCCCCACCCCGCCCCCTTCGACTTCCCCGCGTGCCTCCTCGGCCAGTTCGTCGATTCCATCGGCGTGCTCTCGGCGGGGCGCTCCGTGGACCGCTCCCCGAGCCCCTGCGCTGAAGCTGGCTCCTCTCCCGCAGCTCCGCCGCCTCCTCCTCCTCCTCCTCGCTCTGGCCCTGGGCGCGGCAGCGCCGTCGCCAGCCCGCCTGACGCTGACCGTGCGCACCGTGCTTCCGCCCTGTAATGAGGGTCTCGGCGCACCTCAGCGGTGAGTCCAGGATCGAGCACCTTGTCGGTGTGGAATGGTGGATTTGGGCCTCGGTGCGACGCCTCTGAGCCCCCGGCGAACTCCCGCTGCCCATCCACTTCCTTCCCCCGCGCGTTGGCATTTCCCTGACACCATCGACTTTCGCCACCTGCATTCCGATCCCCCGCCAGGGTCTCCTGAGTGAGGGTCCTGAGGGCCTGCCCCCGGACCTCGCTGGGAAGGCCCGCGCCTCCCTCCCTCACGCTGGCCGTCGCAGGCAACCCCGCAGCTGACCCCCCTCGCGGGCCCGTGCCTGGGCACGGCCCACGGCGCTCAAGGGCGCAGTCTTTCCCTGTCTTCCTCGCCTCTCACCCCGCCTCTCCGCCCGCGCGCTCCCCGTGATCCCGGATCGCACGCTGAGGATCAGGAGGGAAAGAAACACACAGACACAATTAATCGTCGATTCCCCAGAAAATATGGAAAAATATGGGAAGTGGGGGGGAAGACAGAAACCCAGAAAATATGGGAAAATATGGGGAATAGTTTTATTTGTGTGTATTCATTTGTGTGTCCTGGGGCCCCTTCAGAGGAGTGTGTTCCGCGGCGCTCGTGCTGCACCGTGACGACACTCACCGAGGCAGACGTCCGCATACAGGGAATGTCTCTCTTACCCCGCGTCTGCAGCCAGACTGACCTGGCAGCTCCTCCTCCTCCTCCTCCATCCTCCTGCTCCTTCTCCTCCTCCTCCTCCTCCTCCTCCCTCCTCCATCCTCCTCCTCCTCCTCCTCCTCCTCCTCCTCCCTCCTCCTCCTCCCTCCTCCTCCTTCTTTCTCCTCCTCCCTGTCCTCCTCCTCCTCCTCCTCCTCCTCCTCCTCCTCCTCCTCCTCCCTCTCCACCTGTTCGAAGCGGGAGTTTATCCATGACCACCGCCGGGAGGACCACCTTTCGGGGACCTCGGCAGGCGGTGGATATGGACATGCTCGGGCCCCCCGGGCCCTGGCGACGTCCATACCCACCGCCCGCTGGGGCACCAGGACGCCGGTGCCCAGGCGGTGGATCTGGACAACTCTCCCCCCCGCAACCTGGCCATCCACCCTGTCCCACGGCCCCGCCTGCCGTGCGCGCTCGCGCTCTCTTTCCCCGGCCCCGCTCGGCCGGCCGCCCTCCGCCTCTCCCCCCCGCCCGGCCCCCCGCCCTCCTGCCGCCTCCCTCTGGCCCCCCGCCCTCCGCTTGCCTCGCCTCCCGCCCCGGGTGGGCCCCTCCCCGGGGCAGTCAGGGCGCCCGGCCCCGCCTCTCTGGGCGACCTCTCGGCCTCCGCCGCTTCGGGCGCCTCGACGGGCCCGCCGGCGTCGCGCTCTCTCGCCGGTGCGCTTCTCTTGCGGGCTGCCCGCCGTCCCCGTCGGGCCTCTCGGCCTCCCTGCTCCCTGCACCGTGCCCTTCTACTGGCTCCTGCCGGCCCTGGCACCAGCTGTAGTTGCGTTCCCTCGTCCTCGCGGGCTTCTGGTCGGTTCCGGCGCGTCGCTCCATCGTCTTTTCGTCCCCCCTTCCCTCTGCGGTCAGATGGTCTTCGGCCCCTCCGTCGCACCGTAGTCTCGTCTCGTCCACCCCCTCGTCCAGCCCCCCTTTCGTCCTTGTTCCCTCGCCCTTGCGGGCTCTTGGTCGGCTCCGGCCCGTCGCTCCAGTGTTCGCTCGTCCCCCCCGGCATCCACGGCCAGTTGGCCTTCGGACCTCCGTTGCACCGTGGTTTCTCTTCCACCCGTGCTGGCCTCATCGGTCTCGTCGCCTGCTCGTGCTCCGCTTTCCCGCGCCCCCTCCTGTCGCAGTCTCTTGGGCCGCTGCGTCGCTCCGTAGTCTCGTCTCCTCTGGCCCCCTCTCGTCAGGGCTCCCTGTTGCCCCCGCTCGGATGTCCTTCGGGTTGCTCCTTCGTGGCCCCAGCGGGCCGTCACTGGAGGCCTCCTGCAGCGCCCCCTGTCCTTTCGGGCAGCCTCCGCAGGAGGTGCGCGGGCGTCGAGGAGTCCGTGAACGGGCCGGGCAGCGCGTCGCTGTGCGCCGCGCCTCGCTGCACTTGCCTGTGCTCTGGGCCGCTTCCTTTCACTGCGGCCAGCCTGCCGCTGGCGGGCACCCGCGTGGGCTCACGCTTGCCCCCAGTCCCCGTTCGGACTGTGCCGCATGTAGTTCCCCTCCTTCCCTCGGGCCCCCTGCCTCGTCTAGGAGGCCCGCGTTCAGCTCCACGTTACGGCTGGCCGCCACCGCCGGCTCTGTGCGGCCTTTTTGGCTTGGCCGACGCCGTTTTTGGGGCGTGCCATTCGGCTTGCCGGCGTCGCGGCCTTGTCGCCTGCGATCCTTGCGGTCCGTCCGCGACCATTGCTCTCTCGTCTTCTCGTCACCCGCGGCCAGTTGGCCTTCGGCCCCTCCGTCGCAGCGTATTCTTGTCTCGCCCGTCCCCCTCCCCACCCCTGTCGTCCTTATTCCCTCGCCGTCGCGGGCTTCTGGTCGGCTCCAGCCCGTCGTTCCCCCTGGTCGCTTGTTGCTTAGTCGTCCGCGGCCTGTTGGCCTGCGGCCCCTCGGTCGCACTGTAAGTCTCGTCTCGTCCGACCCCCCAGTCATCCGTTCCCAGATGCCTTTGCCCATCGTGGTCTCTGAGGGCTCGCGCGTTTCTAGAAGCTCGCGCGCGATTGCTGATCCAGAGCTTCTCCGCCCATGTCGCTGCGCGCACGGCCGCGACGCCAAAAGTGTGTGCGTGTGTTTGTGTTTTTTGTTTGTTGTGTGTGTGTGTGTGTGTTTGTGTTTTGTGTGTGTGTTTGTGTGTGCTGTGTGTGCGCACTGGTGCACGAACCTCCACCCCATTTCCCTATTTTCGCATATGTTCTCGTGAATCGACGATTCACTGTGTCTGTGTGCTTGTTCCCCCCCCGAGAGTTCTGCCCGTTCTCGCCGCACGGGGGGCACACGCCAGGCCCTGCGGTCGAGGGAACACCTCTCGCGGCGAAGAGCCGCCCCTTGGGAACCTGCCAGACTTCCAGGGGCCCACGCACCGAACAAAAACTGCAGCGCCAGATGTCCGGGGCCCCTCCCAGCGCGTCCGCGCTGGCATGCCGGAGCCTCGACCTCGGCCGGCGCCCCAGCCCGCTCCCCGCGTCCCAGCCGCTCCGGACCCAGACGCCCGGCGCCGCGGTTTTCTGGCGAGGGCTTGAGCCCAGGGGAAGTCCGCGGGGGGGCCTCCCACGTTGTCGCTGGCCCTGCGGCGGCGGCGGCGGCGGCGGTTTGTGTGTCCCAGGGCCCCTTCGAGATCGGCCGCCCCGAATTTTTCGGAGCCTCGACTCTCTGGGGCAGAGGCGCCCCAGGCGCGCCCAGTCCTCGGAGCGGCGCCGGACAAAGGGGGTGGAGTGTCCGCTGCACGTCAGAGCGACTCTTCGCCAGAGTGACCTTTCTCTTGCGGGCCCACATGGGGGCTCCCCGAGCACTGTGCCGCGCGCTTGGATCAGGGGCCCCCTGAGGTCTGGACCACTCCCTGGGGCCGGTTTTTGACCCTGAGTTGTCTTTGACGGCCCCAGGGCCTGTTGATTCAGGGCCCCAGGATGCCAAAAATTGCTGGGTCAGTCCGGCTTTGCAGGATTCTGCAAGATCCTGCAGGATCTTACAGGATCCCGAAGGATCCTGGGCGCTAGCTCGGGTCAGTGCACCCCTGGTTCTGCAGGATCCCGCAATCTCGGGCGCTCTGGCTGACCCCCGTGTGCATTGACCCCCGTATCACGGCTCTCGGGGGCGGCGAAGAGGGGAGCGTCCGAGAGGGGGGGCGCAAACCATGGCCGGCGGCATGTGCGCGGCCCAGGGTTTGGACGCCCGAAATGGGTACTGAAAGAATGGGTACGATGCTCAACAACAATTCCTGTTCATTTTCAACAGGATTCGCTGTCCACGCCGCCGCGGCCTGTGTCCATTTGAGACAGAAGGCCGCCTGCCCAACAGCGGCCGCTGTTGGTTCGGGACAACATTTGTTGTTGGGCATGTTGCCCATTCTTTCGGTACCCATTTCGGGTGTCCAAACAGGGGGGGGAGGGCCAGAAGGCCGCCTGCCCAACAGCGGCCGCTGTTGGTTCGGGACAACATTTGTTGTTGGGCATGTTGCCCATTCTTTCGGTACCCATTTCGGGTGTCCAAACAGGGGGGGGAGGGCCAGGGCCCCCCGCGGCCCCCGAAAGCCGCGCCCCGAGGGTCTTTTCTGCCCAGGGTCGCTCTTGCGTGTACTCTTGCGGCCCAGGGAGGGGGTCTCATTTCGGGGGGGGGTCTCTTTCAGGCTATCTTGGAGGGCCTGGGGGGTCTGGGGACGATGTTTTGGAGGGTTCTCCCACGGGGGGGGGGGGTCTGACATGGCTTGTCTTGGAGGGTCCAGACCCCCTCCCTTTTATTACGAAATCTGGAGTAGGCGAGAGGGGCGGGTCGGGGGTGGACAGAACCCCCAAAAGTGACACGTCGATTAGTGAACTGTCCGTTTTCGGTTCTCGAGAAGGCGCCGTGGCCGTTGTTTTCCAGGCTTGCGCCCGCCAGGTTTGGGCCTCGGGCCGTTTTCGCGAAACCACGCTTTGCTGAAGGGGGGTCTGTCCATCCCCGGGCGGGGCGCCGGCCGAGGTCGAGGCCCCGCTCGCCGAGGCGGACGGGCCGGAAGCGGCGAGGCTGCCCCAGGCGCGCCCGGCCCCGCCCGGGAAGGGAAGGGCGCCGGACGTCTCGGCCCCCTCGCTCTTTTGAAAAGGCCCCTCGCGGGGCCGGCCGTGCACGGCGGGCGCAGGAGGAGGAGGGGGAGGAGGAGGAGGGGGAGGAGGAGGAGGAGGAGGAGGAGGAGGAGGAGGAGGGAGGGAGGAGAGGAGGAGAGGAGGAGGAGGAGGAGGAGGGGAGGAGGAGGGGGAGGAGGAGGAGGAGGCTGGGGACCCGCAGGCGTTGTGGAGTCAAACGAGCCCTCCATTCCCTTCCCCATGCCGCCGGCCCTTCGGAGGTGTGGCCTCGAAGGGTGGATGCGCACCAGAGGCTCCGCCTCGTCCCAGGCCGCCGGTTATTCCATGAGCTCGCCCATAGCAGATCTGATCAAGCCGTGTTTCCGCCTCTCTAGAAGTCTTCTGTTCCACGCAGTGGGTTTAGCCGCGCTGTAGTGACACGGACACGTACACACACGAGTGTGCCATGTAGATGTTTGTGCAGTGTGTATATGCGCATCTACGAACAAGGACCGCTCTTCTTGGCGGCCACTGTGGCTGCTCTACCCAGCGTCTTCTCAACTGCGCTGCGGCATCTCCATTGTAAGGGATACCGGGGCGCGCTCGTGTCAGGCCGAAGCAGACTGGCGCCGCAGGTGAGAACGTCACGAGAGTGATAGGGACTCGATATCCCCGCCCATCCAGGATCAAAAGTGCTGCCTGCACAACCTATTCGCATGTGGACTATGTTTTAGAATGCATTATAATGATGACCGTTCGCTTGCAGATATCGCGCAACGCGCGCGCGCGCGCTCGCGCTGCGCAGCAGTGCCATCCTGCTCACGGTGGCCGCGTCGTGCTGTCATGCGCGGTGGGATCAAAACGTAGGGCGCTGCGGAGGACAGAGAGGGAATGGCGACTGTATGGGGTAGCTCGTACAGTCTACAAACACCGGCCACAACAATATCTAGAGGTTACTGACGCACATGCACATGACCTGGATTGGGGCTACAATAACCCATGGCCGCTACAAATTATTCGAGTAGGGGATCGACTACAGAATTGGTTTGCTCCAGCATTGATTTTCTCGCCGGACGTACGAACAAAAACGTATAATGCTCGTAGATCCTTCCACGTATCTTTCGTAGATTCGACGCGAAAGCCAATTTTGGGGTAAACCAATTCAGTAGCCGATCCCCTGCTCGAACACTCTGGGGCGGCTGCACAAGAAAAACCTTCCATTCTGTGTGCGGCGTTGTGCCGGTCCTCCTGGGCCCCCTGCCGAGGATGTTTGCAGTCCGCCGGCGTTCGGCGCGGCGCCCCCCCTTGTCCGCCCGCGCGCCCACGGTGCGTGATTTCATTCGCGCGAGGGGCACGAGGTCTCTATGTATCGGGTTTATCGGTCGCAGCGTGCGCCTTGCAACGCAATGCGCAGCTCACATTCGTCCAAGCTGGTTTTCGATGTTTGTGTCTTGCAAACCTTTGTTGGTGGCAGTTGGGCTGTAGGAAGGAGTGCCTGTGAGCCAGCGGTTCCGAACCCGTTGCGGTGGATCCTTCGAGTATAGAAAGGACAGCAGCAGGCGTCGGGCTCTGAGCTCCCCCTGGGTGCTTCTTCACCCCGGCCCACAGGAAGCATGTCGGGGCGTCTAGTGTCTGGCTCCTATGCTTCGGAGCTCCCGTCGAGGACCCCATGGCTGTCGGCGTGTTGGCATGTACCCTCTGCGTGTCGCTGATAACCAACAAAGTTGTAGCGTTCTCGCTTCTCCCTGGCGAAGAAGCACGGGAATGCCAACGAACTGTTCTACAAACATGAAAGTGACATCTTGGCGCCCTCTTGGGAGTCCTTTTTGGGCCTTCTCGGGGCGTCTGAGAAGCTCCAAAGCTCTAATGGGAAGTTGCCATGTCTGGAGCACGCCTTTGCCGTCTCGTGGTCATCTTGGCCGCGTCTTCAGGCCCTCATGGCAACCCATCTGGGGAATGATAGAGCCCTCCAAGGCGATTGGCAAACGCAGAATTCACGAGCAGCGACAATGGCGAACACAAGTGGATCTTCTTGCCGTAGTGCTGGCAGACAGGGCTTCAGAGCCGCGGGTGTTTTGCATCGGAAGCTGAAACGTGTGCCTTTCGACCTGCACGCGGCACGGCAGTTCTCCATCTGGACACCCGACACAAGTGAACATTCGCGCGAACAGTTAAACGGCTAGTATACACACAACTCCACCGACCCTAGCGTGTCATATCTCTCGGTGGCCACAGGGCGACACCGATTCACAGAGGGGTTGGTGTTCGCACAAGCGCTGACATGCCGCCGTCGCATGGAGTTGCTTTGTTTTTCGGTGGCCACCGTAGTGTTCGGGCCCAGGAAGGCCCCAGCACCTGCGCCCCCCCCCGTAGTGGCGGCGTTCTTTCCAGGGGGTCCTAGGCCCCCCCCGCCGCCGTGCCATAGGGGCGGGCGCCCCAGGCATGCCGAGGGCGTCGTTGGAGACATCCGGCCCGCTCACATATCCCCCTTGCAGGAGCTTGGAGACCGTAGGCTTGACCCTGACCTGCCCCCTGATCGCACTTACCTTTTACCTCCTCGTCCTCCTCCTACTCCTCCTCCTCTGCGGTTTCCTCCTCCTCCTCCTCCTCCTCCTCCTCCTCTTCCTCCTCCTCCTCAAGCTCGGCCTGCTTCGGGACACTGGCCGGAATGCTTTAATTTTCATGTTCATCGTATGCTACTTTTATGCTTTTCGGCTATTTACCGCCCGCGGCAGCCCCGAGCTGACTGCTCACGACATGCCGCGGCTCGCTGAAGCTGTCAGGGTCGCCCTTCGCCTGCTGGTCTTGGGGCCCTATGTTCGCTTCTGGGCTCAGCGGTAAGCTCTAAGGCGCATCGGCGGAGAGCTTGTTGCGCCTCCAGGCTCCTCCTCCTCCTTCTCCTCCTCCATCTCCTCCATTCTTTTTCCTTGCGAATATGATCGCCTGTCGCACCCCGAGGCCAGTTTTTAGGGCCAGCCGGGCGTTTCGCCTGAGACATCCTCACCGTTTATGATTCTGAAGTTTGAAAGTTGGCAACCGTTTCACATATGGAGGGTGGGTCGTTTTCAAAATGTGGCTCTCGCCTTAGCGCGGCGCACATTCGCATTAAATGTTCGCAAGATTTTTACAGATGGGAAGCGGGTCGTGTTCAAAATGTGGTTCTCGCCTTAGCGCGGCGCACATTCGTTTTAAAACATTTGCAAGACCTTCACTGGTTGAGGGCGGGTCGTTTTCAAATGTAGTTCTCGCTTCAGCGCGGTGCACGTTCGTTTCAAACGTTTGCAAGAGTTTCATTTTTTTGTTTATATATATATATATATATATATATATTCAAAATGTGATTCTCGCTTTAGCGCGGCGCACATTCGCATTAAACATTTGCACGAGTTTCACGGATTCCCATCATCAACGTGCCAGAATTTATATTTTGAAAGGTTTCAGGATTATGCGGGTGCAACGGTTATGTTGAGCCACTGTGTCGAAGTCCCAGGAATGGTGTCCTGGCACGATCCAGGATTGCCAAGACGCAACAGTCAGGTTGATCCGTGGCTTTGGAATCCCGAGAACAACGTTTTGGCATGCTGCAGGGTCTTCAATAGGTTGTCTTCCAAAGAGGCAGTTCCTTCAATGAAAATATACCGTTGTAGGGGCCTATGCAGAGGGTGCTTGGAGGGTGGGATTATCCCAACGTCGTTGATGACTCTTGGGTTTACACTGGTCCTCCTCCTCCTCCTCCTCCTCCTCTTCCCTATGCTCTTAATCGTTACCATCGCCACCAAATCGTCATATTATCACCTCATCACACCAGGCCTCCTCCTTTCCCTCAGGGGTTGGCCGCGTTCTGTTGGCGCTGGGGCGGCCTGGGTGGCAGCGCACGGCCGCGGGGCTGTCGGGTCGTGCTTGCGCGCCTCGTGGTCGCCCGTTTCTTCGCGGCATTTCAACGATATTTCTCTTCATGTTCTTCTTCATGTTCCTCTCTGTCTCTCTGCTTTTTCTCGCTCTCATCGCCCTCCTCCTGCACCTTCTCCCCGTCCCCCCCCCCCGCCCCCCGCGCGAGGCAGAGGAGATCGTGGCCCTGCGCGCCGCGGCGGCCACCCGCATCCAGGTCGGTTGCGAGCGGAGAGGGGGGTGGGCGGGGCCCAGGGGTGCCATAATTTGTTGTTTGCTCTTTCTCTTCCCTCTCTCTCTCTCTTTCTCTCTCTCTCTCTCTCAGTTTCTTTCTGTGTCATACACGTCCCCCCCTCTCTTCTCTCACGTTCTTTCTTTCCTTTTCCATGTTTGGCATTTCCCTCTCTCTCCCCCATCCCTCGCTCCAGCAGAACATGTATCGCTCTGCCTCGCCGTCTTCCAAGTTTCGTGTCTGTTGTCCTCCATCCCTCTCTCTATCTCAAGCCATGTATCTCTATAACTGTGTACATACACACATATATATATGTATATGTGTGTATATGTATGTATGTATGTATGTATGTATTTATGTATATATGCATGCATGTTTGTTTGTATGTATATGTGATGCATATGTAGATGTGCATGTATGTATACATGCGTGTATGCATGCATACATGTGTACATGTATATTTGTATGTATGCATATATGCATGTGTGTATGTATGCATATCTGCATGCATGCATGCATGTATGCATGTATGTATGCATGTATGTATGTATGTATGATTGTATGTATGCATGTATGTATGTATGTATGTATGTATGTATGTATGTATGTACGTGTGTATGTATGTATGTATGTATGTATGCATGCATGTATGTATGTATGTATGGATGTATGTATGTATGTATGTATGTATGTATGTATGTATGTATGTATGTATATATGTATGTATGTATGTATGTATATGTTTGTATGTATGCATGCATGCATGTATGTATGTATGCATATATGTATGTATTTATGGAGGTATGTCAACAGGTGTGTATATGTATGTATGCATGCATGTATGTATGCGTGTATGTGTGTACGCATGCATGTATGTGTATATATATATATACATGTATGTATGTTTGCATGCATGTATGTATGTATGTTTGTATGTATGTATGCATGTATATATGTGTATATATATGTACGCATGAATGTATGTATGTATGTATGCATGCATGCATGCATGCATGCATGTATGTATGTATGTATGTATGTATGTATGTATGTATGTATGTATGTGTGTAGGTAGGTAGGTCGGTCGGTCTGTAGGTAGGTCGGTAGGTATGTGTCTATATATATATATATATATATATATATATACCGGGCCACAGGGATCGGGGCCTTCGGCCAGCTGCCTCGACCCCCCATGGGCGCGCCGGGCCTCCAGGCGCCCTCTGCAGAGGCCCTGGCCAGCTGCCTCGACTTCGAGCCCTTGGCCACCCGAGTCCCCCGAGAACCCCCCCAAGAGGCCGCAAGAAGCCCTCAAGAGGCCCCCAGGAAGCTCCATGAAGCCTCTAGGAAGCCCCCGAGAGGCCCCCAAGACGCTCCCAAGAAGCTTCAATACTGTTCTACAGATGCCCCCAGAGTCCTGATGACGATGATTCCGAATACGATGACGCCCATGATGATGGCGATGTCGACGTCGACGTACACGATGATGATGACGATGGTGAAGATGACGGCGACGACGAAACGACGACGATGACGGTGATGATAATGATGATGACGACGATGATGATGATGCTGATGATGATGATGATGATGATGATGATGATGAGGATGATGATGATGACCACGACGACGATGATAATGCTGGTGACGACGATAACGATGGCTGGCCAAAGGCAGCGGCCAGCAGCGGCCAGCGCGACTCTGGGCGGGGAGATAGCCACACATACCGAGACCGGACGGGGCCGATAAGCTGAGCGGGTCGACGTCAGCTTCTGGAGGAAAGAGACCATTCGAATCGATTCGGCCAGCCGCCGCGACCTCATCTAGAACCTAAGTGCGCGCGAAGCGCGCGCGTGGTTCTAGTACATATGTGTGTATATATATATATATATATATATATATATTGCACTTGGGGGCTCCTATTTCTCTTTTAAGGAACCAGGCCTGGGTGGCGGTCTGGCGGCTCCGTGCTTGCCGTCGCCGCCCCGTCGCCGCCTCGTCGCCGCCCAAGATTGCACAACATTGACTGCTCCACCTCGATTGCGCCACACAGATCCCACCACACAGATGGCATTCAACAGATGGATCCACTCAGATGGACCAGCATAGGATGCACGACATGGGTTGCACACCACAGACAGCACCGTGCACCGTGCACCACACGGTCTGCTCCACGTAGGCTGCACAACACGGATGGCTCTCACCACACTCCTTGGGGCCCACGCCGGCCAACACATGCCGACCTGCTATGACGGGCCGCCCTGTGCCGCTCGTGCCGCAGGCGTGTGCTCCACGCCTCGCCCCCTCCGAGCCCACACCGCCCAGGGCTCACACCGACCTCCCCCTCGCGCCGCCCAGGCCGCCCACCGCGGGCGCGCGGCGCGCGCGGGCCGGGCCGCCGCGGAGGCGGCCTTTGGCCGCCGTCGGCGGTCCGCGGCAGCCGTCGTCGGCCCTCGGCGGCCCCGGAAGCGTCGCCGTCGTCGTCGTCGGCAAAATACCCCGCTGTCATCATTGTGGTCGTGGTCGCGGTCGGCATCGTGGTCGTCGTCGTGGTCATGGTCGTGGTCGCTTTCGTTGTTGCCGAAGTCGTCGCGAGGAGGGGAAGGATGGAGGGTGCGGATGGGAGGAGGGAGGGAGGGAGGAGGGAGGGAGGGAGGGAGGGAGGGAAGGGGAGGAGAGGGAGTGGGAGGGAGGGAGGGAAGGAGAAGGGGGAGAGGTAGAGGGATGGGGATGGGGATGGAGGATGGAGAAGGGGGGGGGGGAGGAAGGGAGGATTTGAGGGAGGTAGGGATGAGGGGGCGGGAGGGGAGGGAGTGCGGGGTGTGGGAGAGACATGGAGGAGGATGGAAGGAGGAGTGGGGAGTGTGGAAGGGATTGCCAGGAGTATGCCGACATCGGACGGCGTGCGCCATCGGAAAGCTGTGATCGCTCAAGGCTGGACCGAGCCACGCGGTGCCAGAACCCAACGCGCGAGTTGTCACGTCGCGAGTTTGCCAAGACGCTGAAAGAAGGACCGCTTCGGACTCGGGAGGGACTCTGGCTTTCGGCACTCCCTAGATCTAAGTCGGGCCCGTCCCTCTACAGGAGGAATCTTCAAAAATAGTAAGAGAAAACAGTCTTGGGACGATTTTAGTTGACCATTTTTGGCCATCTGGGGGCATTCTTGGAGTATTCTGAATTCTTCGCCCAAAATCGGCCTGTAGGGGGACAGGCCCGACCCAATCCCCAGACCCAGGTCGGGGAGCCGTCCCTGTTTCTCCCTCCCGGGCGTCCGACGCCGTGACGTCACTTCACGGCGCGACGCCCCAGCGGCAGAGACCCCTCCCCGGGGACCAGCTCCTCACTCCGAGTGGGTGTTTGGCTCACGGCCCCGAGGCCCAGCCAGGGCACGCGGAGGAGGAGCACGGTCCAACGGCCTCCGTCGTGATACCTGTGAAGGGGCCCTGTGTCTGTCTCCCCCCCACCTCCCATGTATTCCCACCTTTTCCTGGGAGTCGACGATCAATTGTGTCTGCGCGTTTTCTCCCCTCCTGAGCCTGGTCGACGCGATCATGATGTCAGGCTCCCTGGGATCCGACGCTGCGAACGAGAGTGCAACATCGCGAGCAATCACGACCAGAGCCCTGGGCCGCCTCGTCTTTCTCTGCGGCACTCTCTCGAGCGGGATCGATCTGTGATGACCCCAGGGCCCGAATCCAGACGACAACGAAAGGTGACAAACGTGCAACGCCTCCATCTGGTTTCCGGGTCCTGATTCTGCTCTCCGACGGTCGTCCGGGACAGTCCGAGACGCCTCTCGGCGAGGCGCAGCCGCTGGAGCGCATCCCGAGGCTGGAACATCCGCCGAGAACCAGCGAGAACGGAGCCCGGACATCTGGCGCCCCCCTCCTCCGCCCACCCCGAGCGGCCTCGAGCCTCGCAGCCTCGAGCCAGCGAGAGTGCCCTCCTCCTTCTCCTCCCTCTCCTCCTTCTCCTCCTCCTCCTCCTCCTCCTCCTCCTCCTTCTCCTCCTCCTCCTCTCCTTCTCCTCCTCCTCCTCCTCCTCCTCCTCCTCCTCCTCCTCCATGTCGCCGCATCCCATGAGGGCGGCGGTGATATCCGTGGCCAGTCCACGATTGAAGTTCCACTTGCGCCCAGCCCCTTGATTCCTTATCCGATGGCTCCTGATGCGGGCGGCGGTGGTATCCGTGGTCAGTCCACGGTTGGAGTTCCACTGGCGCCCAGACCCCTGATGTTTTATTTAACGGCCCTTGATGCGGGCGGCGGTGATATCCACGGCCAGTCCACGATTAGAGTTCCACTGGCTTCCAGGCCCTCAGTTCCTTATCCCCTGGCTCCCGATGCGATGCCCTCACCCTGCGCTGCGGTCGGGAACGTTTGGACAGCGTGTCGCTCCGCCGGTTCTGGCCCAACGCGCTGCGGTGCCATACGCTATCCACTTCCAGGTCCCCAGGCGTCAGCGCCCCGATTTTTTCCGAGCCTCCCGCACCACGGAGCGGAGTGACACGCTGCCCGCTCGTCGCAGGGCATGGCGTGTCACCACTTGGCATCGCTCGGACGTGTGCCTTTTTCCTTCGGCGAGGACCGTCGAGGAGCATCCTTGATCACTTGGCGATAAAACCACGCACGAAACCGAAAAAAGCACAGGGAATGGACGTCCGAGCGATGGCCAGACCAGGGGCCGCCGTGGCGCCACGCCATCCAGAGGTTCCCGATCGCAGCACGTTGCCCTGCGAGCCCCCACGCCGCGCGGCTCCCCTGCAAGCCCGAGCCCCGTGCCGCTCCGCCGCGGGCCGCCGCGTGGGGCGCCCGGGCCGCCCCTCTCGCCCTGCTCTTGTGGCCGGGAGTTTTGGTGGCTTAGCGTACCGCGCTTCCAAAGTTCTGCACGCACGAGATGGGTACTGAAAGAATGGGTACAATGCCCAACAGCGGATCTTCTTCCTTTTGAACAGGGCTCGCTGTCCACGCCGCCGCGGCCTGTGTCCATTCGAGACAGGAGGCCTCCTGCCCAACAGCGGCCGCTGTTGCTTTGGGACAACATTTGTTGTCGGGCATTGTACCCATTCTTTCGGTACCCATTTCGGGTGTCCAAATTGGATTTTTCCCGCGTTTATCTTCCGCCTCGGCCTCTTGCATGCGCACTCTGGCAGTGCTGTGCCCCAGTTCTGCTGTGAATCAGTCTGTGGCGCGCCCCGCTTCGACTTGACACGCCGCCGGCGCTTCCGCCCGCGGCCGTTGGCTAAAA
>CAUYUJ010017722.1:75704-95704 GCA_963575745.1 Prorocentrum cordatum | reverse complement strand
TGATGAGGAGGAGGCGGAGGATGAGGAGGAGCCGCAGCAGCAGCAACAGCAGGAGAAGGAGGATGAGGCGGAGGAGGAGCAGGAGGAGGCGGATGAGGAGCAGGAGGAGGCGGATGAGGAGCAGGAGGAGGAAGAGGGATGCATAGGAGGAGGAGGCGGAGGAGGAGAGGAGGAGGGTGAGGAGGAGGAGGAGGAGAAATGGAGGGGAGGAGGGTGAGATGAGGAGGAGGAAGGAGGAGGAGGAGGAGGAGGAGGAGGAGGAGGAGGACGGAGGAGGAGGAGAAGGAGGAGGAGGAGGACGGAGGAGGAGGAGGAGGAGGAGGAGGAGGAGGAGGAAGAGGAGGGGAATGATGATGCTGCTGCTGATGATGATGAGGATGCTGATGACGCTGCTGCTGCTGATGATGCTGATGATGTTGATGATGCTGGTGCTGACGAGGAGGACGACGCTGATGATGACGATGCTGCAGACGATGATGCAGATGCTGGTGATGATGCTGATGCTGATGCTGATGCTGATGATGCTGATGATGAAAATGCCGATGATGCTGCTCATACTGATGATGAGAAGGAGGAGAAGGATGGGAAGGAGGATGAGGAGGAGGCGGATGGGGGAGAACGAGGAGAGGGCCGCTCGCCGCGCAGTGAGGAGAAAAGGCATGAGGATCCTGATGACGTAGCAGGAGAGGCTGAGGAGGAGGAGAGGAGGAGGAGGAGGAGGAGGAGGAGGAGGAGGAGGCGGAGGAGGGAGGAGCAGATGGGGAGGAGGAGGAGGAGGAGGATGAGGAGGAGGAGGAGGAGGAGGATGAGGAGGAGGAGGCGGATCATGCGGAGGAGGAGGAGGCGGAGGAGGCGGAGGAGCAGGATGAGGCGGCGGAGGAGGAGGAGGACGAGGAGGAGGAGGATCAAGAACACGTGCAGGACCTAAGCAGGAGCAAGAGCAGGAGGAGGAGCAGGAGCAGGATCAGCAGCAACAGCAGCAGCTCCAGAAGCATCAAGAGCAGCAGCAGCAGCTGCTGCTGCAGCAGCAGCAGCCGCAACAGCAGCAGCAGCCGCAGGATGAGGAGGGTGGGGGAGGAGGAGGATGAGGAGGAGGAGACGGATGAGGAGGCGGAGGAGGAGGAGGAGGAGGAAGAGGAGGAGGAGGAGGATGAGGAGTTGGAGGAGGATGAAGAGGATGAAGAGGATGACGCGGAGGAGGCAGGACGAATAGGATGAGGAAGAGGAGGAGGAGGAGGAGAAGGACGAGGAGGAGGAGGAATGATACTATTACTAGTCACACCAAGAAGGAAACGACCACGAAGAGGAGGAGGAGGAGGAGGAGGAGGAGGAGGAGAAGGAGGAGAAGGGGAGGAGGAGGAACAGGAACAGGAACACGTGCAATACCATATGCAGGAGCAGGACGAGGAGCAGAATCAGCAGCAGCACCACCATTAGCAGCAAACCAAGCAGCATCAGCAGCAGCAGCAGCAGCAACAGCAACAGCACCAGCAGCAGTAGTAGTAGTAGGAGGAGGAGGAGGAGGAGGAGGAGGAGGATGAGGAGGAGGAAGAAGAGGAGGAGGAGGAGGAGGAGAGGAGGGAGAGGCGGAAGGAGGAGGAGGAGGGGAGTGAGAAGGAGGAGGAGGAGGAGGAGGAGGATGAGGAGGAGAGGAGGAGGAGGAGGGACGAAACAACAAGAGAGGAGGAGGAGGAGGAGGAGGAGGAGCAGGAGGAGGAGGAGAAGGGAGGAGAAGGAGGAGCAGGAGGATGGAGGATGAGCAGGAGGAGGGGGAGCAGCAGGAGGAGGAGGAGGGGCAGGAGCAGGAACCAAGTGCAAGAACATGAGCAGGACCAGGAGCAGGATCAGGACCAGGAGCAGGAGCAGGAGCACCAGCAGCAGCAGCAGCAGCAGAAGCAGGAGCAGCAGCAACAGCAGTAGCATGATGATGAGGAGGACGAGGAGGAAGAAGAGGACGAGCAGGAGGAAGAGGAGGAGGAGGAGGAGGAGGAGGAGGAAGCGGCGGACGGCGAGGCGAGGAGGAGGAGGCGGAGGAGGGAGAGGGTGGAGGAGGAGGAGGAGCAGGAGTCGACGCTCGTGAGTCGAGAAGGACTCCTGGGGCGGCCGCGCCCCGCCCGCGCTGCAGGGCGGTGTGGGGCAGCTGCTGCTCGGCGAGCCGCCTGCTGCCGCCGAGGACGAGGCCCCAGGCACGAAGGACGCCGCCGAGGAGCGCTTTCCGCGGTGCCTCCTCCTCCTCCTCCTCCTCCTCCTCTCCTCCTCCTCCTCCTCCTCCTGTTCCTCTCTCACTCCTCCTCTCCCCTCCTCCTCCTCCTCCTCCTCCTCCTCCTCCTCTGGGCCGCGAACTGGATGTATTCCCCTGCTGGCTGATTGTGCCCGTCAATGTCAGTTTACCTACGCATTATGGCGCATCCAAAATGATAAAGCGGGGCGTTGGAGGGTTGTCCGTGCCATTTCGGTGACACTCATGCGGCCGCCTCGTCCACGCTTCAGCTACCAGGATGACGGTTCGACCCGTGTTGCCACAGCGTCACATGTGCCGCAGTGGTGTTGCTCATGCGATCGCTCCCTCTCCCCGCCCCCTACCAGGGTGATGATCCGACCCGTGTCGCCACAGCGTCACATGTGCCGCTGTGGTTTCACTCATGTGGTCGTTCCCGCATTCCGCCCCCTTCTGCGTGCTCCTCGAGGACAGGCCTGGATGACATCAAACATTGTTGATGGGCGCGAAGATCTTACTCACACCTCCTGCCCTTCCCCCACTCGCCGCTTCTCTGCCCGCTCGTTTTGCTTTCCCCTCCCTTCCATCTCCTTCTGGGGGTCGGGCACTGTTACTTGCTTCCTCGACTTCACCAGTCCCAGGGGGAGATGGTCGGCGGAACATATGTAACCGAATCGTCTGTCTGGGGTCCACTACTTTGGATGTGCCGACTTATCCAAGCCGCGAGACCGCTTTTGACAACGTGTGAGCAGTGCTGCCCGACATATGTGGCCTGACCAGACCTCTCACTAAGGGAAGTTATTTGGAATGGTTCCATTTTGTTGCGCCCAGTCAGGGCGGACATATCCCGCCCTCCGCTGCAGCCTGCTTGATGTGGGTTTTGTTGACCCTGGATCCCTGACCGCCCAAGAGGCCCCCAAGACGGCCCCAAGACGGGCCAAGACAGCCCCCAGACTGCCGAAGAGGCGCCGGGGACAGTTCCAGACCACCCCAGACCAGGCCCAAGATGAGCCCAAAAGCGGGAGCAGGAGGCTTCCAGAGATCTCTGAGCGGACTCTGGGACCCCCAGAGGCCCCCCAAACAGCCTCTATACACGCTAATGTCGCAGGGCCTAGCAGGCGTGGCACTTTCTCGACACCCGAGGGGGTGCGCAGGGGGTGGTCTCTCTCTCTCTACACGCGCCAATGTCGCAGGGCCTAGCAGGCGTGGCACTTTCTCGACACCAGAGGGGGTGCGCAGGGGGTGGTCTTTCTATACGCGCCCATGTCGTAGGGCCTGGCAGGCGTGGCACTTTCTCGACACCAGAGGGGGTGCGCAGGGGGTGGTCTCTCTACACGCGCCAATGTCGCAGGGCCTAGCAGGCGTGGCACTTTCTCGACACCAGAGGGGGTGCGCAGGGGGTGGTCTCTCTACACGCGCCCATGTCGCAGGGCCTAGCAGGCGTGGCACTTTCTCGACACCGTAGGGGGTGCGCACGGTGGTCCCTGAGCGCGGACGCTATCCGAGCCGGTCGTCCAGGGCATAGCAGGCGTGGCATTTTCTCGACGCCGCAGGGGGTGCGCAGGAGGTGGTCCCTGAGCGCGGCCGCTATCCGAGTCGGTCGTACAAGGCATAGCAGGAAGGGCACTTTCCCGACACCGTAGGGGGTGCGCAGGGGGTGGCCGCTGAGCGCGGCCGCTATCCGAGCATGTTTCGTAGGGTTCTGGTTTTCTTCCCTGCCGCGTCGTCCTGGCGTCTCAACATTCTGGGTCGTCATAGGCCGAGCTCCCAGCACGATGTGGTAACACCTCGGGGTCGTCAGCGTGGCACGCTGGCGTGGCGCGCTGTCGATGGGCGCGTTGCGCGCTGCAACACTGGGTTGCCGAGGCGGTATGGGAATGTTGTCGGCCCAGCGGGCTTGCAGAGCAGCCAGTCGGTTCGGTTGCTTGATGGCTGCCGCAGCGTATCGGGGACCTCGATGCCAAATCGGGCCATCCTGGTTAGTATATCAATGGCGAGGGGGAGAGGAGGAGGAAGAGGAGGAGGAAAAGGAGGTTATCATCATTCCAGCCATAATATAAGTATGTGGGGTTCCTCGGTAGCGTAATTAATCGCTTCGCACATTGCCGGCAGCAAATCATGGGAGCCTTCTATACCTTTAATACAGTCGACTAGCATCGATTAGCGTCTGGAGTCGATGAGATCGCGTCGATTTAGCGTCGATTAGCGTCGATTTGCAAGAGCCGACAAGATGGTACGGGAGGCTCCCATGGGTTGCCACCGAACTTATTCCGCCGGCCCGTATTGTCGCGCAGCTGTCGGCTGGTCGAGTGGTCGTCGGCGGTGCGGAGCGGGCTGCGTTTGTTTTTTGAAACATTCCGCTCGGCACGCTGGGGTTGATGCAGCTCCCGTGGAGCAGCCTCGTGGCGATTCGTTTGGACTTTCTGGAGTTGTTTTTTAACGGGTCTTCTAAGCGTGAGCCTTCTGAGGCCCAGCAGGCGCTTGGCTCGAGGCCTCCCGGTCAATGCTGCGCTGCTGGGGTCTTTGGCAGGCGCATCGGGAGCTTCGTCGAGGCTGTTTTCGAAGGCCTAGGAAACTTCTTCGAGGCTGCCTTTGAAGCCTCTTGAGGCCTCTTGGGGGCCGTTTGGGGGCCTTGGGGGCGTCTTTTGGGACATCTTGGTGGCTTTTTGGGGGCCTCTTGGGGGCTTCTTGGGGGCTTCCTGGTGGTCTGGAGGCGCCCCTTGGGCCGGAAAGCTCGACATGTAAGTTCGAGTTCCCCCTCTTGGGGCCATCTTGAGCCTTCTTTGGCGCCTCTTGGGCCGTCGTGGGGCCCCCTTGCGCCGTCTTGGAGCTTTCTTGCGCCGTCTTGGGCTGCCCTTGGGGGCCTCTTGGACTGTCCTGGGGGGCTTCCTGGGTAGTTTTGGACGCTTGGGACTCCGACGAGTTGTATATGCGGAACATGTAAGTTTCCACGAGGACTGGGACGATTGGAGAGGCCTGACGGCCGGTGCCGCCGACCCTGATCGAAAGGGCTAGGAGTGGGGGGAGGAAGCGGAGGACGAGGAGGAGGAGGAGTAGGAGGAGGAGAAGGAGGAGGAGCAGGAGCAGGAGGAGGAGGAGGATGAGGATGAGGAGCAAGAGGAGGAGGAAGAGGAGGAGGAGGAGGAGGAGGAGGAGGAGGAGAGGAGGAGGAGAGGAGGAGGAGGAGGAGGAGGAGGAGGGAGGAGGAGGAGGAGGAGGAGGAGGAGGAGGGGAGGAGGAGGAGGAGGAGGAGAAGGAGGAGGAGGACGAGGAGGAGGAGGTGGAGGAAGAGGAGGAGGAGGAGGAGGAGGAGGAGGAAGAAACGCATCCTTTGTGTGCCCGCTCGAAGAAAGTGCGCCCCGGGAATGTGATATTCTGACTTGGGACGTGCTCCCGGAAGAAGAAGAAGTGCATCTCGGGCGTGCCCGCTCGAGGAAAATGCGCCCTAGGGGGGTGGTATTTTGACTCGGGGCCCGCTCCCGGGACGCCTCTGCGGGAGGAGGAGGAGGAGGAGGAGGAGGAGGAGGAGGAGGAGGAGGAGGAGGAGGGAGGAGGAGGAGACGGAGGAGAGGAGCAGGAGGAGGAGGAGGTGAGGAGGAGGAGGAGGAGGAGGAGGAGGATGAGGAGGAGGAGGAGGAGGAGGAGGAGGAGGCGGAGGGAGGAGGAGGAGGAGGAGGAGGAGGCGGAGGCGGATGGAGGAGGAAAAAGGAGGAAGAAGAGGAGGAGGGAGGAACCAGGGGAGTAGTAAGTTTGGCATCCAGTGCGTGCCGCTCGGAGGAAAGTGCCCCCGGGAGGGCGTCCGTATCTGCCCGGGGCGGCCCCCCCCCCCCCTCCCTCCCTCCCCCCCCTCCCCCCCCCTGCGGGGAAGGGATCAAAGGGAAGGGGCTTCCCTTCGACTCCACTACGACGTCGTTAAATTTCGCTTTGGATAGCGCGCTTGAGGAGGAGAGCCCTGGGAGGGGGAGAACGGAGACGACGGAGACGACGAGTCGAACGGAGAAGCCCCTCACACACGCCGACAGGGTCGGCGGATTTTCGCTTCTTGGGGCACTCTTGGAGGGACTCTTGAGGCTCTCCAGGGGCTTGTTGGCAGCCTGTAGGGCCGTCTGGAGGCTATCTTGGGCGTCTTGTAACGATCTTTCGGCGGCTCGGGGCCCTCTCGCACCGTCTCGGGGCCGTCTTGGGACGCTCCTCGAGCGTTCTGGGGGCCTCAAACACCGCGTCCAGGAGGAAAACCATCTGAGTCAAGGGTCACCAGGCTTCGGGCAGGGTGCTTTTCGTCCAGGGCACCCCCCGGGGCCGCCACGCACGCGCGGACTGAAGAAAGTATACCTGTTACCGGAGATCTTCGCACGCCTCTGGCCCATTGGGCCGGCGAGTACCATCACGTGCTTGCGCGGGATGCAATCATCCCAGCCGCCTTGGGACGGGCGTCCACCGATGGCGGAGCAGTTTACGTTGCACCGCTCTTCATCGGCAACCCGGTTGAGACTCAGTGACCCGAGGTTCCGGACAAGTTGGAACGGCTGTTTTTTTGGCTGTTTCGGCCCGCAGGGGTTCTCGACGGGTCCATGGATTGTAGCAAACACGGTTCAGGACGAAACGCCGGCCCTTGGAAAGCGGTCCAGACCTCCACGTATCGGAAATATTGGAGCGCCAGATGTCTGGGAAGGGGGGTCCCGATGAAGAGCGCAGCGAAGTCGCACAAAAACCATCGTTGGAAAGCGTCTCTTGCACTGGGATCTGCTGGTGGAGTGGTTGCGGTGAAGCTAGGCCCACACGGGCGTGCCGCGCACGGGCGGCGTGGCAGAGAGAGGTGAGGGCCAGGAGGGATGTGGATCTCGTGGCCAGGGCCACGAGGAAGGAGTCCCAGATTTCATGGACCCCCTCTCCCTCTTTCCACACGTCCCCTGGGCCCCTCCCCCTGGGCCGCCACGCCAGGACGACGGCGCCATGCCTTCTCTCGTCCGCCGCCCGTTCTACATGCCCACGGCGGGACCCCCAGACCCAGGGGACCTTGGGCCAAGAGTCGACACCCAGACCCATCACGGGGTGCGGCGGGGCGAGCATCGCAAGGGGAGCCCAGGCGCGGCGATGAGGAGCACCCCTCCCCCGAGGCCCCCAAACAGGGCGAACAGCGCCCGAAATCTCAGGACCGAATTCTCGAACCTCCGCGCGCGCGCGCGCGCGCTCCTCGGGCCATGGCCCCAGACACTCGCTGACGGCTCCCCCCCCCCCTCCCAGGGACACATAGTTTTCTGCCTTGGACCAAGGGTTGATGGTTCTGGGCTCCGGCAGCGGGCCCCAGAGGCCGACATCAGGGAAGAGCGCCCGGACAGAAAAAGTCACGGCTTCGGAGATTCGGCTTTCGGGGCATGGGTCCCCGGCGGCCGTTCGGGGTGATACCGGTACCCCTGGAACGCTCTCGGCGAGGCGCAGCTGATGGAAGCATCCCCAGGACGATAAACTCCCTCGAGCCAGTTTGAATCCCCGAAAACCTGCGAACCTCGACATCAACCGATGTGGCGTTTTTCTATCCGCGGCCCCAGAGGTCACGACCGCTTCCCCAGAGGCAGTTTCTCATCTCAGATACATGTCTGATGGTCCGAGGGCCGGGCAACGCCCCCCGAACTTCGAAATCGAGGAAAATCCGCTGGCTGACCCAAATCAGATTGCCATGAATGGAGTGACCAGTTGGATCAGATGACTGGCGAGCGATGGGCACGAAGAGTCCTAAACTGGGCCACCGTCGAGATGGGTTTATCAACTTCTACTGGGCCCTTAGGGCACGCTGCCGCGCGCGTGCACGCACGGCACGTACTCAGCATCCTGTCTTGTCCTGTCCTGGCCAAATAAGATCGCCGGAGACCTGAGGCAATTTCTTCTCGTCGGAGACTCCAGTCCGCTCACCGCGCAATCTTTTGACACAGTTTCAGGTGCCTGAGGCCGCCGGCGCACTCCTCGTGGCGACGTTTCTCTTCGCCCAAGGCGTCCTCCCGCGTTCTTCCTCCGCGGCCGCCCTCTTCTTTGCCACTTGGACGACGAAACAAAAACGGGCGCAACTGCGCCGACATTGGCGCGTAAGCTCCCCGCGTAAGGTCGCGCGTAAGCGCCTTCGTCTCCAATGTGACGTGCCGCCCGGCGGCCCGCGTAAACCACCGCGTAAGGTCGCTGTGCCATCTCGCGAAGGACCCGTTTTTGATCGTCGCTCACTTGTCTAGTGTGCCCCTGCCAGGTGCCCCGCGCCAGCGGTTCGACCCTTGGCGCTCGCTCTCGCCAGGCCGCTGCGGCGCGCCCGCTCCGAAGCGCCGCACGCCGCCCGCCAAGGACGGCGGTGCCTTCAGCGAGCGGACCGCGGCCGGCGAGGTGCCCGAGGCCGCCAGCGGCGAGGTCGCCGGCCCAGAGGCCGATGGCGCGCCGGCCGAGGAGCCTCCAGCTCCTCGCTTTCCTGGTCATGCCACGGGAGCGACGGCTCGGAGCGGCAGATCCTCCTCCTCCTCGTCTTCCTCCTCTTCCTCCTCTTTTCTGCACGGTGACCCCATGCGCCGATTGGGAAGGACGAACACTGCGGTGATGACGGCACGGACGAGAATGCTTTTTGGCCATTGTCAAGCTGGTCGTCCTAGCGTGCCACCCCCATTTGGAGATCAAACGCTATGTCAGGCGGAAGTCCAACCAGCTCTACGAGCACCACGTCAGACGCCTGCGGATTGCGCGGGGCCGCATGTACCAGTAAGCGCTCGCGGCCGCGGCGCCTGCGCGCCCAACAACGGACGAACCCTCCTGATGCTACTGTCGCTCCACCTCCTCCTCCTCCTCCTCCTCCTCCTCCTCCTCCTCCTCCCCGAACCGAAGGTGAGCACGGCGGCAGCATGAGTTACCATGGAAGGCCTGTAATGAGACACGCAGTGTCTGATGAGCACCTCTCTCGAGTTTGGCGGGGCTCCGCCACCTGGGCGACACAGGCCATGGGGGAGGATTGTTTGGGCTGGTCTCATGGCCCGAAGAAGCCCCCCAATGGAACTCCAAAGCGCCATGCGCGTGCAGAGTGGCATGGCCCCCTCCCCTTCCAGAACTTGGGGGACCACCAAAGGTAGCGCTCCACCTTGTTCGGTACAATTCTCGGCAAACGCCTGCTGCCCGCTTACCGCCCTGCTGCAGAATCGAGCGACACGCCCGCGCGAGCCCTTGCGCTATCGGGGAGCATCAGGGCGCCCCATGCTGTTCCCGATGGCGCAGGCCAGTACGAGCCCCAGGATTGGATTGGTCAAAGAGGGCTGTTCGGGCTATTGCATTCGTGTGAGTCATGCTAGTGGAGTGCGCCACCGTGACGCCAGAAACCAAGAGAGCTGTTCGGGCGGTTCCCATGGCCCGAAAAAGCTTCCCAAACGCGGCAAGAACACCCCGTGCACGGGGACCGAGCTACCGCCGCTCCTGTCGCCGAGAGTAAGTCGCCGTGATGCCACATGCCGAGGGGGCTGTTCGGGCGGTTTCAGTGGCAGTGGCCAGAACAAATCCTCGAGACGTGCCCAACCCGTTCTCCACGCGAGGCGAATCTGAGTTTGAGCGCTCCAGACAGAAGAAGCCATTGCCAGATCTGCACGACCTGCGCTGCCCTCATGTTTGCCGTGCCTCACAGGAGCCCTCGAAAGCGGCGACAATTGCGCACTTCGTAGCCTCTTGGGGAGCCGCGAGGTCTCGGCTGGATGCGCGTGGCCCCCTGCTCTGCTGGACCTCCCAGGAAACGACGAACGTGGCGACAATTGCGCAGTTTGCAGCGTACCAGGGAGCAGCGAGGTCTCGTTTGGGTGCGCGTGGCCCCCGACTCCGCCGCGCCAGCCAGGAGCCCACGACAGTGGCGCCGATTCCGCAGTTCGCAGTACCTCACGGAGCTGCGAGGTCTCGTCTGGGTCCACTCCCTGACTCCGCCGTGCCTCCCAGGAGCCCACACACACACATCGCGACAGTTGCACACTTCGTGGGCTCCCGAGGAGCTGCGAGGTCTCGGCCGTGGGCGCGCGTGCTCCCCTGCTCCGCCGTGCCTCCCAGGAGCCCACGAAAGCGACGACAATTGCGCTCTTCGTAGCCTCCCAGGGAGCAGCGATGTCTGGACCTCCCGTGAGCCCGCGAACGTGAGACTGATGCGCAGGTCGCAGTACGAGAGAGTCCCGTCTGGATCCGCGTGTTCACCGACTTCGCCGTGCCTCCCAGGAGCCCGCGAAAATGGCGACAGTTGTGCAGTTCGCTGTCGCCCTAGGAGCAGCGAGATCCCGTCTGGGTCCGCGCCGCCCCTGGCCAGTGGCGACAGTTGCGCAGTTCGCAACCACCCAGGGAGCAGCGAGTTCCCGCCGTGCCTCCTGGGAGCCCACGACAGTGGCAACAGTTGCGCAATTCGTAGCCGCCGAGGGAGCTGCGAGGTCTCGGCTGGGTGTGCGTACTTCCTGACTCCACTGGACCTCCCGGGAGTTGCGCAGCTCGCAGCATCCCAGGGAGCAGCGAAGTCTCGACTGGGCGTGGCCCCCGACCCCGCTGGACTTCCCAGGGACCCATGACAGTGGCACTGGTTGCGCAGTTCGCTGCCACCCTGGGAGCAGCAATGTCCCGCCTGGGTCCGCGCACTCCCAGGCCTCGCTCGACCTCCCATGAGCCCGCGACAGTGGCGCCGGCTGCACAGTTCGCAGTACCTCGGGGAGCTGGGAGCTCCCGTGTGGGTGCGTGTGCTCCCCGACTCCGCTGGACCTCCCAGGAGCCAGCGAAAACGGCGACAGTTGCGCAGGTCGCAGCCGCCCAGGGAGCTGCGAGGTCCCGTCTGGATTCGCGTGCTCCCCTACTCCACCGTGCCTCCTGGGAGCCCAGATGGCAGGAGGAGGAAACGGGAGAGGAGAGGAGAGGAGAGGAGGAGTGGATTCCGAGGTGCTCAATCCAAAACGAGAGACCAACGCAGGAGGGTTGGCTGGGTGCGCACACCCCCCTACTCCGCAGTGCCTCCCAGGAGCCCACGACAGTGGCGTCAGTTGCGCAGCTCACAGCCCCCCAGGGAGCTGCGAGGTCCCGTCTGGGTCCGCCTCCCGACTCCGCCAGACTTCCCAGGAGCCCACGGAAGTGGCGACAGCTGCGCAGGTCGCAGCCCCCCCAGGGAGCAGAGAGGTCCCGTCTGGATTTGCATACTCTCCGATTCCATCGTGCCTCCCAGAAGCCCACGAGAATGGCCACGGCTGTGCAGTTCGCGGCCTGCCAGGGAGCAGCGCGGCGCCGTCTGGATCCCCTGAACTCCCCGACTCCGCTGGACCTCCCACGAGCCCACGAAGGTGGCGCCAGTTGCGCAGTTCGAAGGAGGAGGAGAGGAGGAGGAGGAGGAGGAGGAGGAGGAGGAGGAGGAGGAGTAGGAGGAGGAGGAGGAGGAGGAGGAAGAGGAGGAGAAGGAGGAGGAGAAGTAGGAGGAGGGGGAGGAGGGGGAGGAGTGGGAGGAGACAGGAGGCGGGTGGGCGCGGGAGGAGAGAGAGGGGAGGCGGAGACCACGGTGCTCCATCCGAAACGAGAGCCCAGCACAGGAAGGTTGGGAACAAAAACAGCAGGAGGACGCCTCGGATGACCTGTCATGCAACCAACTACGGGAGCATGGGCCATCATATGGGCCCAGCTCGTTTACCGTGGATTCCCAGGGGAAAACGCAACGGGAAACTGAGCAGGCCAAAACTCATCATAAAGTTTTGAAAGGCTGGCCATTCTTGGGGTTCTTACCCGCCTTAATGGCCTTAATAGCATGCCTCTGCTTATACAGTGTGGGGGGGTGCTGAGAAGGGCCCAGACAGCAACCTCCAAGCCTAGAATGCCCCGCACGTCCAGCGTTCAGCTGGTACGACCCACACAATGTGCAAACCATAGCGCCGAGATTCGAGAGAATTCGGTGCCCATCTATCTCAACTATGTCGTCTGCACAAGGCTGCTGAGCCCCCGACGGACCAGGAACGACGGGGTCATCGGGTGGGCTGAGCGCCTGCGCCAGATCTAGGGCAACGCTGACCGCCTCACTCCTGTAAGGCAATGCACGCTGCAATACAACATCATTTCGGGCCTGAAGCTTTTGTTGCTCCGTAGGCTCACACTTAGCATAATTACTGGTTCCCGCAACGAGTTTCAACAAACTGGCTGGGGTCCTAGCCGTGGCCAAACATTTCTTGCACTGCCAGACCCCAGGGCTGCGGATGACCACCTCATGCACTCTTATTCCTACATGCTGTACAGGAATTGGAGGGCCCCCTAACTTGAGCCTCTCGGGTCTACTGCTGGTGGAGTCCCTGGTGATGAGCTTGGCCGCCGCCCAGGAGAAGAACTTAGCATTCATCTTCTCTTGGCTCAGCCTGGCCTCGAACATTTGGACCGTCGATTTGTGTACTGCGTGCATGTTGGCCCCCTCCCTGGCGAAAAAATCCGCCCACATGTTGCCAAGCAGAAATTCAAACGGGAGGGTGCCGAAATGTACCTCCAGGTAACTCTCGATCGTGATATGCGCAGGCGTCCAGCAAGCTCTGGGCCGACGCTGGTCGTCGGCTGCATGAAAGATGTGCCTCCAGATGTCTGCGTACGTCGAATTCGCATCTTCCTGGTCGTGGTGCCAGGAGTTCACCTCTGCTGCAAGACTCTGGAGATCTGTCACCAGTAGGTCCACAGCAGGTAGCAGCCTGAGTGCCATGAGGAAAGCCATACGCTCCGCCCTCCCGACCGTTTGTATCGGACCCTCGAGGGGCCCATATGCAGCACGTACAGGTAGCCCATTGTCCCCCATGACGACGAATGACCACCCGCATCGACGAATCTCAGGCCACGCAGGGGCCAGCCCCGAACCATCAGAGAACACCAATGAGCTCCAGGATCTTCTGTCGGACTCCCAGTCACCCCAGCATACGTACTGTAACTTGTATTCCACATACGGTGGGATGAGGGGGCTCACTGGTATGCCTACTGCCGTGGCCAGACAATCCCAGTCGGGCTCTCCAAGGGCCTTCTGTCCGAGCTCCCTTAACATATCATATGTGTACTGCATATCAGTGTCCCAGTCGAGAGCGGGCTCCTCAGGCAGGTCATCGTAAAAACTTGGGCAGCAAAAGAACTCGTGTCCGATGGTCGATTGCTCCGCTGCGCAGTAGATGCAGGCAGAGGAGATCTGGTACCCTTTGGCAGCCAGTCTAGACCGTGACCAAATAGAGTCGGACCACAGTGCACGCAGCGCGCCAGCGAAACGTGGGTGCCTGACCACTGCCTTCTTTCCACCAATGCATCTCCTCATTGCTCTCATCCATAATACCTCATCCCCATAGCATACCTCCTGGTGATGTGATAATATACGCATGCCTTGCCAGCGCTCGATGCCTTGCCTGACCAACTCCAGCACGTCTTTTGGACAGAGCTGAAGGAGGTCAAACGTGTGACCTAGGTCGCTGTAGATCCCCGTGGCGGAATACATGCCCCATCCTATTCTCCTCAAAGACATCCATACCACTGCGATGGGCCCCCTTGCCGAGGTCCAGGAGGCCTTATCCTTGAGCCCCTCATCCACCTTCATCCAGGCCCTCTGTAGTCTCCCAAGGCAGACTCTGTTGTCCCAGACGAAGCTGCAATAGGCCTTCAGGGGGTCCATGGTGGCATTGTATATTGGGTCGTACTTGGCGTCAGCCTGCGTAGCCAGATATAAAGTGAGAGAAGAAACTGCCGTCGATCGGCCACATAACATGCCAGCAACAGAGCGTAAACGGGCAAGCTCCTGGTCGCTGACTCCTGATACAGTCGCGCCGTGCGCAGCAGAAGGAAGGAGTCCTGTTCTCCAGATGGCGGTGACTCTGTTGCCAGCCGCCTTCTGGAGCATGAAAAGCCTTGGGAGCCTGTCCTGCAAGCCCTTCATCCTAGACTTAGCTTGTTTCCTCACTGGAACTGGCCCACTAAGTTCATGCCCAAGATTTCGCACCCACTTTTTGCTTTTGAGGTTGATCCTTGAGGCCATCTTGCGGAACCCCTGGTGGCCCTTCCTAGTGTTGGAGACCCAGCCCGATTTCTTGACCTGCAGCAAGAGCCCCAACTTGGCCGAATCCTTGACGAAGCTCTGGATCCCCAGGTACAGCTCAGCCGAAGAAGCCCCCGACGGCCCAACCCATTGGAACGTGCTGTCATCCACAAGCGCTCTCGGGGTCACGTTGGGGGCTATCTGGTGCACCTTCATGAGGGCCCTGTAGGTGAGGATGGTGAGGAGGGTGGTGGCGTGGGTGCAGCCGGCGAGGATGCCCTGGTACACCACTACCTGCTTGCTCCAACATCCAAACGCCTTTATAACCCTTGGCTGTGAGTACGAGTTGATTAGCATCCATAATAGACGAAGAGGGAATCCCAGACACCTGGCTTCCTCAATCAATGCAGGGAACAACGCAGTCTCGAAACATTTCCACATATCCAGGAAAACCGTAACGGAACTCTCTCCCAGAGAAGCAGCAATCTCCGCCTCTAGGTTGTGTGCAAACGCAGAATAACTGGAAGAGTGTCCCCTCCTGTTGCCCCATATGAACGGGCTCCCATGCTGCACAATCCATGTTCTTGAAATAGGGCGCCTGGCACGCGCCCACAATCGTACTATGCTCTCAACTAAAGTGATCAGACGCGTGCCTCCATCGGGCTTGGCCAGCCTGACCATCTCATTGACAATTCTCTGTGACGGCCAGTACAGTAGCCTCTCGCAGGTGTGGTAAAGTGCACAAAGCGCCAACAAGCCAGCATCAGAGAGAAAGAAAAATGCGCGAGGGTGCAGCCTCGTTGGCCCAGTGGCCGTCGTCCAACTGAAAGTAAGAGCTGCCCTGGACAAATCATCTGGCCGAAGCGGGGGAAGATCCTCCCATGTATGTGCATCACTCGGCAATGGTGGCTCACGCTGCCCGTGACAGGTCCATACCTCGTGCCAAACATCCATTTCCCTGTCAGCCATCTGGTACGGCTGCATTCTGTCAGTGTGCGCCACTGCTACCTCCAAAGCCTTGACCTTGGATGTGCGATGCGCAGGGCCTGCTCCTTTCTTGAACGCCATGTCGATCCAAGACCTCCAGCAGTCCTCCACCTTCTTTCTATGCTCCTGGTGAACATCATCAGCACGCTCGACAATACGGTATATCTGCTGCTCGAAATCGTTGCGTCCTAGCAGGGCTATGCCATCAAGAAAGAATCCCTGAGTCTCCTCATCCAGGTGACTCAGCATGTGGTTCTGCTGCCCCGCGATCTTGAGCAAGAAGCGGTCAGTGTCAACTAGCGAACGAGCCAATCTGCCAATGGGATTCATACTCGCTGATGCTCGCTGCTTCCTGGTGTGCGTTCTGCCAGGATTCCCTGGATCCTCACGTGGCCTCGAGGCTGACGCAGCCGACGCGGTCGACATAGTCGTACCCGTAGGCCCTCTACCAGGGGCAGAGACATCACTGGTCGTAGTTGCAGTACACGGCGCCATACGCCCTCCAGCGATCCCACCGCACGGGGTCACTGAGCTGAGAGCCGCAGGTATGCACGGATCAGCAAAGGACGCGCGCCGCGGGGCGGTTTCGTCCTTCCTAGGGCGTAGGCTGCATGACCCACTCGTTGATGCCCTCTGAGTCCTCGTCCTGCTGGTGACCGTCGTCCAGCTGCCGCCTGCATCTAATATATCACTTAAAGGAACTGCGGCTGCAGGCCCCAGAGAAGGCTGTCTGCTGGTCCAGGGCGAGCTGTAATCAGGAAGGTGGAATTCGCCCGCCCGCCTATCATCACGAACAGCTTCCTGCACCAACTTAATCCAGAATGCTCGCACTCTCATGAGATGTTTGGCCCATCTGGCCGCAGCCAGCCAAGCTAAGGCTTTCGGCCCAAGGCCTCCCACCTCACGCTTGGGGGCCCAGTGTGCTTCAACAAACTTCGTTTCCCTCGGGCCTGCCCTGCCTCTGTACGGAGCAGCCTCGTAGTCAACCACGTCGTACCTGTTGAGTATCTCAAACTCCACTCCAGTGACAACTGCACCCCAAGCCATCTTGAGCGTGTCGTCGTCATGAGCACGTAGAACGGTGTCCATCACACGATCCCAGTTCATAGGATATCGCGAACAACCTTGCTTGGGTAACTTTGGTAACTGCTTGGGCTCAACAGGGACCCTGAGCCAGATCTTCTTGGGCTCAGATCGAATCGGAAGAACAACAGGTGCATGCGTGGGTAGTCCTGCGGCCTCCAACACATCTGGTGGCTCAATCATAGCGGCCATCTTGGAGTGAACGATAAAATAATCATAAATCTTGCCCTCAGTCGAGTTGGTGGTGCGACATGTGACGTGCGATGGGACCATCATCAACGCATTCGTCTGTGCCACCCACTCCTGAGCCCCAATCAAATTCGGACACATATTAAAGTCACCGCCAATGACCTACGGACGATTTGCTGCATTGAGGCGGCCAACGTATTGCGCCACCTTGTGTAGAATCATGAGGTTATAGTCATTCATGTCAACAGAGTCCTGCAAGTAGAGAGAAGACCACCAGCCCACTCTTGATGCCCCAGTTTACCTGCGCTGCCACCGCACGCGATGGCACAATCTCAGGGTCTTTGAGCAATGGTGGCGCCGTGATCGTGATAAAACTCGGCGTGATGACCGCAACGCCCGCTGAGAGTCCGTCAGCTGACGTTCGCTTGGCCGCCGAGAAAATGCCATGGTAGCCAATGCACTTGAGCTTGTACTGCAGGCTGGGCAGCATTGCGCCATCTGACTTGTGCTCTTGGACCAAGATCACCGCATCGGTGGCCTGCTCCACATAACGTAGTAGGGGGCCAGCTGCATCGGTATTGACCGTGACGATCTGCCCCTTGATCTTAGAATCGGAGTACGTCATCTTTACCAGTGTAATGAACATCATCATAGCGTTGACCAGTCTCGTTGGCCTAGTAAGCCTGGAAGCCTGGCCCTTTCCTCTGCTTGGCATGCTGCTCCAGCTTGCAGAGGCGATTGGCCGCGTCACGCATCTCCTCCAAGGATGTGGGGACCTCCTGCCCCGCCTCCGCCAGGTAAGGCCGCAATACTTCTTCGGTAGCTTCCTTGATAGGAACCAGCGGAGCTTCATCATCAGCAAGTGACTCATTGTCCAGCAGCTCAGGACTTGCATGGTGCCGAGTCGCGCCCACTGGTTGCAACCGAGCATTCGTGACAATCTGGGGCAGTGCTTGGGCCACGCCGTGTGCGATGGCATCAGTCTTGTCTCCAGCACCGAGTGCGCGCAAAACCTCACCCAACTTAGTAGTGTCCAGGCCCAGAGCATGAACAGTCGGCCCAGCCTCCCCGTTGTCATTGGGCACAGGTGGGACGTAGCTCTGGCGCGCCAGGTCGGCGTGCTGGGTCTGAAGCTCAAGCAGTTTGGCCTTCTTGTCCAGCACCTTCTGCTCCGCTTGCCCCAGCACATCCTGGAGTTCCTTGATGACGGCCTTCTGGTCGTCAACGTCCTTCTCAGCCTTTGCAATCTGCTTGGCCATCGCCTCAATTTGTTTACCAACAACGAACATGCGTGAGGCTGCGGGCTTGTGCTTGTTAATTTCATTCTGGAGCTCGCTGCGTTCTTTTGTGAGCGCCTCCTTGAGGACATCCCACGCTGTGCCAACCCCTTTGCTGGCCATTGCGATCTCCTTATCCAACTCCAAGATACGTGCACGATACCTACCTTCATCGAAGTCATCTGCCATAGCCTTAGGCTCAGAGACGTCCATGGCATCAGGCATTGGCACTTGCTTGGTCTGGATCTGCTTCTCGAGCTTTGCAATCGTCTCCTGCGCCAGTCGCAGCTGCTTGGCAATCTCCCACGGTGCCGAGCCCGCGCTGGCTGCCTTCTTGCCACCAGCCTTGAGTCCAGCAGCGTGCACACTCGGGTCGGCGGTGGACGACTTGTAGGCCTTGAAACAACTGCTCTTGGGCCGCCTGCAAGAGAAGCATGATGTGCGGTCAGCCTTATTGAAGAACGGTTCACCCGTGCGCTCGTGGATGCAGGTCTTGCACAGCCAAGTCTTGTCGGCGACTGGGCGCGGCACCATCCTGCCGATACGACACACACGATGACCAGGAACACGATGCTCGAGGCAGAGCGGCCCCGAGCCAGGAAGAATGCGAGAGACGCGCCGAGGTGGGGCGGACCACCTCGGAGCTCGCCCTGGGGCTGACCAGGGGAAGGACAGGAAACTGGCCGCGGACTAGCGGTATCCACTTGTTCCCCTGCGGAACAAAACATCTTGAGCCAAAATGGCTACGGAAAAACAGCAGGAGGAGGAGGAGGAGGAGGAGGAGGAGGAGGAGGAGGAGGAGGAACCAGGGGAGCAGGAAGAGGAGACGAGGTTGGAGGAGGAGGAGGAGAGAGAGAAGGAGGAGGGCGGGGGGAGAGCACTAGCAGGAGGAAGAAGAGAAGGAGGGGGAGGATGAGGATGAGGGAGGATGAGGATTATGATGTGATGAATGATGATGATGATGATATGAGATGATGATGATTAGATGATGATGATGATGATGCTGATGATGAATGATGCTGATGATGATGATGATGATGATGATGATGATGATGATGATGATGATTGATGAGGAGGAGGAGGAGGAGGAGGAGGAGGAGGAGGAGAGGACTAACCGGATTGTTGCCAGGGTTTCACCCCCCCCTTCCCCTCCCCATCTTTCCGACTTTCCCTGCTCGGGGTGTTGCGGTGCGGCCCAGGTTAGCTCCAACCTCCCCCTCCCTCCTGATCGGGCCTCCTGTCAGGTTCGGCATCAGTGCCAGCGAAGCCAAGGGGGCCTCGGCTTCCCCTCGCTCAAGTGCTGAGCCGCAGGCCGCCGGAACCGCAACACCCACTTGAGGTAGGGAGGTGTACACGATCCGCGGTTAGTCGGAGGTCAGCCAGCCGTCCTTGCAATCCTCGGTCTTGGCGGAGCCCCAAGGGGCCTCGCTGCCGGCGAGGCGCTCGGCGAGGCGCTCGCGAGGTCTTTTTGGGCCGAGCCATGATCTGTGGCAGCAGAGATGGTGCGACGCGACGCTCGGGCGGTCTGTGATCTGGGCCCTTGTTGCGCCCCAGGTGGCACGGACCCCGGGCCTGAGAAGTTGATGGGTTGCGCGTATCCTTGCTGCGTCCTCCCCCTTCCGTGGGGTATCCGCTCGGCCCTGCGGGTTGGACAAAGTTTGCGCCCCTGGGCCGGGGCGTGGCCGCGTGGCCTTTCCCACTCCTGCCCGACCGCGGCTGCCCGAGCACGCGCGAGGGCAGAGCCTTTTTTCTCGGCAAGAGGCAACAGGGCGAACTGCAGGCCAAGAAGCGCCCCCCCCTTTCCTCCCCCTTTCCGTCGGCCTGCATCGCTTGCTGCTGGGGTGCGTCATTGGAGCGCCGCAAGCGGAGGGAGCGAGGGATCAGGCTGGGAGGAGGCGAAGAGGAAGAGGAGCAGGAGGAGGAGGAGGAGGAGGAGGAGGAGGAGCAGGAGCAGGAGTAGGAGGAGGAGGAGGAGGAGGAGGAGGAGGAGGAGGAGGAGGAGGAGGAGGAGGGAAGGAGGCGAAGAGGAGGGAGGCGGAGAGGAGGGGCAGGGAGGACCGGATCGGATCGGCTGTCCACGAGGGAAGGGTGAGGCTCTTGCTGCCGGGCGTGCGCCAAGCCCATAGGGGCCCGACGGTCGAAGGGCCAGGGAGAAGTCCAACGCATACGGCGCTCCGATGTCTCTGTGGCCCCCATCTGACCGGCTATAGGGGAACTTCTCGTAACGAAGAAAGCTCCTCCCTCTCCT
>CAUYUJ010017722.1:20000-75604 GCA_963575745.1 Prorocentrum cordatum | reverse complement strand
CTCCATCCTAGGCCCTGGCGAGGGCGAGGCCCCTCCTGTCCCGCTGGTCGGGCAGCAGGCCCTTGGCAGGATCCTTCACGAGTGGAAGGCGCTCTGGCACAAGGAGGGCTCCGCCTGCGTTCGCCCCGAGAACTGGGACGAGCCTTGGGGTCTAGGCGTCACCACGGGTGAGGATGTGCTGGCAGCGGCCAAGACCTTTCCCAGGAAGACGGCGCTTGGATGGGACGCCCTCCACCCCAGGCTCATCCTCAGCCTAGACAGGGGATTCGCGGACAGGCTGGCGGAGATCTTGACAGCCTGGGAACGGCACCCCCAGCCGTCGGAGCTTTTCACCACGATCATCGTCTTCCTGGGGAAGCCAGACGGGGGCCGCCGCCCGATTGGGCTCCTCTGCATGTGGATGCGCATCTGGAGCCGCATCAGGCGCAAGTATTGCGCGGGCTGGGAGAAGGACCACAAGCTCCCCGAATATTGGGGGGCAGATGCGGACACCTGCTGCGACAGGGCGGCCTACATCCACAACCTCCTGCTCGGCCTAGCGCGCGAGAAGAACTTTGAGGCTGCATCGGTCTACTTTGACATCAGCAAGTTCTACGAGCAGATCAGGCGCGGGCTGCTCCTCGAAGCGGCGCGGGGCTGCGATTTCAACACTGGGTTGATTCAGGCGCTGTGTGTGCTGTATTCGGGCCCCCGCAGGGCCAGGGCAGACCTAGCCCTCAGCGAGCAGCTGGTCGTCGACGACACTGTCGTTGCTGGGTGCTCCTGTGCGACGACCATGGCGAGGATCATGGTGTACGACCTCCTGCTGCAGTCGAGGAGGTTGCTGCCCATAGGCAGGGTGGTCAACGTGATTGACGACATCTCGGGCCACGGCATAGGCACGCGGAGGCTTGTCGTCGAGCAGATCGCCAGGTTCGCGAAGGGCGTCGCCACCATGCTGGGCGAGAAGAGGCTCCCCATCAACTGGGGAAAGACCAAGGCACTGGCCTCCTCGGTGAAGCTGAGGAGAGAGCTGCAGCAGCACGCCGACTGGGTACTCGCCGACGAAGCCTTCGTCGCTGGCCACCGCGACCTTGGAGGGGACGCGACGGCGGGTAGTCACCGCAGGGTCGGCACGCAGGTGGCCAGGGAGCTGGCGGCGCTGCGGCAGGGCAACAACCTCACCAGGATCTTCGGCTCGGGGATGAGGCAGGCCAAGATCCAGAGGGCAGGCCCCGCTGCCAAGGCCCTGTGGGGTTCGGCCATAAACGGTATCCCGCCTGGGCGCATGAGGGCACTCAGGATCGCCGCGGCGAAAGCCGCCAGCAACTTGCCGACGGGAGCCGCTCTGACCTTCTGCCTGCAGTGCGCGCCCCAGGGCTGGAGGCAGGACCCGCTGGTGATCGCGACGGGACTGGCGGTCCAGGCGTTCGTGGCCATGTGCTGGTCGGGACAGGCCTCTCCAGCCGCCGTGCAGGCCTGCCTCAGGGACAGCAGCCGTCTGGCCTCCATGCAGAGACCGTGGGCAGCGGTGCGCGACCCCGTCTCGGCGCTGGTGCTCACGCTCGGGCGGGTCGGCTGGGGCCTCTGGGCTGGCGGACGCGTTCTGGCCGACAGGGAGGGCTGCGAGTTCGATGTCAAGAGGTTCTCGCCTGCCTTCCTCGCCGCCAGGGTCAAGGAGGACACGCGTCAGGCGGCGTCGCTCGAGGAGTACGTCAGCAGGCCAGAGTCCTGCTGGCAGTGGAGGCTGCCGCCTTGGTGGACGCCGATCAACCAGCTCCTCGGCGCCAAGGAGTCGGAAACCTGGACGGCTCACCACAAAGGCTGCTTGAGACGCTTGGCGTCGCTGGCCAGCTGGCCCCAGGCTCGGCTGGCGAGGCATGGGCGCGAGATCGACCCGCTCTGCAGGCTCTGCGGTGCCGCCCCTGGGACGATGCACCACAGGCACCACGTGTGCCCAGCCTGGGAGGCCTGGAGACGGGACTATTGCCCGCACCAGGTGAGACAGGCAGCGGAGCAGGCCCACCGCATGGGGCCCCCCTTCGACGAGCTCTTCAGTCAAGGGCTCTTCGCGGACATCAGTCTCCTGGTGGCCAGGCCAGCCTGGAATGACAGCTAGGCGAGACGTTCCTGCGGGTGGGGGGACGGCATACTGGTGGTGCCCGATGGGTCCTTTGTCTTCACCGACGGCTCGTGCCTGAACGGGGATTTCCCGCGCGTCAGGAGCGCTGGCTGGGCGGTCATCGTCTACGGGCCCGAGGGGAGGCTCATCGCCGAGGCGTGGGGCGCCGTGCCCCCCAGCGACCTCCCGTCGCAGACGGCCAAGGCGGGGGAGGACTTCGCAGCCGCCGTTGGCCTCGCAGACATCATCGGGAACTACACGCTGCTCAGTGACTGCTTGAGCACGGTGAAGGCTGCTTCCAACCTGGCCAAGGCCTGCGGCCCCAGCTCCCTGCACGCCCATGTGTGGGCCAGGGTGGGCGATGCTGCGGAGGGTGTCACCATTCGCCACGTGCCCGCCCACCGCGCTGAGGCCGCGGTGCAGGACGGGGATCTCACCCTCTTCGAGCTCGTGGGCAACAGGCGAGCCGACGCCAGGGCAAAGGAAGGTGCGGCCTTCCACGCCATCGCGGAGCAGGACGCCCTGATGCTAGAGGGCTGCCTAGCTAGGGCGAAGGAGGTGGCCAGATGCGCGGCGGACCTCGAAGTGCACATCACCGAGTCGGGGCGCAGGGATTCTTGGCCGCTCACCTCCTTGGACCTCGTGGACCTGGACCCCTTCGCTCCGTCGCCCGCCCTAGAGCAGCTGCTGGAGGCCGAGGAGTCGGCTGCCCGCGGCCCTGGAGGTTTGGCGGCCCTCGGGGCGGCAGCAGGGCTGGCGACGGCAGCGGCGGCCAGCCAAGGAGCCCAGGCCCAGGACCAGGTCGTCAAGCAGGGCCGCAAGAGGAAGGAGGCATGTGAGGGGACTGGCGGGCCCAGTGATCCTGCCGCTGACGCGTCGAGCGCGTCGGCGGCTTTGAATCGTGCGTTCCAGCGCCGCCGCGCTGAGAAGGAGGAGCGGGCAGCGCCCTCGGCCGCGGGCGCACAGGGCCCGCCCCCGTCGGCTGTGTCGCGGTCCCCTCCCCCTCCTCCTTCCGTGGCCGCTGCCCCGCCTCCGCGAGCCCCCTCGGGTCCTGCTGGACAGGGAAGGGCCCCAGGGACCCTGTTGGAGACCCCCGGCTCTGGCCCAATGTCGGGGGACTCGATTTCGTGTTTTTCGCGGGCGGGCCCGTCCCAGGACGACCTTATCGAGCCGGGAGTCTGGGAGGTCAACGGCCACCGTCTGCGGGAATCCCGCATTTCGGGAGGTGTTGGCCCCGAGTTTTTGGTTTGCGTGGCGTGCTGGATGTACTGCCTGAAACCCCAGTACTGCCACAGGGGCCTTGCCAAGGCCTGCAGCGGGGCCCAGCGCGCTGATGACCCCAAGGCCAAAAAGGGCTCCAGGGCGCAGGCGAGAAATGATTTCGCGAAGTCGATCCTGCCAGGGAAATCCAAGCAGCCGATCGACCAGTTGGCTCGGCCCACTGCGGCCACCCGTGCCAGGTGGGCCGAGGCGCTCGGCACGGTCGCGGGCGCTGAGGGCATGGAGGGCCCTGCGGCCCCTGCAGGCTCCAGAGCCCCCGCCGTGGAGCCCCCAGAGGTGCGGGATCGGGCACCCGCCCCGCCTGCCCATGGGAGGCTGATTCGCCCAGGTCTCGAGGGAGCCCTGGGCTCCTTTGGCTTTGCCAGCGCTGCTGAGGCTCAGGAGCGAGGCAGGGCCGCGAGAGCGGCCAGGACGTCGGACCCCAGGCCAGTGGTTGGTCTGAGCGCGGAGTGACGGTCGCGCTTCGGGGTCTGGGCCTGGTCGGCTGCGGGCCCGTGCAAGCTCTGTTTGCGGGGCCGTAAGACGGCGGTCGAATTTGATTGTGCACGATAAGCCCCAGGGTGATAGGATAACAAAAAAAAACCTCCGCCGTTCGGTGGAGGCCCGTGCCACGGTCTCAGCGGCGACCGCTTAGATCGCCACCGTGATGTAGTGATCCCGGTGCGAGAAAGTTTCTACGACAGGCTGTGCACGTGTCTCTCGGCATGTGAAAGCGTGCCTCATACAAGATAACAGTGGAGGCCCGTGCCAAGAAACACCCTGCTCGCCTCCAGAGTGCCCAGGATTTCTTTGGTTTCTAGATGGTTTTGCTGTGGAGGGCGTGACGCTCCCACACCCAATATCAATGGACGTCCTGGGGTCTCAGGGTTGGGTTTCTTCTGGAATGGGCGCGGCGGAGACCTCTGTCGAGGTCCTCGTCGAGGTCCTCGCCCGCCCGGCCAGGCGCAAACCGCACCCTTCGAAATCGCCGCCCCCTGCCCCCTGCCTCTTTGGAGGAACACGAACCCATGGTAATGAGCCGTTCCAAGATGTCCATGATTTCTGGGATTTCGTCTTGTTCCGCACGGTCTCAAGAAACCCGGGCCGTTGAATGCTCGGGAACTCCTGGGACGCATCCTGAGCCAATCGCATCATGAGATCATCTTCGTCCTAGCTAGACCCGCGCGACGTGGGTACCGGCGCGAACTTCAACGCGCCCCCTGACCCCGATTCGATGTCGGGTATCGTCATGAGAGGGCCGCAGGATTTCGTCCAACCTAAACATCGATGAAGTGGGGGCGCGGAGGAGTTCACAAAAGGTCGCATACGTGAAAGCGCAGGAATTGTCCATCACTCTCTTCCTCCGCCTAGTCCTCCTTCTCCCTCTCCTCCTCCTCCTCCGCCTCCTCCTCCTCCTCCTCCTCCTCCTCCTCCTCCTCCTCCTCCTCCTCCTCTCGGCGGCCACGTTCGGGGGCGATACGGACAGGGGCAAAAGGGCCAGAGGGTAAGGCCTTGCACGTTCTCATTGTTTCTCCAGGGCTTCCCAGCCTCGGGATGCTCGCCCAGAGCGTTCCTGGGGCGCCCGGGTCGTCCCGAACCGCCGCCAGAGAGCCGAGCGTGGGCTTGAAAACCAGGGAGCGCCGACAGGGGGGAATGGGCGCGGGGGGGGGGGGGAATGCATCGACACCCAATCGACCATTCATCGAGGATAGGAGCTCGATCTCCACCAGGGAGCGTGCAGGCTTCGCCATCGAGGGCATACCGCCGATCTGTCGGCGACGTATCATCGATTCCAGGTCGACGCTTCCCCCCCTGAGCCGGTCCCCCCCGTAATGTTCCCCAGTGCGGGAGGTTCGTGCAGCGTTGGCGCGCCGGCGACGCCGGCGAAGGCGTTCAAGGTTGAATTTTGCGACGCGGAAGCACCGAGGGACGCGATGACGCCATCGGACCTGACGGAATCCAACCTTGGACGACTGGGGCCGCGATCGGCTCAGGGTCGAACGGTCGACGCGGTGTCAAAGACCTTTGCGCGCGCCGGCGCCACTCGAGCCTAACCGCATCCGCCGCGTCCTCCTCCGCTCTCCCTGGGGTCCGGGCGCTGTGCTCGTTTCGCGCCGGGCGTCTTCGCCGGGCCTCGGGCCCTGGGGCCCTCGCACGCCGGCAGGGCTCGACGGGTGTCGCTGACTGGTCTGCAGGGTCCGGGGCTCCGGTCGTGCTTGCGAAGGCCTTACGGCCGGTGCCGCCGACCCTGGAGAAGACGACCCCGACCACGGCGAGGTAGAGGGACGAGGAGGAGGAGACGCAGGGGGAGGGGGCGGAGGACGGCGCAGGAGGAGGTGGAGGTGAGGGACAAGAACGAGGGGGGGGGAGCAGCAGGAGGGCGGCGGCGACGATGTGGAAGTGCATGGCGATGTGGAGGCCGAGGTTGAAGGGAGGGGGGTCTAGGGTCTAGGGCTCTGGTCGTGATTTTCCGCGATGTTGCATTTTGTCGCAGCGTCGGATCTCGGGGTTTCTCCTCCTCCGCCTCCCCTCTCCTCCCCCTTTTTTTTGCTGTGGCTTTGCTGTGTTCCTGTGGCTTTGCTGCGTTCCTGCTCGCAACGCACACCGCCCGAGGCGGCGGAGAGCTTGCGAGATCCACCTACCGGAAGTGCGTGAGCTGCTTTTCTGGACTCTCGCTCACAGCCTGGGTCTCGTCATGAGATCTTGTGGTATTGCCCTTTGTGCACTCAGCGCGTCCTCTGTCCACACCCGCCCGGGTGGGGCAACGCTCGTGGATATGTCGCGGGGACTCCCTGGCCACCACCGTGTCAATGTTGAGTTACACTGTGAATGCCTGGCTCTCCTGGGGCTTTGCTGTGTTCCTGCTCGTTAACACTTGTCACGTGTGCGGAGCTACACTGTCAATGCCGCGCTTTCTTGTGGCTTTGTTGCGTTCCTGCTCGCAACGCGCACCTCCAGAGGCGGCGGAGAGCTTGAGAGATCCACCTACCAAAAGAACCCTCCTTTTTGTTTTTCTTTTCGGCAGCAGGTTCCGCTGCATCCTCGTGGTCACAGCACCCAGCAACTGCGGGCAGGTTAAGCAGAAAGAGAGAGAGAGAGAGAGAGAGAGGGTGAGAGATCGCCCGCGCGCGCTCTCGGAGGGCCTTCTTCTCCTCTTCCTCATCCTTCTCCTGCTTTTCAGCGCCAGGACTCCCATGGAGTAAGAACCGTTTGAGCTCGTGTTCTCTCGCTCAAATGAACGGCGTCCGTGGCCTTCCAGACGCCAGACACGCTGCGCTAATGTTTTGCTCGGGTGGATCAGCTGGCCTTCGGATGAATTGCTCGTGTGAGTCGTACTCTCATAATACCTCCTCTTCCATCTCCTCCACCTCCTCCTTCCTCTCCTCTTCCTCCATCCCCACCCTCATTCTCGTTCGCCTCTGCCTCTTCCGCCTCTTAATGCTCCCCACTTCCTCCTACCCCTTCTCTTTGTCATTCTCCCCCTCCCTCTCTGCCTCCGCTTCCTCCTCCGTCTCCACTTCCCTCTCTGCCTCTCCCTCCTCTCCCTCCTCCTGCTCCTCCTCCTCCTCCCCCTCCTCCTCCTCCTCCTCCTCCTCCTCCTCCTCATCCTCCTCCTCCCCCTCATCCTCATTTTCCCCTTCCTTCTCCGCCTCGGTGCAAGATTCTGGCCCAGGTTTTGTCTACGAGATGCCAGGGGGGAAGGGCGGGATTTCAACGGAGTCGAGCCACGCCATGGGCACCAGGGACAAGGAACTCCGATGCTCATTCTGTGCAGGCTGGCCCGGGTCTTGGTTGAGCCAATCTTGGCGGCGCACACACAAGGTGTGGCGCGAGGGGGGGCCCTTCAAGAATGTCAGGGGGGATCCAAAGAAGGCAGGCACATCAAGACCTCTGGGCCTGCAAGAGGCCGTTTCAGAAGCCTCCAGGCCTTTCTCAAAAGTCACCCGGCTCCTACGCATGTCTCCTTGCCATCTTACCAGGCTGCGCACTCACGCGCCACTCCCTCGTGCGCGCAGTCAACAAGCCCGCATGATCGACGTCGTGATTGTTTTCGACTTTCGACTCGCTCCCCCAGGGCCAGCCTCTCATCCCGAGCATTTTTGTTGGGGGTGCTCCCGGTGCGCGGCGCGGGACCGAAGCCGAACATCACAGACATGCTCCGTCGTGCGTGTTTTCTGTTTCGCGGCGCGGCCTCGGCGGTCCCGGCCGACTCTCCCAGGGTTCGCCTTTTTCGTCCCCGATCCATGCTTGGACGGCTCCGCGGGGCCCCAAAAACGGCCCCGAGGCCGAGATCCCTGAAGAGCGCACGCACTGAGAGCATCAGGAGCATCGTCGGACATTTGGGGTCGCTGGGCGGGGCACACTGCAGGGAGAAGGAGCCAGGGGTTGTCCCTTTTGCGTGCCGGTCTCTGTTTTGTTATCTTGTCTGCGGCTCTGAGCAGCGGCAGCGTCACGGGGGGTAGATTCAGGGGGATGCATCGGCCCTCAACCGCCCATTGATCTCCGAGAGAGGAGCCCGATAACTCCCTCCGCCCAAGAGAACTAGCCAAAGAGTTTCCCTGCCCCAAGCATCCAGCGCTCCAATAGCTTCGATGCGTGGCTCCCTGGGGGTCTGGACAACTTCCCTTGGGAGATGTGTACTGCGAGGCACGCTCGGCCTCACGCCCGCTCAGGATCGAAGCCCATGCACGTGCGCCTGTCGCGCAGACAGTCCTCGAGCGCTCGAGGTCACACCTCGGGCTCCTGAGCACACGGGCAGCTCCTTCATCCCGAGTCGTTGCCTTGTGATGGCCCCAGAGGCCGAACATAGCCAAACTGATCGGACGCTCGTGCTTCTCTCGAGCCTCGGATCTCCGGGAGGGGGGGAGCGGCCGAGGAGGAGGAGGAGGAGGAGGAGGAGGAGGAGGAGGAGGAGGAGGCCGGCCTGTCTGCTGGCCTCCTCGCTTCGCGCCTCCGCCGCCCCGGCCGGCGGGAGGCCGCCAGGCACGGCGACGAGGGCGCGGGCGGGCGGGAGGGGCGCGTCGTCGGCCCTCTCCGCGCGGGTGCAGTGGAGGCCCATGCCAAGAAGCAAACCCTGCTTGCCTGCAGGGTGTCCTGGGTTGCTTGGGCCTCGATGACTTCGTGGTGGAGAGCGCGACGTGCCCACACCAGAGCTCACTGGACGTCCTGGGGGGGTCTCGGGGTTGGGTTTCTCGTGGAAGGTTTCTTGTGGACTGGCCTCCACTGTAGGGGGGGGGATTTGCTGGGCATGTCTGGCCTTGGCCCCGCGCGCGGGGGGGGGGCTCCTGATTTCGGGTCGTTCCGTGGCCCTCGGTGGGGGCACCTACCCGTGGCGGAGGCCTGCCGTGGCCAGGGAAGCCCCTTCGTGCCTTATCCGGCGTCTCCTCTGGCGGCGCAGAGATCGTATTCGCCCTCCCGTCTTTCATCCAGCCCGTTGGGGGCCCCGGGAGGCCGACGACAGCACAGACAAACCGGCCGCCCCGATGTGTGTCGCAGCCTCGGACCTCTGGGCCCCTGGCCGACCACAGCGTCGCAGTGGCCGGGGCGAGGCATCGATCCGGCAAGCAGTCGGGGATGGGCGCAGGCGCGCGCGTTCTCTCCTCCTCTCCCCGCCCTGGGCGCTCTCCTGCGCGCCGCCGTGGCCTGGCCTCCCCCCGCTGGCCTGGCACTCTGGGCCTTCTGGACGGTCCCGGGGCCTGTCGAGGGCCCCCCGGGGGCCGAGAACGACCAAAAACTGGGGGAGGGATGCCCCTGATGGCGGAGGGGGGGGCGTGGCAGCGGCGGACCAGTGGGCAGCGTGCCTGGAGGCCTTCTCGATGGGGTCGGTGGATCGGGCCGCATTGCCGATGCATCGCCGACGCGGCTCGATGTGGGGCCTGACTTTCTCAACGCCGACGTCGCCGATGCATCGGCGATGCGTTGGCGATGCGGCGAGATCCTCCGGCTCGATCTACGCGGACCCCACCATAGAAGGCCTCCAGGCACGCGGCCCACTGGTCCGCCGCTGCCTCGCCCCCCCCTCCGCTCGGGGGCCTCCCTCCCTCCAGAGGTCCGAGGCTCCGAGAACACTGAAGCGGCCAGTCCTCGGTCGTTCTCGGCCCCTGGGGGCCCTCAACAGGCCCCGGGGCCGTCTCACAACGAATCGGGACACACATCTGGCAGGGCAGGTGCCCGGAGGAGGGAGGGAGGGAGGGAGGGAGGGAGGGAGGAGGGGGGGAGGGAGGGAGGGAGGGAGGGGGGGAGGGGGGGAGGAGGGGGGGGGAGGGAGGGAGGGGGGGGGAGGGAGGGAGGGAGGGAGGACCCCCGGGCCTCCACGCATCGAGCAACACCGGAGCGCTGGATGCCCGGGCCTGCCGCCGCAGGGCGCCCTTCCCGATCGGCTGGCTTGTCGCCCGGGGGCCCGCGGGCCGCTCTTAGACGCCCGGGGGCGTCGAGGGCCCCCCGGGGGGTCGAGCACGGCCGCTCCAGTTTCTTTGGAGCCTCGGACCTCAGTCTGCACGCACGAAATGGGTACTGAAAGAATGGGTACAATGCCCAACAGCGGATCTGGTTCATTTTGAACAGGAGTCGCTGTCCACGCCGCCGCGGCCTGTGTCCATCCGAGACAGAAGGCCGCCTGCCCAACAGCGGCCGCTGTTGGCTTGGGACAACATTTGTTGTTGGGCATAGTGCCCATTTTTTCGGTATCCATGTCGGGCGTCCAAACTCAGGGCCGATCCTCTCCACGTGTTCGATCCTCCCGCGGCTCCAGCGAGCGGGCCGGCGCCCCTCCTCGAGGACGGCGGCGCCCGCGGCGCGCCGGCCGCGGCGGGGGCGGACGAGCAGCCCGCCGCGGGCGCGGAGGGGGCTGCGGGCCGGGAGGCTGGCGCGGCATCGGAGGCGCGCGGGCCTCTCGTCGCCGAGCGCGTTCCACTACTCGCAAGGTGCCTGCTCGCAAACGTCCGAAAACACACATGTCTGCTTTGTGCTGCCACTTTTCGTAGAGCCCCCGCGGGGGAGCCGGCCCTTTTGCGAGCAGCTGCTTTGCGAGTAGTGGGACGCGCTTGTCTATCCCGGGGGCATTAGCAGGGGCAGGCTCAGCCCAGAGGGTCCGAGGCTCCGAGAACAGCAACAAGAAAGAAGGAACGGCCGGTTTGTGTGGCCGTCGCCGCCTTGCAGAGGCCCTCCGCCGGTCTCGGGGGCAGCATCACGGGCAGGCTCGGCCCTGACACTTCAGACGTCAACTCGGCCCCATTTCAGCTTCAGTACTTCGTTCATCAAGACGAGAGGAGCCGTCAACTCCGCCCCGACGCTTTGTCCGTCAAGACCGAAGGCGTTTTCAACCATCAACTCGGCCCCGACGCTTTGTTCGTCGAGACGGAGGGTGTGGCGAGGGGGGCCGTCAAGGGGGTTCGTCAACTCGGGGGGTGGCTGTCAAGGGGGGTCGTCACCCCAGAGAGAGGCCGTCAAAAGCGTTCGTCAACTCGGGGAGAGGCCGTCAAGGGGGTTCGTCAACTCGGAAGGGGGCCGTCAAGGGGGTTCGTCAACTCGGAGAGTTGACGGCCAAAACCTTTCACTAAGATGGAGTTGGCAGGTCAAGCGCCGCATAGCAGAGAGTATACATGGTCATCCGTCGTGACGTCCAGGCCCACCTCCAGACCCGCCGCCCGCGACAGACTGTGGGAACGAACGCCCCCGGCCCATTGATCCGAGTGACCCCCCTTTTGGGGTGAAGCGTCACAGCAGGGAGTCGAGTGTTACCGCAATCATTTTGGCTCAAGGCCCGTTGCTTGCCCAGTCGTTGACAATCCCAAGATCTCCCCATCTCACCCTTCAACTTCCTATTCCCGATTCACCATCTTACATTGCTGTCTTATTCGGGCGCAGTGCTGACAGTTTCTGTGGGGCCGAGGTGTGCGAGAAAGGGCAGTGGCGAGGACACGATATCTTTCGATTCTGTCGGCTGGGGAACAGTGGTAGCGGAGCCCCTGAGGAGGCTCGTTTGCGGACCAGATGGCGCCGAGGGAACAGGATGTTTTTTTGTCAGCCATCACATCATCGGCAGGCCAGAGAACACTCAGTGCAGCATTCGGGACAGCGAGACCATGGGCAGACGAAAACAGCCAATTTAGATTCACCGAGGAGCAGCGCAGGTCTTTGCTAGACGGTGTCGTGAAGGCGGGGTTGCCAGCGCCGCCGGAGAGGTCCCCTCCTATACGTCCACCGACGTCCACCGTGTTGACGGACCAGCAGCTCAACGAGATAGTCCGCATGGTGCAAAGCCAGGTCCAGGAGTCAAGCCGTGACGGCGGAAGGCGGACCAGTGGCGGCGCCGCAGAGGACGACCGGGTGGATTGGGATCCATGGGCATCGGTCAAGGACAGCAGCGAGGACCAGAGCTGGTGGGACAGCTGGAACAGCTGGAGCCACAACGCCTGGAAGAACTGGGGCAAGAACGGCTGGTCCAATAATCCTGACTGGAGTGAGCGCGGCTGGGATTTCGCCGGGCCTGATGCCTGGACGAGCTGGAATGAGCATAAGATGTAGAGGAGCTCACCACATTGCCAGCTCACATGCACGCTGACAGGATCTTGACAACACTTCCCTTAGATCTGCAGCGAAAGAATGGATGGTTTCAATGGATGGTTTCCCAGATGAACTGATCACCTCAGAGAAGGGCGCCGATCGCATCATCGAGCGCCTCGACATTCTCTCTGGCGAGAAGGTAGATGACGAGAAGCGGAAGGTCGGGCGCAAATATCTTTTCTCTTTCAGAAGGCATCAAGGCGAAGGTTTGGCAGAATACGCGGCCCGACTCGATTTGGCTTTCGATCAAGTTGCAATCCTGGATCTTCCAGTGCCTGATGATTGGAAGTTCATGTCTTTTTTCGAAGAAGGGGTGGGGTCGCGATGAGCGAAGCCAGCAGCTGAACAAGGTCATGAGGAAGACCCGAGACTCGTGCGAGGAGGCGCCGGCGGCCATCAGGGAGATGGACGTCACGCGCCGAGAGCATCACTCCTTCCAGAAGAAACAATATTCCCCCCATATATGAGCCCGCGTACTCCGTTGCGGGGGAGGAACCAGACAATGAGTCCGTTCTAGATGGTGACGACGACGCCTCCTCGCTGGACACCGAAGACGAAAGGCGTCCGCACGTGGCACTCGAAGGCTTGAGTGCACGTGACGACGAGTTGCCGCAGGCCTTCGCCACGTTGCAGGAGGGGGGATGGAAGACTTGGACACAGAACAGAGAGTTCAAGAGGAACATGAAAGTCGTTCGAAAGTTCTTCGACAGAAGTCGTGGCAAGCCAGACTGCCCACCGAAGAGATCAGAAGGGGGGCGTCGAGCAGCCGGCGGGCAGTTTCGACCTCGCAAGCCCAGGTTGCAGCTCGCGGAACTGATCAAAATAACCAAAGGCCGTGCGCTGAATCACAGGGGCCACTGGTTGCGCGAATGTCCGGCGCGGAATGGCCAGAGCAGCATTGCTGGCGCATCCGCGGGAGCCGCCGCGAACGTCGGGGCCACAGTGCGCGCGTTCGCGAATCTCCTGGGCCCCGAGCAGGAGGGCCCCCGCGCGCTGGACGAGGCCGCGGCGACCCTCACGAAGGCGTGCCCTGGCGGGACGATCGCGAACGCTGCTGCAGGTCAAGGTCTGCTCGGCGCTCCAGCGCTGGAGCGTCACCGCTCGCACCCCAGTGAGATGAGGCTGAAGATCCCAGAGGTGTTCGGAATCCCAAGGGCCAGGGAGTCGGGGGGGGCGCCCGCGTCTTGAGCGCCCCTTAGATTTGAACATGCATCCAGGGGAAGATGGGAGTCATTGAACTCGATGTCCTCAAAGAGGACGCGCCCCCGCTCTGGCCCGTGGGGTTGCAGGAAATCCTCGGAGCCAGGATCGGCTTAATTTAACGAAATCAGACTCCAGAAGCCGGGGGTGAAGGCTGACGTGCGTCGCCTTCCCACGGGGCATCGAACCGTGCGCCTTGGTGATTTAAGGGTCCAGGCTCCAGGAGCAGCTTTCATTCTCGTTGACGGTGCTGAGGCAGCATCCACAGATCAGCGACCGTGATTTCCGGTGCAACCGAGCGTCAGATTACACGGGCGTTTAATCTTCATCGCGCGAGTCCGAGTCAGCGCTTCCTTCCTCGATGGGCGAAAGCGAGAGAGAGAGAGAAAAAAATCAAACAGAGAAAGAGAACTATAAATATAAAGAGAAAGAGAAAGAGACATAGAAAGAGGAAGAGAAAGAGGAAGAGAAAGAGAAAGAGAAAGAGAAAGAGAGATACATACAAACAAAAAAGATATATATATATATAGAGAGAGAGAGAGAGAGAGAGAGAGAGAGAGAGAGAGAGAGAGAGAGAGAGAGAGAGAGAGGGGGGAGGGAGAGGGGGAAAAAGAGAGAGAGAGAGAGAGAGAGAGAGATACAGAGAGAGAGAGAGAGAAAAACAGAGAGAGAGAGAGAGAGAGAAAAACAACACAAGTGAAACAATACAAAGAGATAGAGATAGAGACACGAAGAGACAGAGAGAGAGATGCGCATACATATAGAGAGAGGGGGAACATAAGAAGAGAGAAAGAACGAGAGACATAGAGCGAGAGAGAGAGAGAGAGAGAGAGAGAGAGAGAGAGAGAGAGAGAGAGAGAGAGAGAGAGAGAGAGAGAGAGAGAGAGAGAGAGAGAGAGAGAAAGAGAGAGAAAGAGAGAGAAAGAGAGAGAAAGAGAGAGAACGAGAGAGAGAGAGAGAGAAAAAAAAAGAGAGAGCGCGCCTTGAAAGGTCCACTGCTCAGGCGGGCCCCGGGGCCGGAAAGCAAAGCGGGACCTCCCCCCGCGGCGCGGCGAGGCCCTCGGAACCTAGCGCCCTCCCTGATCGAGCTGCGGAGCGTCGGGGCAGGAGGGCATTCGGGAACGGAGTCAGAAGGATCACAGCTAAACGGCGAGAAGACTCGGGAGGGCGAGACTCTCGAGGACCTCGAGACGCAGTTGAATATAGTCTAGGTCGGCCTCCTGTCGCATTCTCGGGGCCCTACGTATTTTGCATTCTTCTGATGCTCTCCGTCATTCTGCGGTGCGGCTCGACAGGTCTATCCCGGCATTCGAGCAGAGAGCGATGGGGCCTTGCCCTCTCGGCCAGACTCTCAGACACCAGAGCGCGACAGCCGAGCAGCCGTGCCGGCCGGGGTGGGATCGGTGAGCGGTCCGAACGGGACTCAGGCCACTCGCGGAACAAAAAGAGGGGGCCCACCGAGGCGCAAAAGAGAACGCGGCGTCCAACAACCGTGGGGGAACAACTGGGGAGCACAACTTGCAAAGAGCCTGCGCTGCGACGGGAGCGTCGGCCCTGTCAGGCATGGCCCGGGCCGAGAGAGCTTGGGCAGCGTCGGCCGGCGCCGCGATCTTCTGGCTCTCGAAGCTGGCGGGCGAGTTCGGCAGGGTGATGATCAACCGTCGCTTCTGGCCAACGAACCTCGTTCGGCGCATGGGGGTAATTCCATTGCAATGCCACGCGTGCTACCGCATGCCTATTCACGTGGAGTATGGCAGCAGTCGGCGCGTGCGCTGGCGGGCATATGAATGGCGCACCGTGCGCGTGGCTTGCCAGGGGGCCAAGCCAGACAAGTCCAATCCCAAGGAAGAGATGACGCGCGGTTGCAAGAGGCAGCGCGCGGCTTGTTCATTATGCGGGAAAGGTTTCCTCAGCTGGGCGGGGCCGACCCGGAATGGCAGGCTCTGGCGGCCGCCCCCGAGCCGCCGCCGGGCGCCCCGGCGTCGAGGGCGGCGGCGGGCGCGGCGCCGCCGTGGCCGGCAGCGATCGACCCGAACGCGGCGCAGAGCCACCGCCGGAAGGTCGAGCTGGAGCAGCCCGACGACATCGTGGAGGACGTGGGGCAGCAGGCTCGAGAGCAGGGGGCGCAGAGGCGCCGCGAGACCCCCTCGTCACACGTAAAGAGGGCGGCGACGGAGAACCAGCCAGAGCGCAGAGACCAGGCGGAAGAGGCCACGCGACTGCTGCAACAGATCGCGTGGAAGCAGAACCAGCAGGGGGCCTCTCTCAACCGGCTGTTCGCGGCAGTATCAGGACAGATGGAGGCGGTGGCCACGCCCCAGTCGAAAGTGCAGTCGTTGGCGAGGAAGGCGACGGCCTCTTCGGGACAACAGCAGCAGGATCAACCGGCGCCGCCGCGTCTTCAGGGACCTCCTCAGCCACAGGCAGCGCAGGCAGCAGAGCCAATCCCATGGGCGAGCGCGAAGGGCGCGAAGCCAGGAGAAGAGGCCATGCCGACCCAGCCGGTCAGGGAGAAGAGCGGAGCCGATCGCCGCGACATCGCGACGCCGCCGACGGCGGCTCCACCAGCCCATGGAGTCTCCATCAGAGCAATGCCTCCACCGAGGTGCGGCGCACCATCTGCGGCCGCCGCCGCGTCGATCGAGGGGGCGCGGGGCATGGGGTTCGCGATCGCTCCGGAGCGCTACTCTCGCCATCGACGATCAGCAGCTCCGCCGCCCCGCCTGCGCTGGGGGGCTCGCAGAGCGCACCCCCGGCTACTGCGCCAGCGGTGACGGCGCAGCCAATGGTCTGGGTGAGCGACCAGGTGAAGGAAGGTGCACAGCAGCCACAGTCGCGTTTGGAACGACCGTCGAGAGCCTCAGCACCAGCGTCTTCGCCGCGACAATTGGCCGCCCCCGACCCGCGGGCTGATCGGGGGGCGCCCGAGGGGGAAACCTGGGGGCAGCAGCAGGCCGCGAAGGAGGCTGAGCGGCAGCGACTGGAGAGGGGGGGTCGGGGGCAGGCCAGCTGGGAAACGCGGGGCCGCGACGGCGGGCGCGGCGCGGGCGGCGAGTGGTCGCGGGCCCTCTCGCAGACAGCCTAGGCAGCTCTACAACCAGGACGGGGGGCTCGAATCGCAGAAATCTCTTCCAGGCACCCCCCGAAGAGCTTCAGAAACTTGAGGGGGCCTTCGAGGTTGAGCTCGCGGGGAGGAAGGGGGGGGCGCAATTTCATTGGGCTGAAATGGGCGATTCGATTGATGGGGACTTGTGGATCAACGACAGGGAGGCGTTCCCCACTACAAGCGAAAAGCGTCGTTTGAAGGAAGCGGCGTGACGAATGAGGTCCAAGTTTACAGAGCTCAACTGTTGAGCCGAGCCTCTGTGGAGGTCTTTTCTCCACCTAGGATTGCCCGCTCTTCCAGTCCAGTCGCGCAGGAGTCGCGTGTCTGGGCAGCTTCGACATCGAAGGAGGGTGGGGCTTTCGACCAGAGGATCACAGGATTAAGCCTCGGAAACAAATGAGCAGGAATATGCCCTGGATGATAATCCCAGAGCCACCGCGCGACGCTCTCTGCCCACAGCGCCACCGCCCATCTAGAAACGACGCCTGAGCAACAGAAGAATAACGAGGATGCTATAGCTCTCCTTGAATGTTCCACGGCGGTGGCTTTGGAACAGCACCAGCAGGGAAGAGGGTTCTGTTTCGAACGCCCCATCACCGCTGGATCCTGGAAGTCGGGGATGGCACGATGCGTTCAGGGGCTCCCTGGGGTCGACGGGACAAGCGTGCACCTGTGCAGGTTCGGCCTTTCAGTCGTTTCAGATGGTTCTCTGTCTAGGAAGTCATCCATTAGGCCGATGCCGAATTGCGCCGCATTTCTCGAGCGTTTTGCCGGGTCACGTTGCACGGGGGGCCATTGGCGCGCTCTGTTGAGGAGCGGAGCTCTGACGACCATCCGCTTAAGTTCGCTCGGGCTTTGGCGGGTGCCGTTCGGGCGAGCGAAGACCGAGCGCAGCCGGGGCCCCTTTGGTCAGCAGATCAGTTTAGTCCGAGAGGGCGGGGGAGCGGACTCATGCGAGTCCTACCCTGTGGGCGCGGAAGAGGAGGAAGGAGGGGCGGGCCCAGATCCTGAGGGGGTGCAACGAGACCAGCCTTTCGAGGTCACTCCGTGGATCCGCCGGCTGATTCACAGAGTCCACCTGAAACTGGGGCACCCCCATGGTTCCCGGGGGGAGCAAGCCGAACCCGTGGTCCAAAATTTCGTCCAGGAGGAATTCCACTGCGGGGATTGCGCGGCCCGCTCCAGGCCAGCTAGCAGTCGCTTGCCGCCCCTAGGACCTTTGAGTTCAATCGGATTATCGCTCTAGACACTTTCTTTGTGCCTTCCAAGAGGAACAATTGGCATTTCTCGACGTCATCTGTCGGAGCTGCATGATGGAACTTCCCTGCGAGCCTGCAGTGCCTTCATGAGGGCCTGGGCTAGGCCGCTCGGACACTTGCTTCTCGCGAGTGCCGATGGAGGGGGGGGGGGTCCAAGGGGCATTTCGGAAAGGGGGTTGGGGCATCTAGGAGAGCTTCAGCATGTCACGGACTCGGGGAGCCCATGGTATGACGGCAGGGCCGAACGACGCGGGGGATGGGTGAAAGACATTTTGGTGAAATCATCCGAGACCAGCCTTGTCACCAACGCGCCAGAGCTCGAAGCGCTGGTCCATCAGGTCACTGCCGCCAAGAACCGATTCTTTCACCGCGGCGGCTACACCCCTATTCAGTCGGTCTTCGGGATCAATGCAAGGGCGCCAAATGATCCCACCTCTGATGATCCATTGCAGGTGGTCGGGGCTGACGACCTTCTCCCGGCTCGTGGGATCAGGGCGCGGCAGCTGCGGAATTCGCACGTCGCTGCGCCATCCGGCGGCGCGCGCGACGGGAACCGTTTGAATCTTCCAATCAGCGTCGCCTTGCCACGGCCGCTCCCCCGTTTACAGGGGCCGCCATTTTGTGTCCGGCCAGTGGGTTTACATTTGGCGACGAGCTCCGAGAGGGGGGCAGAAAACGTTCGCTCTCCAAAGAGACACATGGGCAGGTCCAGGCTTACTTGTTCTGCATGGCAGTACCTCAGCATGAATCGCCATGAGATCCAGGCTGTGGAAGTGCTCAACACAACAAGTACGCCTGGCCACCCTAGGAATCCGGGGGGCCGAAATTCGGTCAGACACGTCGGTCGTGCATGTTCTCAGAGAAGCTCAGATCAGCCCGCGCCGAGCTGGGGCCACCGCGATGAGCGAAGGGCCCCCTCCTCCTCAGGCCTGGGCGCCAGATGCCCCGGTCGAAGTTGCCTCGCCACCGGTGACGCCCCTGGCGACGGAGGCCGACTCTGGAGTCGCGGCAGGACAAGAGACGGGGGTTATCCCGCCCCCTTGGGTTTCGTCCGAAGACGGAGGCCTTGGAGAACAACCAGGAGCTCTTCCCCTCACCCCGCTTCCGGACTTGCCACCGATTCCAGAATTTGGGAACCTGGGAGCTCCTTCCGGGGACACTCGCCCTCTGGCGCCCAGGCTGGCATCCTTGGGAGACATTCGGGGGGATCTTCGCCGGCGAGTCAATCGAAGGCGACCGGCAGAAGGGCATCCGAGAAGTGGGGCGACGACAAAGGCCACAAGAAAAGCAGGCCGACTCCATCCCGGGGGGAAAAAACGCGATCGGATCAGCACTTAGCAGCGCTTCGGGAGCGGCCGAGTCGGAGGGGCCGACCGCCAGCGCTCCCAGGCTCGCTCTGACGGACTCCGCCAGCCAGCGTCGCACGGCGGAGCCGGCGGGCCCCGGTCGGCTCGCGCGCCTCGCGCAGGACTCGGAAGGTTTATGACGGCTCGACCAGGGGAGGGGCCGAATGCCCATCGGGACTCCGGGGGTGTCTTTCCGAGGGGATAGGTAGAGCGCGGCAGCAGATCCAGGAGATTGAGGGCCCAGGGCGAGAGCGCGCTCGCTCCTCGAGAAGGGGGGGCGGCGAGTCCGCCATGGCCCTCCTCCGAGAAGAGGGAGATGCTCTTCGAGAACTCAATCGCGAGGTTCAGCTGGAGGGATGGGGCGGGTCCGTAAACAACTGCGCTAACGGAAACGCCAATGTGGAAATCGCCCCTCACTCAGACGGCAAGTGCACCCTGTCTCTTCTCGTCAACGGAGGGGCCGAGGCCCTGTGCAATGACCCCTCCCCCGACGAGAAGAAGGAATGCGATGTGTCCGATGCCGCGGAATGGGCTGCGATCGCCGAGGGGGCCGCGGCAGTCGTCGTTCACCCTCCGGACAAAGCTACGCTTCTTAGGAAGCTGTTTCCGAGTCGTATAGTGTGCAGTAGGATGGCGAGGAGGTGGGGGCCGCAGAAGGGGGGCCAGTGTAGGCGCAAGGCGAAATCGAGTTTGCGTGTTCGGGGACATCAGCATGAAGACACCACCGATCTTCAGGTTTATGCTCCCGCTCCATGTATGGAATCCTTATGCCATTATTGGTTATTGCGCTGATGTGCCGTCTCGCTATATACATCGTGGACATCAGACATTCATTCTGCCAGTCCGAACTTTTCGAGAGAGCGCGAGGCAGAGTTTTCGTGGAACCGTGCGACGGAGCCCCGGTACCGCCAGGGTCTCTCATCGAGTTGATCTCGCCCGTCCATGGTTTAAATGGCGCGCCGTTGGCCTCCCACCGGACTGCGGCGAGATGCGTGGAGTCCCTGGGTTTCGAGCAGGCCCGCCTGGAGCCCTGCTGGGTCGGTCAGAGGTCCTCGGGCGAACTCAAAGCTCAGGTGCACTTGGAAGCCGACGACTGGGCCATGGCCTTCCATGGGGCAAGATTATCTCGAGCCCTTCCAGGAACGATTCACCGTCGGAAATATGAAACGCTTGGTTCCGCGGTAGTCGGATGCATAGGAAGGAGACTCAGGGTGATGGGGCACCGAATCCTTTTGGACCAAGAAAAGCCCAACCTGGAACAGCTTCGAAAAATCCCGTTTGCCCGGGGACGTGGAGGAAATCATGGCGCTCTTCTCGTAGGAGGGGAAGCGTCGGCTCTTCGATCCCTGGTTCATGAGCTCCAGTGGGCGGGGCGGGAAACCAATGCAGAGGCCGCGGGGGCGGCTTCCATTCTGTCTAAGAAAGTCAGCGCAACCCGCTCCCACTGCGTTCGGGGGAAGGTGAAGGCACTGGGTCTCAAAACCGAGATCGCAGGCATCGTCGACGAAGGGAACCCCCCTGTGTGCCGCGCCGTGGACAGGGGCGCGAACTTGCAGCTGGTCCCGTCGGAGCGCTTCGCCGCTTTCGTGCGAGCGCCACGGGATAAGTGGCGCCATTGGCTGCGCCGGGCTATGCGTGAGCAGTCTGCCCACGCTTGGGCCCCAGCAAATCAGCCCGCGCAGAGCACGCAGTTCACGGTGTCCTCGCAGCGCCCAACCACATATAGGGCTCTCATCTCATAGGCCAGTCTTAAAAAGCCCCGCCTGCGACACCGATCACAAGACTACATTCCTGGACTAATCGGGTTCGTGCTTAGCCCGAGAATAAGCATGCGAAGAGCACGAAGGTCCCAGTGCCGATGCGGTTCGGGGTAAGCCCAAAACCCTTGGCGGCGAACTGCCGCGCTTCAGCGTCTTCTTTCGAAGATGCGTGGCAGCTTACGTGATGGGGGAGGTGGTGGACCATTAGAGCCTGCGGTGGTAGCGGAGGAGGATCTCTCTCTCTCTCTCTCTCTCTCTCTCTCTCTCTCTCTCTCTCTCTCTCTCTTTATACCTATATATATATATATGCATTATAGGTTCGGGGCTGTCCTACAAAACCCAGGGCCGCAGCCCACATATTGCGGTTTTTTCTTAGAACGGTTAGGGGTAGACCTTAAACATTTTACCTCAGCACTCACAGTGGACACTTGGGCCCCCGCAGGGGGGTGACCCCTGCGGTGCCTTGCCTTGCCACCATATCACGCGAGCACCCAGCCCCAGAGCACTGGCAGCATAGCGACAGTGCCGATCCTCACTTCGGGAGGTGGGTGGTGGGCAGCGGCGGGGAGGATCTCTACGCATAGGGTCGGGTTTATCCTACCGAGCCCTGGGTCGCACCCCAAAGATTGCATGATCTTGTTTTTGGAAGTTAGGGGTATTTGTTTAAAGCCCCCTTGCAACGCTGAGTTTGCACACTTGGGCCCCCACATGGGATGACCCCCGCGCTGTCTTCAGATGTGGCTGTGGGGAACTTTCTTTTCTTGGCCTTCGCATTGTTCGCAGCATGTACTTGATGAAATTTTGCAATTGCTATTGGTTACTTGGTCTAGTTGTTTGGGACATCTCTAACAAGGTACAAGCTGCGTTACTTGGCGGGCGCCTGCTATTCATCCTATATTTTTCTCTGTTTCTCTTTGCCGCCTCAGCCGCGGCGCCCGCCAGGTACCTTTTGCGCCGAGTCATATAAACTAGTATTGTTTGTGTCGCAACACGCGTAAGCGTAAGGTCAGGCCAATTAAAAACAGGAGGAAGAGGAGGAGGAGGAGGAGGAGGAGGAGGACGATCAGGAAACGGAGAAAACACCAGTTGGGACCCTCGAGGGACGTCCTTGGAGTCTCTTGAGTGCCTCTTTGGGGCCTCGTGGGGGTTTCTTGGGGGCCTCTTGGGGGCAATTTGGGGTGTCCTGAGTCGTCTCAAATGGCTCTTGGCCCGCCTGACGCGTTCGGAGGCGGTTTGGGGGGCCGCTTTGGGCCGTTTTGGTGCCCTTTTGGAGCGCTGCAAGGCCGTTTTGGGACCGTCTTGGGAGCGTTTTGGGCGATCTCGGGGTTCTCTTGGGCCGACTTTGGGCCATCTTCGGGGCCTCTTGGGGCGTCTTGGAGCTACCTTGGAGACCTCTTTGGCCGTCTTGGGCGGTCGCAAATCCAAACCCAAACCGGCGACAAACTCGAAATCCTGCCGAACACTTATTGCGAAGGCCTTGCGGCCGGTGCGGCCGACCTTGAAGGGGGACGACGACGTTGGCGGCGGCGGCGGTGGCGACGACGACGACGACGACGACAACGACGACGGCGACGACGACGACGGCGACGACGACGACGACATACGACCACGACGACGACGACGACGACACATGACCACGACAGACGACGACGATAGACGACATACGACAGACGACGACGAGCACGACAGACGACGACGACGACGACGACGACGGCGACGACGACGGCGACGACGACGACGAGCACGAAAGACGACGACGACGACGACGACGGCGACCAGTCCAACGAAATACCGTGTCGCACACGTCTGCAGGTTCGGCGGGTTTTTCTGTGCACTCCAGCCGTGGTTTTGTCTTTAGCTGCGGGTGCACTGCGAAGCGCTGTCGGGCCAGCTCACCCGAATCCGCTTGTGGCTCACGTGGGTGCGTCCCTCCTCCTCCTCCCTCCTCCTCCTCCTCTTCCTCGTCCTCCTCCTCCTCCTCCTCGCCACTCCTCCCTCCTCCCTCCTTCCTCGTTCCCTCCCCCCCCCTCCTCTTCCTCCTCCTCCCCCCCTCCTCCTCGCGCTTCCTCCTCGCTGCGAGCAGGTAGAACACGGCAGTGAGTAGTAGGAAATCCCAGCTGCTACGATGTAGTTTTTTCCGCGCCGGCGCGCGCCGCTCCTGCCAAAGCAAGGGCGCCCTCGAGGGCGCGAAGTTATTCGCGCTTCGCGCTTCGCGGTTCGGCTCCGATTCCTCCTCATCCTCCTCTTCTCCCCTTGGAGGCGGCGCGAGAGCGCGAAGTTATTCGCACTTCGCGCTTCGCGCGGCGCGAAGCGCGAAGCTGGGAGCCCTTGCAAAGCAAGCCTCTCTTCAGGCAGACGGGGAGCAGCAGGACGCCGTGGTCGCGGTGGCGGAGGCCAAAGAAGAGCGAGAAGCACCAGGAGATCTCTTTGGGCGTGTTTTCTCTGCTCCTCTGCACGCCCCCAGGTGTCCGACGCGGGCGAAATATTTTCACGATCTCGGCGTCTTGGGCCAGCTGTCGGGAAGGGGGACAATCTAGCATAGGTCTGGGACGGAGAACTACCCCAGGGACATAGGTCTAGACTTCTGGGGCCGGCCATTGACAAAACATGTCGCCAGATGTCTGGGTCCTCCCTCTCCGTAGATCATTCGACCTAATGGAGGGGGGATGTGCAGTGCAATCTGGTAGTGCCAGTGCCAGACCAGAGCTATGCAAGGGTAGAAGTGGTACGAGCGCGCACCCCAAATATGCGGCGACTCTGTGCAGTCTACGGGGTGCGGTGCAATCTATGGGGTACCACCTTGGCAGTGTACCGTATGCGGTGCAAGCAGGAAATCGTTGCGGGACCTTATCTTCTGTTTGCAACTAAGGATGTCCTTGGGTGACATCTTCAGTTTGATGACAAGCCGTGAGATCTTGAGGGGATCATAGCGCCAGACAACGAGCACCGCAAACATCTGCGGCACCCAGAATTAATTACAGTATGATCGCAAATGTAGAAGTCCAGGATGTGCCTCATCTCCAGGCACCGAGCACCATCAAACCTCTCGGCACCCAGGGCCAACTGTCATATCGCAACTAGGGGCATCCGTAGGGAACCACAGCGCCCCGTAATGCCAAACATAGGAAACTGCACAACATACCAGCACCCAGGGCCAACTCATCACAGGACAGGTAGCAACTCGAAGTGCAATCATTATTCCGTTTGCGATTGTCTTGTTTCTGATTGGTTATTGGCTCCATGTGCCCCTCCAAGGCAGTCCCGAAGAGGCTCTCTCCAGACGGCCCCTCTTGCCTTTCCAACTACTGTTCTCGTGGTCTGGACTTCCAGACTTCTGGAAGCCCTAGTGGCATTGCGCGAACATGTTTGCCAGCGAGGACCCCATACTATAATGTATTGCATTCTGGCTGTGCGAGCTATGTGGCGCAAGCTAGCACATTATGTTGTGCAAAGTATGTGATGTAAAATGTGTGCTGTCAGCTTTGTGGTGTAGGCTTTGTGATGAGCGCTATGTGGTAAACGCTATGCGCTGCAATCTATGTGGTGTAGTCCATGTGGTGGGAGCTGCGTGGCGCAAGGTTTGCGGCCGCCCAGCGCACGAGGCGCCCACGAGACGCCTGCGGGCGGCAGCGGTAACGTGGCGAACTTTCGGTACACCTATTCAGCACACGGGGCGCCCACGAGGCGCCCATGAGGCGCCCACAGGCGGCAGCTTGGCGCAACCTCGGCACACTCACAAGGCGCCCACGGTCGGCAACGTGGCGAAACCTTGGCACACCCACGCAGCACGGAGCACCCCCGAGGCGCCCGCGGGCGGCAATGTGGCGGAACCTCACAGCACCCGCGAGGTGACCAAGGGCGACCATGGGCGGCCACGCGGCGATATCTCGGCACACCCATCGATCTTCTCGAAAGCTCCGTAATAACCTCTAAGTGGAAGCAACGTGTGCGGAACGTCCGCGTCAAACTTATCGTTGCGCGCAGCTGTTCGAGCCGGCAAGGTCCCAGATGAAGGTCCATTGCAACTCACGACGGGCCTTTCTCATTTTGGGGAGCATGTAGTGGCAAGTTTCCAGGAAACCTCATTCCCCGATAGTTGTTCTGGTTTCCGCGAGCCATAAAGTGTAAGGATCGGCGCAATGAAGCGCTTCGAACAGAGCCGGGTACAATATTCCACTCAAGAAGTACGCAAAGGGCTGGATAGACCGCCGAGATTTTTACACGTATTTGTTTGCGGCTACCATGCGAATGCATTGCGTTCTGGGAGCGTGACTTCGCTGGATACGCTGGGTGAGCGCCCCGAGAAAGGCATGTTTCGGGGAAGGGGCAGGACGACCCCTTCCATTCTCCTCGCCTCCGCCCGTCGCACCCTCTTCTTGCACCCTCTTCTTGCACCTGCAGGGTGGGCCCTTTCCCAAATCCGTGCCTCGGTGCCGATCGTAAGCGCGCCTCGTCTCCGTCGTCGTCTTCGTCGGCGTCGTCGTGGTCGTGGTGCGTGTTGTTCTGCTCGGGGTTCTGTTTCCCTTATGCAGTGACCACCACCCCCTTTGGAGCAGTGCGACTTTCTCAGGCCGTATCGTGACATCGCTCGGGAGACTTCCCGGTAGGCCGTTGCCATCCCGGGTGCGTTCCCGACGGCCCCCGCCCCCGAAAACGGCCCCCGGAGGCCGACAACGGCGGACAACCGAAGGCGACAATTTTCAAGTTGCATTCTTTTTCCGTCGTTTTCTTCGTCGTCGTCGTCGTCCTCCTCCTCCTCGTCCTCCTCCTCCGCTGTTTTTTTTTTTTTTTTTTTTTTTGTTTTTTGCTTTCCTTTGCCGTAATGGCCGGCGCTCCGGCGCCACACCCGCAGCACCCTAGTTTGGTGCCAATGCGCGGGCTGTCCTGTCCTGTCATTCTTTTTCCAGGGCAGTGGGAGGTGGCAGGGCCTGGGGGAGCGCGGAATCGGGCGTGGCATTGCCCACCGCCGACCCGAGTGGAAGGACGCGCTAGCGGAGCACATGTGCCCTTCTTCGGTAAGCGAATCGTGCCCTAGCGAGAAGGGAAGAAGCGGTCTTCACCACTACCTCGATCTTGGCTTGGACGGACTTCGTACTGGGCGCCATCCAGTAAACAGCGACGGACTGGCTGTTGAGGCGAACAGCATTTGAAATTTTTGGGAAGGCGGGAGTTGAGAGCAGGAAGCGCACCACCACCACCGCCTGGGGGGATTCGGGATGAGCCGGTGTGCGGAAATGCGGGGGTGCACGAGGTCCCGCGAGAGCGCTCGAAACGAGACACACCACCACCACCCCTGACCTCCCTCTGCCTCCATCCTCCTGGTGGTGGTGGTGGTGATGCGCTCCTGGGGGGCCACATGCGAACCCTGCCCCTGCCCACCACGATTTCTGAGGGGGAGGGTGCGTAGGGGTGGGGCTCGCATGTGGCCCCCTAGCTCCCTTCTCTCCGAGGGCGCGGCACCGCCCACCGCCGGCCCGAGCGGCAGCGGCCCACGGAGCGCCCGCGCCTCCGGCCCTCCGCCGGCGGGCGGCAGGGGTCCTCACCTCTCCTCCCCTGCACGCTTCAGCTCTGGCTGCGGCGACGACGGCGGCGTCGACGACGGCGGCGGCGGCGGCGGCCGCGACGCGGTCGACGAGGTCGACGACGACGTTGACGGACGACGACGACGACGATGACGGACGACGACGATGACGGACGACGACGACAACGAGGTGGCGGTAACGGAAAGCTGCGCCGCTTGGGAACGGTTGCCCTTGTCAGGACGCGAGGACGTCAGGGGACGCGAGGATGCCCCCAGATCTCCGACGATCTGATCTGATTTTTCAACCGGTGGGTTTTCCTGGATTTCGGCCGTTGGGGACCCATAGATGCGCCCCTGGGCCATCCAGGATCGATTCTGGACGAAGACCTACCCCAGTCAGGCGGTCGAGACCTGTGGGGCCGTGGACTGGACAGATTAGCACAAGTGAGCGGATGTCCGGGCCCGAGGCGGATGTCCGTTCGCACGGGTGCCTCCTTCGCTAGGCGGCAGCGATGCCTCGCGCTGCCGCGGCGGTGTGGTGTAACGACAACAGACATGGGACTTGCCTGGGCATTTGTCCATCTGATTTTGTTCCCAGCCATCCTGTGGTGTTAGGTCCTCGTTTTGAAGAGACGGCGCCCCGCGTTTCTTCTCCTCCTCCTCCTCCTCGCCCCGCCTCCCTGTCCTCCCATCCCTGCCTCTCCCCTCCGCACCCTGTACAATCGTGGCCCCACAGGAAGGCCCCAGTGGCTCTGGTCACATGCGCACGCGCCCGGGAATACAGCGTCTCGTGGCCCAATAGGGAGCTCCACCGATGGCCCCAGCGGCTGTGGTTACATGCATCCGCGCCCGAGAATACACCGCTTCGTGGCCCCACAGGAGGCCCCACCGAAGACCCCAGTGGCTGTGATCACATGCGTCCGCGCAACCCAGTACAGCGCTTCGTGGCCCCATGGGAGCTCCACCGAAGGCCCCAGTCGCTGTGGTCACATGCGCGTCTGCGCCACCCAGTACAGGCCTTCGTGGCCCCATAGGGAGCTCCACAGAATGCCCGAATGGCCAGTGGCTGTGGTCACATTCTTCTGCGCCATCCAGTGCAGCGCTTCGTGGCCCTATAGGGAGCTCCACCGAAGGCCCCAGTGGCTGTGGTCACAGGCGTTTCGCGCCACCTAGTGCAGCATTTCGTGGCCCCATACGGGGCTTCACCGACGGCCCCAGTGGCTGTAGTCACATGCGTCCACGCCACTCAGCACAGCGCTTCGTGGCCCCATAGAGAGCTCGACCGAATGCTCCCGTGGCTGTGATCACATGCGTCCGCGCCACCCAGTACAGGGCTTCGTGGCCCCATAGGGAGCTCCCACCGAAGGCCTCGCTCGCTGTGGTCACATGCGTCCGCGCTACCCAGTACAGCGCTTCCTGGCCCCATATGGAGCTCCACCGAAGGCCCCAGTGGCTGTGGTCGCACGCGCCCGCGCAAGCTAGTACAGCGGTTCGTGGCCCCATAGGGAGCTCCACCGAAGACCCCACTGGCTGTGATCACGTGCGTCCGTGTCACCCCATACAATAATTGTTCGTGGCCCCAATTGAGCTCCACCGAATGCCCCAGTGGCTGTGGTCACATGCGCCCGCGCTCGTGAATACACCGCTTTGTGGCCCTATAGGGAGCTCCACCGAAGGCCCCACGGGATGTGATCACATGCGTCCGCGTCACACCATCGAGTTTGTCGTGGTCCCATGCGGGGCTTCACCGACTGCCCCAGTGGCTGTGGTCACTTGCGTCCACGCCGCTCAGCACAGCGCTTCGTGGCCCCATAGAGAGCTCGACCGAATGCCCCAGTGGCTGTGATCACATGCGTCCGCGGCCTGGACTGCGGTGTCCACAAGCGCCCCCCCGCCCATGTGGGCATATGCGTCTCGTGGCCCCACAAGGCACTTCCCCTCCTTCGTCCCACCTGCATTGCGGGAGTTACACTTGCATATGGTTGGGTCCTTCGCCAAGGTAATTTTAATCCGCGGCCCCAAGAGGTCCTGATCTCTTCCCCAGGGGTAGTCTTCGCTCTGGATCGATTTCTGATGGCCCAATGGGCTCGAAAGTAGCGCCCGAGGTTTAAAATCGACAGATCGCGCCCAGAGCCCACCACGCCTCCCCGCGCTCGAAAGAATTGCAACATTGCGGAGAACCTCCACTTAGGAGCCCTGGATCCCACCCTTTCGCGGCATTTTCCAAGCCGGATCGATCCATGAGGACCCCCGGGCCCGAACAGGGCGGCAACGCCGTGAGTGAAAAAGTTGCGGTGCCCGGATCTCGGCGCGCTCTGAGTCGGTTGGTTGGCAGTCCTGGGGCCCGACGAGAGCCTCCACAGGCCGCCCGTTGCGAAACAGATGCGACGCCAGGATGTCCGGGTCCTGCCCTCCCTCGCCAGGCGGCGGCGACGCCGACGCCGCGACCGCCGCGGAACCGGTGCTGGGCACGCCACGCGAGGAGTACGGGGGCCCGAACATCTATACATCACCACCGCCTCCCTCGCTCCCTCCCTCTCCCAGGAGGGACAGAGGAAGGGGAGGCTGGCGGGGAGGAGGGGGGAGGTGGTGAGGTACATCCTGGAGCTGGAAGAGGAGGGGGGACTGGAGGAGGAGTGGAAGGGAGGGAGGGAGCAGAGGGAGCGGAGGCTGGAGGAGATGCCGGAGGAGGCTGGAGGAGGCTGGCGGTGGTGGATCCCTGGGGCCCGGGAGGGGGGCCTACCTCCCGCCAGGCCCTCGTGGGCGCGCCAGAGGCCTCAGCTCCGGCCCGCGGCGCGAAGGCCCCTCGCGGCGGGGGGGGCCCGAGGCAGCGGGGCGGCCAGCGGCGTGCCGGTGCCTCGGCGGCGGCGGCGAGGACGGCGGCGGTGGCGAGGCCGAAGGGGACGGCGACGGTGAGTGCGTTCTCGCTGGGTCTCGGGCCCTGGGGCCATCATAGGCAGGGGTGATCTCAAATGTCTGGTGAGTGCGGATGGTCTCTGAGGATGTCTGGAACTTCTCCGCGCGACCCACCGAGCGTCGGAGCGCGAGAAGATTCTGCTGACAGCTGTTGCGGATCCTACATGCAGCAGCGGCAGTGCCAACAGCGCACGTCCTGTTGCAGTTTGTGCTTCATGGCGACACCCATCGAGCCAGTCGATCTGGGCCAATCGGGGCCCTGCTGGTGCTCGCAGGTACCGCCCTCCGACGAGGTCAGATTCAGCACCGACGACGGCCGCGACGGCGCCGCCCAGCTGGCCGCGACCAGCTTTGTTCAGAAGATCAACTCAGCAGCAAAGCGCGCCAGCGACCAGCGCCCTCAGACGATGCGACGAGCAGCTCGCGAGCGGCGCGCGAAGCGACGCGCAGTCTGGGAAGTCTAGGCAGGAGGGGCCAGACTCTCACAAGCACTCCGACACCTAGGAGCGCGCGCGGAGACTTTCGGGCTCCATGCCGGGTAGGACTTAACCCTCAGTCGGAGGGTACCAACTATACACCAACACCGATCCTGGCCAGGATCACCCTGGTCGTTGGTGTATAGTTGGTGCCTTCCTACTCAAGACTCTTTGACCCCCCCTCCGCAACAGTGGGGAACTGAACATTTGTCCGGCGACCTCATTGACGGACTGGGGTCCCGACAACAGCGGAAGCTATTTTTTGTTCCCCCGCCGCCGCCGACGACGACGCCGACGACGACGAGGAGGAGGAGAGGGAGAAGGAGGAGAAGGAGGAAGAGGAGGAGAACGAGGAGGAGGAGGAGGAGGAGGAGGAGGAGGAGGAGGAGGAGGAGGAGGAGGAGGGAGGGAGGGAGGGGGGTCTCTCGGGATCTCTGCGACCTCGGCAGGGCTGCTCCCCTGAAGGCTCTTGTTCTCAACGGATCATTGCCCTGAAACCTTCCACCCAGTGCTCTGAAACCCTCAAAGGCTCATTGCTCTGAAACTCATCGCTCTGAAACTCTCACTGCTTTGAAATTCATTGATCTGAAACTCTTTGCTCTGAACGAATTGCTCTGCAACTCATTGCTCTGAAGCTCATTGCTCTGAAACTCATTGCTGTGAAACTCGCTCTGAAAAGCTCGAGGGCCCACGGCGCTCTCACGAAATACATGCCAGGGAGGTCTGTTTCTCGTCCTCCTCCTTCTCCTCCTTCTCCTCCTTCTCCTCCTTCTCCTCCTTCTCCTCCTCCTTCTCCTCCTCCTCCTCCTCCTCTTCCGTAGCCATGTTGGCTCAAACCATTTTGGCTCAAACCATTTTGGCTCAAGCCAGTTTGGCTCAAGCCATTTTGGCTCAAGTGGTTGCCGCGATGGGCCGCTTTGCTAGCAAGACCCGTGCTGAGAAGTCTCGTGCCGACAGGGAGTACAGCCTCAGCCCGTCACGGAGGACGTCGCCAACGCCTCAGCGTAGGCGCGAGGTCGATCGTGATCGTGACCGCCGAGCCCATAGTGTTCGGAGCAGTTCGTCAGATGAGAGGCGCGACAGTCGCAGCAGCAGTGGCGGCAGTGACGCGAGCGCCCGTGGTGGGAGTCAAGGCCCGCCGACTTGGATGAAGGATATGATGGCAGAGGTTCGTGGCATGAATGCAGGCATCGCGAAGATGGAGCAGTCCCTGCTGCAGGAGATTAACGACTTCCGATCCGCATTGCAGACTCACGACTCCTACCTGCGCGACGTCCACACTCGGTTCACCGAGGTCGAGCGCGGGTGCCAGAAGACTGTCGCTGAAGCCGATGCCGCCGCCATAGATGTCCAGCTCGAGGGCATCAAGAAGGAGCTGAATGAGATGAAGGAGCCTCCATCGAGTGGTGACAGTTATGCGTCGACACGCACAGGGTCGAGCACTGTACCGCAGCCGCGTGGAGGAGGCCAGGTGCCGACCAACCCGCTCGTGCGGTTCGTGGGCACCTTCCCGCGCTCTATGCACCAGACGGCGCGCGAGGCGCACTACCAGTAGCTCTTGAACGCCAACCAGATTCTGTTGCAGGACGTATATCCGATGTTCACAAGGTCGCTCAGAACTACAAGCTGGTGTTCAGGCCTCTGACTGCTACCCGTCAGTTTTCAGAGAATGTGAATGTCGCTTCGCTCCAATGGAGCGATCCGAGAGATGGTCGTGTTCACCAGCTACGCATCCGTCAAGACCTGCCGATCGACGCTCGCGACCGCCAGCGCCAGATCAGTCGTATCTACCAGCCGATCTTGGACCGCCTGAAGACGCACCCTGAGTGGACATTCGAGTGCAAGCCAAGCTAGGAGTGAACGGATTCAAGGGGTGAGGTGGTGATCGTCACGCCTCGCGACATCTAGATCATCGTGAAGATCGTGAAGCGCTCGGCTCACGTCGAGGCGTTCGTCGCCGTCCAGGAGGAGCTCAATTTGTGGAACTTCAACGCCGACGAGATCCAGCGCATCTTCAACGCCGCCTGCGCCGCTGCCCAGCTGGAGCGCTAGGACGTCCCCCCAGGGCAATTCCGCGTGCACGCAGCAGCTGCTGATGCCGCAGCTGAGCTGGAGGGAGGCCAGCCTCGTCCGTTGAGCCGATCACGGAGGGAGGACCCAGTGCATCCTGCAGGTGATGCCCGCGGTCCGTTTGTGAGGGCGATGAGCTCGCGTCTGCTGCTTTGCTGCCGCCGTCCCGTGCATATCGTATTGTTTTTTGTTATGCTAGCTGCGCGTCAGATCCCTCTTCTCCCCCCCCCTCTTCCAATCGCGAGTTTCCGTATCTCCCCAACTGCCAGCTTGGTATCTGCTCGTGGAATAACCGGGCGATTCTCGGTTCTGTTCATTCGAATCAAGCCAGCTTCCCACGTAAGACCGACCATGTTCGTTCTCTGTTTCGTCGCCCCCAGGTCCTCGGGATTCAGGAGTCGCACGGGGGGGGGGAGACGTGCCGCATATTCAACGTGAGATTCGATCGCACCGTGTGTTTGGTTCGTTCTGTGACTCGCCGCCAGCTGGCGGCAGCTTGCTTCTTGTCTCTAACCAGTTTCTTGCGGAATGGCAGGCTGCTGATTTTAAGCCCGTCATCCCTGGCCGCGCCGGCGTGTTGCACTTGAGAGGCTCGCGAGGCTCGCTGTCGCTCATGAATGCGCATGTGGACCCCGGAGTGGAGCGTCCGCGAGCTGCGTGGCGTCTTCGCGAAGTTGAAACGCATGTTGGGGGACCCACAGAAAGCCCACTTGACCATGGTTAGGGACTCTAACTTCTTGGGGGTCGGGGAGTCTCGGGTGAATGCGTCGTCTGGCCTAGATGGGCCTGCCGCCAACCGCCTCGCCTCCCTCTTCTCCACCTCCTTCCTTTTCCTGTGTGGAAACCTTAGGGGCGGCGATGCGCGCCAGTCGTTTCGGGGCTCTGAGTGGTCCCGCGGCCGGCTGGATCGTACTTATTGCAGCCTCCCCACTCAGGACCTTTTTGATGCTTGCCCCAGGACTGGCGTCGCGTGGCCCTTCTCCGACCTCCAGAAGCCCCCCGATCACGCCCCCGTTTTCCTCACCCTATGTCCGCGGTCTCCCTGTGGGCCTACCCCGATTGCCAACTGGGTTGCGGGGCCCGAGGTTTTCGCTTCCACGGTTGCCGACATGCCTGTCTTAGACGAGCTAGGTTACACGCTCGACAGCCAGCTGCGTGCCGCGAAAGATAGTTTTCACCATGCCGCCCGCCAGGTTCGTGCATTTATATGTAAGCTTGGTGCCGACAGCATAGAGGAGAATATTGGCTGTTGTATTAAACTTATGCGTGCTGTTCGGTCGGGGGGGGGGGGGGGGTCCATGAGGTTCGGATGGCTGTTCGCGGTTGCATTTCCATTTTTGTTTGTTGTTTTTTTTTTTTTGTCGATTCTGAGTTATGTGTGTGTTGACGGGCCGCCAAGCTTTCGACTTGCACCTCGCTGCTTGTATGCGTGAGCTTTGTGAACGGCGCGAAGCTGCTCTGCAGAGAGAGGTTGTCGCGTCTGCCGCGGAGGCTGCTGCCCAGAAGCGTGCTGCTGCCCTCCAGCGAGCGCGGCAAATGTCCCGAGCTTGGAGAACCACTGGTCGTCGTATCACTTTGCAGGTCACCAGTCCCAGTGGTCAGCACTTCGACGACGGTAATGAATGCGCCAAACTACTTGCCGAAAATTGGGGGGAGGTGTTCAAGTATGCCACTTCTCCTCTTCCAGGTATTAAAGCTGCGCGTCAGGATATTTCCCCCGCCCCCGCCAACCCCGTGGAGCATGTTGCTCAGGATGGTTTTCGGTGCCCCTGGATCGTTTCCGAGGCCGAGTTCCAGGACATCTCAGGGTGGAAGAAAGACGCGTATCCAGGGCCCGATGGGGCGCCATGCGCCGCGTGGAAAGCTGCCGGCGACGTCGGTCAGGGCATTCTATTATGTCTGTGCGAGCGCTTGATGAGCGCGGGCCAGTTGCCAGATGACTTCGACGTGTCTCGTAGCGCCTTCTTGCCGAAGGTGCGCCCCGGTGGAGCCGACCCCCAGGCCCGCGCGCCCGCCTGCGCGAGGCCGTTGGCATTGAGCAACACCGACAAGTCACTGGCTGCGTCGGTTTCGCTCTCAACAAGGTAGTGGGGGACGCTGCGGGGATATGCCAGAAGGGGTTCGTGAAAGGCCGTCTGGCGTTAGACAACCTGTTCTCGATCGATGCTGCGATGATGCGAATGGCGACAATGGATATCAGTCCGAAGTTTGGCGCGGCCCTCTTCGACGCAAAGGCGGCGTTCCCCTGTGTCCTCCACGACTTTTTGTGGAGCGCGCTCAAACGTTTAAAGCATCCTCGACATGTTCGACGTGCCATCCGCTCCCTCTACTCCAGTATGGGAATGAGCATTTCCATCCATGGGTGTGTTCTTATTTATTAGTGGAACGGGGCGCTAAACAAGGGTGTCCGGTTTCGGGCCTTATTTTTGCATCTGCATCAACCCAGTCCTGAAGCGCATCAGGCTAGGGTGTCCGGGGCTTCCGATCGTCTTGGGGGCCTTAGAGGATGACATCGGAGTTGCGCGCCGGGACCTCCTCATTGCTCTTCCTCGTATCCTCGGCGTTCTTGCTTGTGCTGGGCGCTTTGCTGGTCTAGTCCTGAATGGGAGCAAGTGCGTGCTCGGGATCCCGAACCCCGGCTTCCGTGTGTTTGCCGTTCAGGAGTTTCTGGAGTTTGGGGTCGACGTTTCTGAGTGTGCGATCCTGGCCACATGTAAGTATTTAGGGATTTACATTGGCATTGGGGGCTCTCAGATGCGTCTTGGTGGCAGGTGATGAACACGCCCAGTAGTAGGGCCCTCCAGGTCAAGCAGAGGAAGGGGGCTTGTCGTACAGCATCGCCGCTTATAGCATGTTTGGCCTTCCTGCCACCAGTCGCGCCGCGCAGATGTGGGAACCTCCGGCGTGGGTAGCTCTTGCGGAACAAATGTCTCCAGAGGTCGACCAACTCCCGGCGTTTCAGCTTCCCTCCAGGGGGTCTCTTCCAGTTGAAGGATCTGGGTCACAATGTGCAGGCTCGTCGTCTCCATCTCGTCGCCCGTGCCGCGCTGCTCCGTGCTGCTGCCAATAGGCCTCGGTTTCATGTCCTGAAGCAAGGTCTGGCCAGCTTCGCAAAGAGCGACGAAGTGTGCAGTGCGTGGCGGTGGAGCCCGTGCGCCAAGCACAGCCTCTTCCTGCGGATGTGGAGCCTGTATGACGAGTTTTTCAGTGCGCACCGTCCGATCACCTGCCAGTGGAAACAAGTTCAGGCCACCATCACAAAGATGCTTAACCAGGACCTTAGAATGAGCCTCACCCACCCATCAACCCAAGACATGTTTGGCCCCGCGGCTCCAAACATGGTTACCTTCTGCGACCCTTACGGTTTTTTTCTCGATCTTTAGCAGGATATATGTTGCCTCCAAATATCTTTCCAGCTATGTGATGTCCGCGTACCTCAAGAACTTATGCTACAGTTGGAATACTACGCGCCGATATCGCCAGGGAGCCCAATCTTGTGGTTTTACATGTTGTGCGAATGGGGGTGATGACCGTAGACACTATGCAGTTTATCCCGTCCTGCGAGAAGCGGCCGAACAAGTTCTACCCTGGCTTCCTGGATGGTGACGATGGGGAGACGGACTTGGCCACTTTCCTTCCTCACCTCTTCTCCTCGGAATCTCGTGAATGCTTGCTGTCCCAGTTCCTAGCTATTGATTTGATGCAAAACACGTTTCAGATTTTCCGTGCCAGCAATCATCGATGTTTTACCACCGAGCATTCCCTTAGCCTTTTCAGGGCCAGGCTGAGGGTTGAAACCAAGAGGAGCTCGAATGTCCAGCGGCTGTCTCGGGGCCTCGGTCCTGCGTAGGTCCCCGCTTTCCCCCCCTCTACATCCCCCCCTCCCTCCTCCTAAATGTCGAAGGCCCTTTTTTCTGTCAATATTGCTGTGTTCTGGCGGTGTCGGCGGCTGGTGTCCTCGCGGTCCTGCGCAGCCAGAACCCGCAGGAACGCCCACGCCCGCTCGCGCGCGTGCTCGCGGCGCGCTGGTGGACCTCGGACCCCTCCTCTGGATGGGCGTCCCTCTTCCTGCTCTTCCGATGCTTCGATTCGCAGTGCAGGCCCTCCTGCGAACAAGCTCGGGATTCCTTTCGCCCGGGGGGTGGCCCTGGAGGCGATGTCCGATGGGAAAAACAAGCGCCCACCATGATTCAACACGGCGCGCATTAGTGGGAAACTAAATATTCCTCCTCCACCCTCGTCCTCCTCCTCCTCCTCGTCCTCCTCCTCCTCCTCCTTCGTTGCTCCTCCTCCTCCTCCTCCTCCACCTTCGCCTTCTCCTCCTACTCCTCCTTCCCCTTCTCTTCCGACGCATCGGCTCGAATTGCAAACCTTCCTGCGAACAGGCTCGGAATCCCTTTCGCGTGGAGGGTCGCCCAGGAGGCATTGTCCGATGGGAGAAACAAGTGGCACGCGTGCCTTGGCTCTTGCACTAAGGAGCCGCGAGAGACAGGAGGCTTTCGCCTCCTTCCTCCAGGATTTTATTTTTGTGGCCGCCGGGGGGAGGGCGAACGACGAACGAACGACGACGACGAGCGAAAATAAAGAAGTCCGAACTCTAGAACACAGCTGCGCAAGATAACAAAGGGTCCAGGGCGAGGGGGACTGGGGCCAGGGCCGGGGGGGGGAGGCTGGGTCCAGGGCCAGGGCCAGCGGGGCAAGGGGGGCGGGGGGCCAGGGCCAGGGGAGGAGGCAGGGTCCAGGGCCAGGACCAGAGGGACGACGACAAACGAAAATAAAGGGTCCAGGGCGAGGGGAACTGGGGACAGGGCCGGCGGGGGGGAGGCTGGGTCCAGGCCCTGGGCCAGCGGGGCAAGGGGAGCTGGGGTCAGGACCAGAGGGGGGAGGTTGGGTCCAGGGTCAGGACCGGACCAGGGACCCAGCGGGGCGAGGGGGGCTCCACGGGGCCAGGACCAGGTGGGGAGGTTGGGTCCAGGGCCAGAGTCGGACCAGGGACGACGAACGAAAACAAAGGGTCCAGCAAGGGGGGGAGTTGGGTCCAGGGCCAGGACCGGACCAGCTGCCAGGGACGACGACGAGCGAAAATAAAGGGTTGCCAGGGCGAGGTGGGCTGGGGCCAGGGCCGGGGGGGAGGCTGGGTCCAGGGCCAGGGTCAGCGGGGCGACGGGGGCTGGGGCCAGGGCCAGGTGGGGAGGTTGGGTCCAGGGCCGGGACCAGAGGGACAACGACAAACGAAAATAAAGGGTCCAGGGCGAGGGGGACTGGGGACAGGGCCGGCGGGGGGGAGGCTGGGTCCAGGCCCTGGGCCAGCGGGGCGAGGGGAGCTGGGGCCAGGACCAGGGGGGAGGTTGGGTCCAGGGCCAGGACCGGACCAGGGACGACGACGAGCGAAAATAAAGGGTCCAGGGCGAGGGGGACTGGGGCCAGGGCCGGGTGGGGGGGAGGCTGGGTCCAGGGCCAGGGCCAGCGGGGCGAGGGGGGCTGAGGCCAGGACGGGGTGGGGAGGTTGGGTCCAGGGTCGGGACCGGACCAAGGGCCGGGGACGACGACGAACGAACGAAAATAAAAAGGTCCGAGCTCTAGAGCACAGCTGTGCAAGAGAATAAAGTGGTCGGGGCGAAGGGGGCGGCGCGCTGGGCTGCTGGGGAGAGGGGGATGGGGGGGGGGCGACGACGACGCCGAAATAAAGTGGTCGGGGCGGAGAGGGCGGCGCGCTGGGCTGCTGGGGAAAAGGACAGGGGGAGGAGCGACGACGACGCCGAAATAAAGTGGTCGGGCGGAGGGGGCAGCGCGCTGGGCTGCTGAGGAGAGGGAGAGGGGCGGGGGGGGGCGACGACGACGCCGAAATAAAGTCGTCGGGGCGGAGGGGGCGGTGCGCTGGGGTGCTGGGGAGCGACACATAGCGACACATGTCGACACAACGCCGAAATAAAGTGGTCGGGGCGGAGGGGGCAGCGCGCTGGGCTGCTGAGGAGAGGAGAGAGGGGGGGAGCGACGACGACGCCGAAATAAAGTCGTCGGGGCGGAGGGGCGGCGGCTGGGGTGCTGGGGAGCGACACGTAGCGACACATGTCGACACAACGGCGAAATAAAGTGGTCGGGGCGGAGGGGGCAGCGCGTGGGCTGATGAGGAGAGGGAGGGGGGGGGGGCGACGACGACGAAATAAAGTCGTCGGGGCGGAGGGGGCGGTGCGCTGGGGTGCTGGGGAGCGACACGTAGCGACACATGTCGACACAACGCCGAAATAAAGTGGTCGGGGCGGAGGGGGCAGCGCGCTGGGCTGCTGAGGAGAGGGAGAGGGGGGGGGCGACGACGACGCCGAAATAAAGTCGTCGGGGCGGAGGGGGCGGTGCGCTGGGGTGCTGGGGAGCGACACATAGCGACACATGTCGACACAACGCCGAAATAAAGTGGTCGGGGCGGAGGGGGCAGCGCGCTGGGCTGCTGAGGAGAGGGAGAGGGGGGGGGGCGACGACGACGCCGAAATAAAGTCGTCGGGGCGGAGGGGGCGGTGCGCTGGGGTGCTGGGGAGCGACACATGTCGACACAACGCCGAAATAAAGTGGTCGGGGCGGAGGGGGCAGCGCGCTGGGCTGCTGAGGAGAGGGAGAGGGGGGGGGCGACGACGACGCCGAAATAAAGTCGTCGGGGCGGAGGGGGCGGTGCGCTGGGGTGCTGGGGAGCGACACATAGCGACACATGTCGACACATATCGACATATAGAGACATATATCGACACACGCACACACACATATCGACGCATAGCGACACACAGCGACACATAGCGACGCACACATGGAGACGCATAGCGACACACAGCGACACATATAGCAGCACATGAAGGGCACAAGGCACACAACGACACATATAGCGACACATGAAGGGCACAAGGCAGCTGGGGGGGAGCGACGACGACGCCGAAATAAAGTGGTCGGAGCTCTAGACACCCTGTGCAAGAGAATAACCGTCCACCACTATTCAGCACGGCGCGCACCAGTGGGAAACAACATCCTCCCCCTCCTCATCCTCCTCCCCCTCCTCCCCCCCCTCCTCGTTCTTCTCTTCCTCCTCCTTAGTTACTCCTCCTCCTCCTCCTCCTTTTTCTCTTCCTCGAACCCCTACTCCTCCACCTTCTCCTTCTCCTCCTCTTCCTCCTTTGCCTCCTCCGATGCATCGATTCCTATTGCAGGCCATCCTACGAACAAGCTCGAGATTCCTATCGCCTGGAGGGTAGCCCAGGAGGCATTACCGATGGGAAATCAACCGTCCACCATTAGTCGGCACGGCGCACATTAGTGGAAAATTCTTCACGCTTAGCGTGTCCCCACGAGCCCATTCAGAAACCTTGTCCACGAGAGCTGGCGGGAAAACTTTCCCGGCAACGCAACCTAACAGCGATGTGTATAAGCATAGCTGGAAGCATTCCCCTTGAGATTCAGGTGGTAACCCAGGTGAGAATTCTGTTGTTCTCGCAGTCGCAGTCGCATTCGCAATGACAGTCGCAGTGGCAGCGGCCTTAGGATCCAATGTAATCCTAAGGACTCTGAGGGATTCCTAAGGCATCCTTAGGCTCCTTAGGAATCCATAGGAATCCTTAGGAAACCTTAGGAAGCCTTAGGAATCCTGCTTCCTAGGGATTCCTAGAGATTCCTAAGGATTCCTAGGGAATCCTAAGGATTCCGAAGGATTCGCCTGTCTCGGCCTCAGCCTCAGCCTGCCTCAGCCTCAGCCTGCCTCAGCCTCAGCCTCAGCCTGTCTCAGCCTCAGCCTGCCTCAGCATCAGTCTCAGCCTCAGCCTCAGCCTGCCTCGGCTTGCCTCGGCCTCAGCCCCAGCCTGCCTCGGCCTCAGCCTCAGCCTCAGCCTCAGCCTCAGCCTGCCTCAGCCTCAGCCTGCATCAGCCTCAGCCTTAGCCTGCCTCAGCCGCAGCTTGCCTCAGCCTCAGCCACAGCCTCAGCCTCAGCCTCAGCCTCAGCCTCAGCCTTCAGCCTCAGCCTGCCTCAGCCTCAGCCTCAGGCCTTGCCTCAGCCTCAGCCTGCTTCAGCCTCAGCCTTCGCCTTCAGCCTCAGCCTCAGCCTGCCTCAGCCTCAGCCTCAGCCTCATCAGCCTCAGCCTCAGCCTCAGCCTGCCTCAGCATCAGCCTCAGCAGCCTCAGCCTCAGCCTGCCTCAGCCTCAGCCTTGCCTCAGCCTCAGCTCACAGCCTCAGGCCTCAGCCTCAGCCTCAGCCTGCCCCAGCTTCAGCCTCAGCCTCAGCCTGCCTCGGCTTGCCTCAGCCTCAGACTCAGTCTGCCTCGGCCTCACTCTCAGCCTCAGCCTGCCTCAGCCTCAGCGTCAGCCTCTCAGCCTCAGCCTGCATCAGCCTCAGCCTCAGCCTCAGCCTCAGCCTGTCTCAGCCTCAGTCTCAGCCTGCCTCAGCCTCAGCCTGCCTCAGCCTCCTGAGCCTGCCTCGGCCTCAGCCTCAGCCTGCCTCAACCTCAGCCCGCCTCAGCCTCAGCCTCAACCTGTCTCAGCCTCAGCCTGCCTCAGCATCAGCCTCAGCCTCAGCCTCAGCCTGCCTCGGCTTGCCTCGGCCTCAGCCTCAGCCTGCCTCGGCCTCGGCTTCAGCCTCCGCCTGCCTCAGCCTCAGCCTCAGCCTGCCTCAGCCTCAGCCTGCATCAGCCTCAGCCTCAGCCTCAGCCTGCCTCAGCCGGAGCTTGCGTCAGCCTCAGCCTCGCTCAGCCTCAGCTCAGCCTCAGCCGCCTCAGCCTCAGCCTCAGCCTCAGCCTGCCTCGGCTTGCGTCAGCCTCAGCCTCAGCCTGCTCTCGGCCTCAGCCTCAGCCTCAGCCTGCCTCAGCCCAGCGTCAGCCTCTCAGCCTCAGGCCTGCATCAGCCTCAGCCTCAGCCTCAGCTCAGCCTGCCTCAGCCTCAGCCTCAGCTGCCCAGCCCTCAGCCAGCCTCAGCCTCAGCCGCCTCAGCCTCAACTCAGCCGCCCCGCCCCTAGGCCTGCGTCAGCCTCAGGGCCATCAGCCTGCCTCAGCCTCAGCCTGCGTCAGCCTCAGCCTGCCTCAGCCTCAGCCTCAGCCTGCCTCGGCGTGCCTCAGCCTCAGCCTCAGCCTGCCTCGGCCTCAGCTTGCCTCGGCCTCAGCCTGCCTCAGCTCGGGCATTCAAAATATGGCACAGGACTGGTGTTCTGGGAACACGAAGATCACGAAGTGGCCTACAGTTGGCCCGGGGCATTCACAATGTGGCCTGGGAGTGGTGTTCTGGGAAGACGAAGAACACGAAATGGCCTACAGTTGGCTCCGGGCATTCAAAATGTGGCCTGGGAATGGTGTTCTGGGAACACGAAGAACACGAAGTGGCTTACAGCTGGCTCCAGGCATTCAAAATGTGGCCTGGGAATGGTGTTCTGGGAGTGGATTCCTAAGGACTCCTAAGAATTCCTAAGGATTCCTAAGGATTCCTGGGGCTGCCGGATCTGTGCGGATCTGTCGGGATCCCGCCCAGACCCCCTTGGGGCGTCAAGATGCTCTCTTTTGATTCCACTAGAAACCTATCAGCGAAAGCTGTTAGGTAAAAACGAAGGGACACATCTAGGGAAACAGAGCGATCAACCAGGATGAACCGAGAGATCTGCGGGAGCAGGGGGGTGGCCTTGGAAGGCCTCTCTGGGCCATCCCTGGGGGCCGCGTGGGGGGGCGAGGGGAGGGGGAGGGGAGGAGGGGAGGAGAGGAGGAGGAGGAGGAGGAGGAGGAGTGAGTAAGGAGGAGGAGGAGGAGGAGGAGGAGGAGGAGGAGCGCGGAGGAGGAGAGGTAGGAGGAGGAGGAGGAGGAGGAGGAGGAGGAGGAGGAGGAGGAGGGAGGGGAGGAGGAGGAGGAGGAGGGAGGAGGAGAGGAGGGAGGAGGAGGAGGAGGAGGAGGAGGAGGGGGAGGAGGAGGAGGAGGAGGAGGAGGAGGAGGGGAGGAGCGCAGGAGGAGGAGGAGGAGGAGGAGGAGAAGGCCTCTTGGGCGCCTCTTGGGGCACTCTTGGGGCTTTTTTGGAGTATCCTGGTGGCCTCTTGGATTGTTTTTGGTGGCCTTTGGGAGCTTCTCGGGTGCTTGTTTGGCCGTCTTAGGGCTTTCCTGGCTTGTCTGACGCCGCCGGAAGCCGTCTTGGGGGCCTGTCTGGGTCGTCTTGGGGCTCTCTTGGGGCATATCAGGGGTTCTTAGAGGCCATCTTGAGCGTTTTGAAGGCCTCTTGGGCAGTGTTGGGGCTTTCTTGGGGCCGTCTTGAGGGTTTTTTGGGCCGACATGGGGTTATCTGGGAGGCCTCTTACGCGATATTGGGGGCTTATTGCGCCGTCTTGAGCTGTCGGAATGCAGAGAGGAAGCAATTGTCAAAATCTTTCAAACACCTAGGGAACATCAATGAATTTGGCCTCTTCGGACCCTGGAGGACCTCCTGGACGCCTTTTGTGCCGTCTTGGAGGCCTCTTGGGGGCCTCTTGGGCAGCCTTGCGTCATATTGAGGCCATCTTAGGCCGTCTTGGGCGCATCTTGGGCCGTCTTGGAGGCATCGTGGGGCCATCTTAGCCGTCTTGGAAGTCATGTTGGCAGTCTTGGAGGCCTATTGGGCCCTCTTGGGACCGTCTCGGGGGCCTCTCGGGCCGTCGTGGGGCCATGTTGGGGGCCTCGTGGGCGATTTTTGGGGCCTACTGGGCCGTCATCTCAGCTTAGGCAACGGGAGTGTCATTAAGTTATGCCTCGCCAGTGCTTGCAGGAAAGCTTCTTGACCCTAGCAAGAGGCGGAGCAAGAGGAGGAGGAGGAGAAGGAGGAGGAGGAGAAGGAGGGGGGAAAGGAGGGAGGAGAGAGATAAGGAGGGAGAGGGAGGAGGGAGGAGGAGGATGATGATGAGCAGGAGGAGGAGGAGGAGGAGGAAGGAGGGAGGAGGAGGAGGAGGAGCAGGGGGAGGGAGGAGGTTCACTAACATGCCATGCAGCGAGCTTAACGCCCAATGCATTGAAGATTCGCGCTCGGTCGCATGGCCCCACGTCGAGCACACCCACGGCCACCTGGACTGCATGGGGGGGAGGAGGAGGCCTGGGGAGAAGGAGGGGGACTGAGGAGGCCTGAGGAGGAGGAGGAAGAGGAGGAGGCCTGAGGAGGATGGAGGAGGAGGAGGAGGAGGAGGAGGAGGAGAGAGGAGGGAGGAGGAGAGGAGTAACGTTATGATGAGGAAGGAGGAGGAAGAGGAGGAGGAGGAGGATTAGGAGAGGAGGAGGAGGAGGAGGAGGAGGAGGAGGGGAGGAGGAGGAGGGAGGAGGAGGAGGGAGGAGGGCGAGGAGGAGGAGGAGGAGGAGGAGGAGGAGGAGGAGGACGGAGGCGGAGGGAGGGAGGAGGGAGGGCCAGTTCATTCACCGCCGAGAGCTCCAGGGGGGGGGGTAAAAACTAGATTTCTGGAGGTTGGCCATGGAGGACCACCAGAAGGCATTCCTGATAAAGCTGAAGGAAGAGCAGACCGATGAGGTCCACTTCTCACCTATGCGCGGGCCCTGGTCCAATCTGCAGGAGCTCGACATCCGCAGGCGTCCGGATGGAAGGGTTACCTCACCGATCTACGAGATTGGCATCACCGAGTACATCTACAGTTCGCGGCCAATGTCTATCGCGTGCGACAGGAAGGAGGACGTCATGCACACATCGAACGCCCTGCTACCTCGACAGCTTGGCACGCAGTGGCATTTAGCAGCTCGCGCGGCGAGTGCGCCAGGTTCGATTAGCGCATGCGCCGGCGCGCATGGTCGAGAAGCCGACGATGATCAAGACGACCAATAAGCTCATGGCAACCATCCTCAGCGAGCGATGAGATCGCTCTCGCGGACGCGACCTACTTGAAGGAAAGCAGCGCGCCAAGGAGTCGGAGGACGACCCATGCATCGTGGCAGCTACGATGGTGCATGTCATGGTCGAGCCAGAGATCGAGGGGATCTACCCAGTTGAGGTTTCTTCCCGGTCCGAAGAGAGCACCAAACCAGGCCATTCGAAATTTCATCAAGAGGCTGACGCTCGCGGGCGACTTCGAGAGCAGTGCGGCAGCGAGGCCTTGCGCTACGTCAAGCGACTCCGCTGGATCATGGGACTCCCCAGCGCAGCAGTGCTACATCGGCGGCTCCAGCAAGCAGGCGCGCAGGAGAATGTACTCCCATGCGCGACAGAGTATCGCTGCCAACGCTGCATGTCACGCCAGCGACCAGCAAAGGCAGTCAAAGCGTCAGCAAAGCAGGCCGCGAAGTTCAACGATATCGTCTACACGGACATTTTCTGGGTCAAGACGGCGAACGACAAGGCGGCTGTTCTCTTCGTGGTAGACGGGGCTACGTGGCATCGTGCACTAAGTACCATAAAGACCGAGACGGCCGAGGAGCTAGTCAAGGCAGTCGAGCGAGGCTGGACCAGACAGTTCGGACACATGGGAGCGTTACGCACAGATGATTGACCAGGTTTCGCTCCAGAGCGTTTCGCACAATTTCTGGAGCAGCGCAATATTTCGATCGTCATCGCGGCAATCGGTGCGCATTCGAGTCTAGGAGATGTTGAGCGACGTCATTAAGGCATCCGGGAAGCGATCGAAGTGCATTGTGCTGATGCTATCGATCGTGGCGCGTGGTCGTCGGTCACGGAGGATTTGGTTACGGGGGCCTGCGTCTACGCGCCGCGCCGGGCCAATCGTTCGGCGTCTACGCAAAGCTATTCACCATGCCAATGGTTTTTAGGAATGGGTCCTGCTGCCGCCATGACCAACTCCAGCGACGAGTTCTCACCAGTGACCCTGTGCCAGATGAAGGGGGGCGAGGACTGCGAGACCGCGCTGGAGAGGAGATCCATGGCAGCTACGGCATTTATGAATGCGGGCGCTTCAGCAATGTCACGGCGGGCACAGTTACGTCGACGCGTTGCGCTCGAGCGCGTTTCGGCCATTGGTCAACTTTGCTACGTTGCTTCTATCTTCCATTGGCGCGAAGGTATGACCGACGATCTCATCGAGAACAGGTGGAAAGGGCCCGCGATCGTAGTCTTCAAGGGGATGAGGCAGGACGAAAGCGGGCCGAGGGTGTACTGGATCGTTCGCGGCGCGCAATTACTACGATGTGCGCCAGGACGCGTTCGGCCAGACGTCGGCGATCAAGGATGCGTTCCACTCGAGGACCTCGCGCAATCCAAGGAGACCCCGGGCAAAATGCAGCGGGCCGGGGTTGTGCAGTTGCGCGACGTCAGCCTTCGCCATCAGCCACTCGACGCACCGGGCGACTCGGACGTGGACATCGGAGACGACGACGAAGGACCTGGAGACAGGCCGCCCTCGGAGAAGCAGAGAGAATCACCGTCGGCGCCGGCCTCGGCGCCAAGCGCGTCGGCAGCAACCGCTGGAGCGGCGGCTTCGCCATCGACGCAGGCTTCGCCACCGCCGCCAGCCCCTCCAGGGCCGCTGAGCCCCTCGGAGGACGAGCCGGCGGGTTCAGCAGAGACGCCCCGGCTCACGCCTCAACCGAACGAAGGTCAACCGGACCAGCGCCAAATGCCGAGCCAACAGCGCCAACAGAGCAACCGCAACCGCCCCCGCCAACTCCAGCTCGGTCGCTGCCACCGGCACCGACGCCAGCGACGCCGGGCCCAGCAGTGTCGGCACCCGCGGGATCGACGACGCGGGCGCCCACGTTTGCTGCGGCGAGCTCGAGCCGAAGGGGGATTCGCAGGCGACTTGGCAAGGTTGAAGCTTATATATATATATATATATATATATATATATTCACCCGACCTGGAGGAGGAGTCCACCGAGGACCGCCGATGCCAGACCCGACGGCAGCAGCCCAACCAGTGGGCGACGACAGCGCAGACGACGAGCTTGCGGCCATGCGGCTCGTGCTAGAGGACGAGGACCTACCGTTCGGATGGGCGTTCGACAACAAGGATGCTAGGCTGAACGACATCTCCGCCGAGGTCAGCAACAGGAGCATGACGCCTCGCGGGAGAGTGGCGTTCGTGGATGGCAAAGTGAAGGAGCTCGAAGAGTTCTCCGACGAGGATGTCTGGGAGTTCCACAAGCCGACCAGAACTGAAGATCCCAAGCGTATCCTGGAGGCCAAGTGGGCATTGCAGTGGAGCAAGAACGACGATGGTACCCCAGGGCCACGGCGCGCCTAGCACTCCAGGGCACCAACGACCCAGACGCACTCGACGGGAAGGTACCCGCGGCGTTGCCCACAACATCGAGATTGGGACGTCAGCTGGCTATGCCACTGGCGGCGAACAACGGATGGAGACTTTGGACAGCAGACGCGGCTGCAGCATTCCTTCAAGGGCGATCCCAAGAGCGGGCGCTCTACGCAAAAAGTACACAGACGCAGCAGACCCGATGGGCATCGAGCCCGACGCGCTGATGAAGCTGATCAGGCCCATGCGCGGGCAGGTGGGCGCGCCGCGACGTTGGTGGCAACGAGCAGTTGGCGACCTCGAGGCCAGCGGTCTCAAGCAACGCCCGCTGGACCCGTGTCTACTCGTGAGCTACGACACGGGCGGCGGCAGCGACGGCTTCATCCTACTCCACGTGGGCGACGTGCTGGAGGAGGCGGCCGCCGGCCCAGAAGCAGCTGCAGCGCCATCACTGAGGCAGTCAAGAGCAAGTTCAAGTTCTGGAAATGGATCGAGAAGGGCAAGATGGAGCCCTGCGGATCGGACCCACACCAGACGACTCATTGGAACAACAAGCAGGCCAACAGCACCGATCTCAACATCAAGGTGCAGACGCGCGCCTGCGACCTCAAACCGATCGCGATCGACTGGGGCAACGGTGACAACGACCGCCCATTCACGCTCAAGGGAGATCCGACAAATTCGAAGATTATTTTGAGCGCTGCAGTTGCCAAGTTCCCAGGCGCGCCCGCGCGCGTCAGCGGGGGCCAGCGCTCGCCGAGGGCAGCTGCCCGCGGCAACGGCGACGACGGCGAGGGAAGTTCACGCGACGCTCAGGTTCTACGCGCAGAATGTGGACGCAGGGCTTAGGATGGGGCAGATCGGAAAGGTCAATGACATAGTTTTGGTGGCTATGACGGGCGCAGATTTGGGAGTGCGTCAAGACAGATCAAGTCATGGAGGCCATGCGAGTTCTCAACGACCCGGCGAGGATTCGGATTTCAGCGCCGTTGATTGCACGTCCCTCAAGCTCGCGAGGCTAGCGGGATCTTCATTTCATGCGGAGTCTCGAGCGGCGGCAGGAGGGGTGGGCGCACTGGAATTCGCGAAGCGGCTCTGCGCTTTCATCTACGACAATGCGGACATCAATAACGACAGCAGCGCCCACTACGCAGGGGGACCAGCACTCGTGATCGACGCCAAGGCACTGCACGCTGCAGCCAAGAAGGAAAGCATCACCAGCGTGCCGGCACCGATATCCTAGCATTGCGAGAGCGGATGGAAGCTACAAAGACGCAGTGGAAATAGGTGTCCGCAGAGCGCCAATGCGCGAATGCGCCAATGGCATCACGGCAGCTATTCGCAGATAGGCTTCGAGGTGGACGGCCGCAACTCCAGCGCGATCCTACCTATACCGCGGCCAAGAAGAATACCAAAGAAGAGAGGCAGGATATCATCGAGAGTAGTCGACTGGAGACACCGTCGGCTACGAGGTCATCCAGGTCACCACTCATGCAGTTGTCCGTCTTCGCAACGTGCCTCTGCATGTCTGTGGCTACTTAAACAGGGGATTACGACTGCAAAGCCGAGTGCAAGTACTACTGCGACGAGACAGTGAAGTGTCCGTGGTTTTCTGTGCCCGGGGCGCGTTGCCATTCATGGTGACGGGTACTTTAGTGGCTATGTCAGTGATTCACTACTTGCTACTGAAGGTCGCGGACCAGCAAGGCGCTGCCACGACCCCGATTCAGGATTCAGACGGAATTATGCGACACGTTCGAGAAGAGAGTGGAGACGGAGAAGATCAGCAACAACACGAACAGCGACTAGAAGTACCTGGAGATTCGGCAGGAAACGGTGGGAATTCAGGGTATGGTCACCTACTGTTTGATGGGCGACAAGTCGTGGTTCTGCCACAAAAGGAAAAAGTTCAAGCGAGCAGGCGAGATCACCGTCGAGATGGAGGAGCCCAGCATGCAGTATAACAAGATGACGGCACCAAGGGATGACAATGCCAATGCGGGCTGCATTGAGTGAGGCCACACACATTACGCAGTTTTGTTTTCCGTTCTGGGCTTCGCCAGTTGTTTTTCTTGCGCTCAAGATTCGTGGAATTTCGGTTTCCACACTTCATTGTCCGGGAGAGACCCTCCCCGCAAATTGTTTTACCCTCTGGCGGGTGTGAGATATACGCTGCGCATCTAGTTGTATGCAGCATAGCGAGAGATTAGCAGAGCGAGGCCAGTTCTGCAAGCACGAGCCGGGGTATTAAGGGGCTTCCGACCGCATCGCATTTTGGCCCACAGTTTTGCAGGACCCTTGCGTCACCAGCGCAGCGGTGTAAAAAACACATCCCGTTCTTATTATTTCTTATTCTTTTTATTGCCATCAGAGACTTCGAAGGCTTTGATATCGTAGGAGGAGGAGGAGGAGGATGAGCAGGAGGAGGAGGAGGAGGAGGAGAAGGAGGAGGATGAAGAGGAGGAGGAGGAGGAGGAGGAGGAGGAGGAGGAGGAAAAGGAGGAGGAGGAGGCGGAGGAGGAGGAGGAGGAGGAGGAGGAGGAGGAGGACCGCGCACCCGCCAGTCGATGCCGCCCACCACCGCGGGCTCCGCGTCGGCACCCTCGCTGCTCGGGGGCACCCGCCCTGGCACGGTGGCCCGCCGCGCGTCGCATTCCGCCGCTCCGCCGCCGCTGTCGTTGCTGTCGTCGTCACGGCCGCCGCCGCCGCCGCTTTCGTCGTCGTCGTCGTCGTCGTTGCTGTCGTCGTCGTTGTCGTCGTCGTCGTCGTCGTCGTCGTCGTCGTCGTCGTCGTCGTCGTCCTCGTCGTCGTCGTCCTCGTCGTTGTCGTCGTCGTCGTTGTCGTCGTCATCGTCGCCTTCGTCTTCGTCGTGGTGGTGGTGGTGGTCGTCGTCATCGCCGTTGCGTCCGTAGCCATTTTGGTTTACGCCATTTTGGCTCAAGGTTCGGCGCGAGCTGTGCTCGTGCTGGGGCTAGCGCCGGCGGCGGGCCGCGCGCGATGGAACTGGGCTGTGGGGGCGGCGCGTTGGCGCTTCCAGCTGGGGGCGTGTGGTGCTCGAGCTGCGGCTGCGCATGTTGGAGCCCGCATGTCGGAACGCCAGGGGCCGCGCAGCTCCTCGACGCCATCCGGCACCTGTGGGGCAGCGCGGCGGGCGCCGAGGTCGGCCTGGGAGCGGAGCCCGAGGCCGCCACGGGGCCCGAGGGGGCTGGCACAGGCACTGCGGCCGCCGCCCCCCCCCAGCCAAGGGAAGGACCTCGGCGGGGGCATGGGTGAGGTTGTGCGCTAAGCCGCGGAGCAGTGCGCGAAGGTGACGAGCGCGGTGCAGGCGGCGAGGCCCAAGCGGCCAGCTTCCTAGGGATCGTGCAGGCGGGGCGCCGAGAAGCTCGAGGGCGCCGAGAAGCTCGAGGGCGCGAGGGGCGACTCCAGCCAGGACGACGGGTTCAGTAAGGCAGGAGAGGCGAGGAGGCAGGCGCGCGGCGCGTTGGGAGGCGGCGCAGGAACTCGCGGTACGCTCGGCGGAGGCGCGGGCCTTGGCTGAGGCCGTGCGGCGGGCGGACGCTGCACGAGCCGTCGCTGCTGGAGTGGTGCAGCGGTGCTGGCGCGGCAGGCTGGGGCGGAGGGCGGCTGCGGCGGCGCGCGGTGTGCGGGCGCCGTGCGAGGCGGCCGCGCCTTCGCCGACGCCAGCGGCGGCCCCTGCGCCGAGGGTGGGACAAAAAGGGCAAAAAGGAGAAGAAGGACAACCAGGACGCGGAATCGGACGACGTGCTGCTCGCCGAGGCGATCCGCGGCGCGGAGCGCGAGGCCGCCGAAGTGGCCAGCGCGGCCTTGGCGGCGTCCCTCCCGCAGGCGGAGGCCGACCCCGCGCTGGACGAGGAGGGCGCGGACGGCGACGAGGGCAAGGCGAAGGAGCGGCGAAGCAACGTGGACCAGCTCAGGCGCGCTGGGGGTGGCCCAGCAGGAGCAGGCGAAGGCCAGGGACCAGTACGAGGCGGCCAGCAGCAGCTACGCGGACGCCCTGGCGCTCGAGGTGGACGGCGCCGAAAGCGACGAGGTGCGCATTCTGCTCTGCGGGTTCGTCGCCGCATGCAGGGGCCCGACCCTGCGGGTGGAGTGGCAATGCGCCATCGTGGAGTCCAGCATGACGCCCGACATGAAGGTGGCGGCGCTGGAGGCCATTGCAGGAGGGCTCGGAAGAGCGGCCTGCGGGGAGGCGCCCTGGGGCGCGGGCGCGGCGGCGGGCCGCGACGCCGAGGGCGGCCAGAGGAGGCCGAGGCGAGGCGCGGGGCGGTCGAAGCCAGAGGTGGCCAGCGCGGAGGACGCGCGGGCCGGAGGAGAGGTGAGGCCAGCTGCGCGGCGGCGGGCCTGGGCGGCGGGCGCCTGGCGGGGCCCGCCGGGGAGGAGGGGGCCCTGAGCGGCGCGCGCGGAGCGGCCACGCGAGCGGCTCCGCCGCGGGGGTGGGAGCGTGCGGTGTTTCCCCCCGTGGCGCCGTCAAGTCTCGTCGTCGTCGCCGCTGTCGTCGTCGTCGCCGCTGCCGGCGTCGTCGATGTCGTCGCCGCCGTCGGTCGTCGGCGGCTGTTCGCCGCCCCCCTCGGCTTCCTCCCGCCGCTTAGCAGTGAGTTTGTATGTCGTGCGTGCTCTTCAAGCGCTAGGTCTGCTTAGTCGTTTGCTATACCGGTGTCTTCATGTTCGCGTGATATGCGTGATGACGAGGATTCCGTGGCAGAAAAGCAGACACTTCCAGTGACGGGGGAATTTCGTGGCTGTCTTCAGGCGGAACATGCAATGAGCTATTGTTGGCAGAGGCCGTTTCGCGAACGTACTTTCCAGGCGGATTCCGGTCGAACGCGAAGTTGATGTTCGATGGCGCTCACATCTGGTAATGATGCACGTTTGGCGGTCGCCAAAAATCAAAATCCACAACGAATTCACAGGGACATTCGCTTCGGGACTCGCGCGCGATACTTGGGTGCCCGCACGACGCCATAATTGACAGAAGCATCGTACGTGTCCCTGCGTGACTTGCGACATCGACACCCCGCAATTCGCAATCTGATCCTAGATTCGTGCCCGAGCGCGGCTTTCAGAACGTGCTGCAACGCTTGGGCCAGCCGAGGAGCGCGACTGCTGTGCGCTCTTCCTCCGCTTCTCAGCATGCCATTGCCGCCGCTGGGGACGTGCTCACCTGGTGCCTCTGGCAGGACAGTGGGGTGGCCCTCCCACCGCCGCCGTCCGTGGGCCAACAGGGAACTCCCGCTCGTGCCTGGAGCAGAGGAGGGAGGAGGAAGGAGGGAGGAGGAGGAGGAGAGGGAGGAGGGAGGAGGAGGAGGGAGGAGGGAGGAGGGAGGAGGGACGAGGAGGAGGAGGAGGAGGGAGGAGGGGGAGGAAGATGAGGAGGAGGAGGAGGAGGAGGAGGAGGAGGAGAAAGGAGGAGAGGGAGCTCCCCCTGCCGGGGAGCTCGCCGCTGACGCCCCACCGGGCTCTTCACGTGCTGCGGGCTCCAGCGGGGGAGGCAGCCGATGGCGAGAGGCACAGCCAAGCTCGGCGGCGCGCTGGGGCCATGGTGGAAGCCCTTCGGGATCTCTCGGGGGCCCTCCTTGGGAGCCCTCCTTGGGGCTCTCTTGGGGCCCTTCTTGGGTGGGGCCTCTCTTGGGCCATCTTGGAGCCATCTTGATCGGGGGAGAAAAAGATACGGATACGTGTTGTCCCCCTTCGTTTTCGGCCTTTCCTGGTCCTCCTGGGGAATCCTCGTTGTCACCGCTGGATTCGCCTCGAAATTCTGGTCAGAACGCACCCCAAGAGAGGTCCGGTGACAACACGTATCCGTATCTTTCCGCCCCCCAACTTGAGGCTTCAGAAACCCGTCGGAAGCGAAAAGGCGAGAGTGCGCAAAGCATTGATTTCCCTGGCGTGGGTTTTGAAAGGATTGTGGCCTCTCGGGGGAGTTCTTGGGTGGCTCGGATGCCACTCGGAGCCGGCTTGGTGGCGTTTGAGGCTTCTTGGAGACATTGGAGACCGTTTGGAGCCATCTTCGGATATTTTGATCCATATTGGAGGTCAGCTTCGGCGAGGTCATCTTTGGCTTTCTGGGGGCCGTGTTGGGGCCAGATTGGGTAATCTGGAACGCTCTAGCCCGTCGCGCCCCCCCCTCCCCCACTTTCGCCTTCAAGACTGGTTGGGTTTGTTTGGGTTCAGGGTTTGCGGAACGAGCCACATCCAGCTGCCTGCGGCACACCCCGCCACCGTGCCAGCGCAGCTGCGCAGCAGGAAGGAGGTTGACAGAAACATCGGCGGCGCCCCGAGGGGGGAAGTAAGAGGAGGCAGGCCTTCTCGGACGGCGGCGGAGCTGCGGAGAAGGCTTATGAAGCTGCTCGGAAGACAGGAGGCCTCCCGATCCTTCTGAGCAGGCCCACCCCCCTCGGCCTTCACGCCTGGGCGCGCCGTTCCTTGACGTCCTCTGGTGTGATGATCGAGCAGCGGAGGAGAGCAGGAGGGGGAGGAGGGGGATGAGGAGGAGGAGGAGGAGGAGGAGGAGGAGGAGGAGAAGGAGGAGGAGGAGGAGGAGGAGGAGGAGGAGGAGGGACGAGAGCGCGTCTCGATGCCGACCACTTTGCTCTACCTGTCTGCCTCTTCTCACTTTTTCCTTCTTCACGTACAGTTTTCTCACATTCTCCCTAATGAGCCCCCCCGCCCCACCGGGTTAAGCTGTGGGGCGGGGGCAGGAAAGGTGGCCGCGTCTGCATGACACTTCGGCCCAGAGCGAGCGAGGAGGGACGAGGGGAGGACGGAGGGGAGGCGAGAGGGGCCCCTCGCACCCTCGAGGGGAGGAGCGGATCGGAGACCAGGGCCGCCCCTCGGCCGCCCCCTCGGCCTCCGGGGCGCGGAGGTGGATACGGGCGCCGGCGCCCGCGTCGACCCACTGGCGTCCTGGAGGAGCCGGGAAGCCGGCCGCCCGTCCACGCCGCTGGGGGAGGAGCGAGGTGGGCGTCACGAGCGGCGGCCCCCCTCACGTCGTTGTTCGACCGGCGTTTGTGTTGCGTTTTTCGGCTTCCGGGGGCCGTCATCTCAAGCGGTGGCGAAGCGTCCTGGCGTGCCTATAGGCCTGCCAAGCAATGTTCTAAGAACCGTTTGTGGTTTCCACGAAACGTTCTTAGAACATTTCTGGGGCTTATGCTCTAAGAACATGCTTTGTTCTTGCACCATTTCTGGGTTCTAGGAACATGTCGTGGTAGGCCTATGGGAATGCCGGGACCGTCGGTCCCCGCTCTATTCCAGGGGCCGTCATCGGGCCCCCGGGCCGCCAAAGATGGGAAGTTTTGCATGCATTGCATTCGGCTCGGGCCTCTGGTGGTCGCTCGCAGATGGCCATGGATGCACTCGCTTCGAAAGCATGGGCGGAATTAGTAAGTTTTCAACGTAATCAAAGTCATGCATGCGCGTATGTGTGTAGAAGTAGGTTGGCACCGGCTTCCATGTATGCTCGAATTACATAGTTTTAATGTACATGTGTTTACACTCGTATATGGCATCTGTATATATACCATATGTTGCATCATATACGTGACACAACATGCAGGTAAGGTAAATGACATCTACATGTGCGCACATACACTGTTACATAAACGCATCCACGCATCTTCATATTCAGTGCACATGAAGGCCGCCGAGGGCGTCGATGTCGTCGTCGTCGTCGTCGTCATCTTCGCCGCAGTCGTCGCCACCGCCATTGACGTGATCGTCAATGTCACCGTTGTCGCAGTCGCCGTCGTCCACGTCGCCGCCGCCACCGTCGTCGTCGCCGTCGCCGTCGTCGTCGTCGACGACGTCGCCGTCGTTGTCATCGTCGTCGTCGTCAGAATCGCCCTCGTCGCCGCCGTCGTCGCCATCGCCGTCGCGGCCATGGCCGTCGAAGTCGTTGCCGCGCGCGCATACGCCATTCAATAGTTGTTTGCATTGGTATGTCTACATCCGAAATGGGCAAGCGCACATCATGTTTTTCCGTGGGGCCGTCCAGAATCGCGCCAAACACATTGGTTTTAAATGATTTCTCTGTTGCGCTGCCGATTCTAGTGACGTTTTCGTAGCGCCCTGGTCGCGCCGATTGTGTAGAATGTCTTGGAACCGAGTGTTTCTGCATAGTTCCGGACGGCCCCGCGGGAACACCGGAACACCCATTGGTTTCTCTATATCTGTACACGGGCGAATACCACTCCAGAGCGCCTCGCGGAAGCCCTGGCGAACAGTCCGAATGCAGTAACAGGGTCTTCGCGCCAACCATCGCATCGGCCTTTTCTTTACAGCAAGTGAACCTAAGCCAAGCTGAGCCAAGCGGGACCTTTTGGGCGCAGCCACGCCGATATGTTAGTGTTTGGGGCAGTTCGAGTGCCCCGTGGGTTCCAGGAGTTCCTGGCCAATCTTGCGGCGATACCTTCAAGGTATGTGTCTGCATGTGTACGATCATACATCAATTGCACTTGCTATGTATGTGCGCGTATATATATGGTTTATTACAGACATAGGTGTGCACGCGCAGGCGTACATACAACTGCTATGTTGGCATATGTCTACAGACCAGCACTCTACATAAGCATACTTACATATAACACAACATGCATTACATCATGTACATGTACATATCTACATCTATATCTATGTATATATAATTGTGGGGGGGAGGTGAGAGGATGAGGAGGGAGGAGGAGGAGGAGGAGGACGGAGAAAGGGGAGGAGGAGGAGGAGGAGAAAGAGGAGGAGGAGGAGCAGCAGGAGGAGGAGGAGTATCAGGAGCAGACGCAAGCCGCAAGCCCAATGAACTCCGCCGAAGAAATGAGGGAGCCACGAGTAAGGGCGGAAAACGCGGCAATCCTTTTAGCCGCGTTGGGTGTCACCGCTTGGGGGAACTCCCGTTCACCAGTGACGTTTGGCCTCAAGATTATCAAGGGTCGCGTAATCCTACGCTTACCGTTGCAGTGGGCAAGCAGGGTCGGGGATTTCCGGGTTGAGGAACTGCCCCCGCAGTTTAACCAAAACATGAAAAGGGCCCTCAGAGACCATACGGTGTCCCCGAAGGAGGGTAAACTCCCCGGTGACTGAAACTCTTGCCACTCCGAGCTCTGGAGCCTCTGCCCTACCCTTCCGGAGACACTAGCCGCTGGGCACGATGCGCTACTAGCAGATGCAGTAGCCGAAGGATCCCCCCGCGGCGGTGCAGACCCGAGCCCCAAATCACTAGACGCCCGAGCGTCAGTGGCCCCGTCAGAAATAAAACGAATAATGATCGGCCGCAGCGAGGGTTACCGTGATGGCCTCTTCCCGAGCCGATGGGAGGGAGGAGGAGGAGGAGGAGGAGGAGGAGGAGGAGGAGGAGGAGGAGGAGGAGGAGCCGGCAGAGGCAGCAGCCACAAGCTTCTGCAGCGGGGAGGGCGCGCACACCGCGCGCTCGAGACGCTGCTTGGTCTCGTCAGTGCTAGCTAGCAGTGGTTGCACAGAAGCCGCCGTGTGGACATTTCAAAAAACCAGAGTTTTCAACATTTGCAGAATTTCCAGGTGGCGTGAAATCCGAAAGCCAGGCGACCAGGAATCCCGATAACTCCAAACCATCGGATTTTTGAAAATCTCAGTTCTACTTTTTAACAAAACTCCAAACCGATTGAACATTTCACTAAATCGAAGTATTGAAACTGCAACATCTTTAGGCGCAGGTGGATCCTAAGCCCAGGCGACCAGGAATCCCGAAAACCGCAAGAGGGTAATCACAATGAGGGTGACAGATGAGGGAGCCGAGGAGGATGACAACGTCAACGGCGATGGGGAGGAGGAGGAGGAGGAGGAGGAGGAGAAGGATGAGGAGGAGGAGAA
>CAUYUJ010017722.1:0-15000 GCA_963575745.1 Prorocentrum cordatum | reverse complement strand
GGGTCCAGCCCCCTCCCTTTTATTACGAAGTCTGGAGTATCCTGGGACGTCATTCTCTGATGAGAGTTGGTCTTGTGGGCCGGCCGTCCCTGGGCTCGGACTCTGCGGCGGGGCGGCTGCGAGGCTGCGGCCTGCTCCCCGCGGGCGCGTGGGCCGCGGCCGCTGGCCGGGTCGGCGGGCAGGGCGCCGCGCGCCGTCTGGGAGCCAGGGGAGGCGAGGCAGGACCAGGCGAGTGACGATGGGGAGGAGGAGGAGGAGGAGGAGGAGGAGGAGGAGGAGGAGGAGGAGGAGGAGGAGGAGGCGGAGGGAGGAGGAGGAGGAGGAGGAGGAGGAGGCTTTTTGTACTTCCCCCCCTTTGGGCGGCGCGCGCAGCTCTGGGAGAAGCGCGGGGCCCAGAGAGCCTAGGCTCCAGAAGGCCTCGGATGCCCCCCTGGACCGCCAGAGAGGGCCCGTGGAGGCATTGAGTCGAAAACAAAGAAAGTCATGAACACAAACTTTGGGCGTCCCGCTCGGAGTTCTTGGATCCGCGCTGGGCCCCCCTTTGGCGGCGCCTCCGGCGCCGCCCCTGGCGCGCTCCGCGCGCCAGGGAGGGGGGTCCAGCGCAGATCCTAGAAGTCCGTGCGGACCATCGAACGTTTGCGCTTGTGCCGATCTTTCTCTGCCTCTGCAGAGAAGGCCCGCGGAGGCACGGAGAGGCCCCGACAGCGGCCTCGGATGCCCAGCGGGCCCGGGGGGACCGTGCGGGGGAACCCGGGGCGGCCAGAGGGGCCAGGATCGTTCGGCTGTGCTGGTCCCGAGGCCAAGCGCAAACGCGAGTGCCACGAGGGAGGGATGCGAAACGGGCTCTGCAAGGAGGGCTGCCCCGAGAGCCGAGGCTCCCGCTGAGTTGGAGCGGCCGGTTTCTGGCCATCTTCGGCCTCCCTGGGCCCTCAGCGGGCCCCGGGGCTCCACGGGCGGAAGGCCAGCGGCACGGGAGCGGCTCCACGGGCGGAAGGCCAGCGGCCGAGCAGGGGATCGGCTGCAGAGTCAGTGCCCACCAGAGCTGGTTTCTTCGTCGGGCACGAGGCGTAGTTATGTTCGCAGATGGTCGAACATTCCATGTCTCTTCCGCAGGCTCGACGGGCGAATCACTTCTGGGTGTAGATCGATGTTGTAGCCGATCCCCTTCGGCTACAGAAATTCATGTACCCCAGAGCTGGTTTCCTCGTCGAACCTACAGCTGCAATCCGCAGCATGTTCGCAGATCTACGAACATTCCACCGCAGCTTCGACGAAGGAATCACTTCTGGGTGAATCGATGCTGTCGTCGATCCCCGTGTCGAGACGGAGGGCCTTCGGAGGGCGGCGGAGGTGAGGGCGGTGCGTCAAAGGTGTCTGTGTTCATGCTCCGGTGGGCGCTACCGCCGTCCCGCGGCCCTCCCCCCCCCCCGGCGCCTCCCCTCCCGCGTGCTCGCTTCGCTCCCGTCGCGCCCTGCCCTGTGGTCGACCGCTTGCCGGATCCGGCTCGCCGCAGGTCTCAGAAGTTTGGGCCCACGACTGTGCCCCGGGGTCTGTTCGTCTGCGCTGGCTGCCTCGTGAACGTGGGCCTGCCCTCCGGGACACCCTTAAGGTCTACACGGTCCGAGGGTTCTCCAGCCGTCTCGCGGTCTTCTTCCTCCTCGCCTCTCGCCTGTCTGCGCCCCTGCGCCTCTATTCGCAACGAAAATGCGTCCCGCCGTTTGGTCGCTTGTTGGACCCAACGCGCCGCCGATCGAAATGTTGTGGGTTTTTTCAGCATCGGCCACGTGGATGGGTCCCAGAGGGGTGCGACGGCGATTTTGGAGCGAGTATGTCCATCGGTTGGCGAATGGTGGCAAGGGGTGGGTTGGCCATGGACGCTTCCGCGCAACAGCTCGAAATCTCAGTTCACCGAGGTCGTTTCCTAAGTCGGAGTGTATCTGTTCGCTGCATCCAGCCTGAATTCCTGACAGCTTTGCCCAGGCTGCTCTAGCGTATAATCTCTCAGGCCGGAGCCAGCTTGCCCTCTCGACATGTTTGACTTGCGTTGGCGGTGGAAGGACTTCGCTTACCAGGTCTCCACGGTTTACTTGGGCACGACCTGCAGGTAGGTAGAGATGTAACGCCCACGATCCGAGGAGGTTCAAGGCGATGCAAGCCTCCTACTACAACCATCCCGATATCCCGATCCAAGGGGTGCTAGTCTTCGAGGCAACTTTGGATGCCGTGGGATGCCCGTGGAGGCATTGCATCTGCATGCTCCAGGAAGGCTCGAGAAAATTGCTCAGAGCCAGTCGAAGCTCCTGAGAGTACCAGCCTGACGACTTCCAGAGCCAGGAGTCCCCAGAGATACTTGCCTGTGTCTGCCAGTGGTTGTGCCGGGCTGGATGCAGCGCCCGCGTGTACAAGCCAGACAACTGTCGGCAGAAGGGCCCGAAGGTACCCGCCAGAATACTGTCAAGGCTTCCTGGCGGAAGCGCGCGAAGGTACTTGTCCGTGCGCTCTGAAGCTGCTCTCGGAGGCCACGAGGGCCTCAAGAGCAATGGGAGACCCTGTGCGCCAAGGAAGTCCCCATTCCAGAAGGACAAGTCGATCGGACCGAGCTGAATGTCGCTCACAAGCGGGACCTGGACTTCGATTGCGCTGCCATGTACGCGGCAAGTCGGGAGCTTGGCGAAGAAGCTGGACTGCGCGTCCCTCTAGACGACCTGGTGGAGATTCCTGGCGACACGACAACGACCCCACCTCGCGATAACTACGGGTTCGTCTATTTGGCACCACCTGAGGTTAAGGGGCCGCAGTATCGCTCTCGTAGTGAGGCGGTGTATCAGGGTGTTCAGGACTTGGGATTCCCTGCCGGAGATCACTACCATGCCTGGGTCGGCGGGGGCGACCTAATCGCGCTACCAGACCGTCTGTCAGCACGCGAGCAGCCACTGGACCACATCGCGAAGGTGGAGAAGGAGAGGGTCCTGCAGATGCAGCAAGGCATGGTGAAGCAGGCGGAGGCGACAAAGGATGAGCCACCCGAACTCGAAACGAACGGACGCTGGCCTACCGACGATGTGATCTACTACCTGGCATTAAAGAGCCGTGCTCAGCCGATCGCCCAGGATCCGAGCTTCATGGTGACCTTCAACGATCCCACGTCGGAGATGATGGCCGTGCACCATTAGTGCCCGAGACAGCCTACTTTCCGTGTTTGGCTGAAGTTGCCGACGCAAATGGTTTTTGATTTCGCCCTGAGTCTGATTGAGTCGTGCAACGCCTTTGCGTGCGAAATCGTACAGGATGTGGCTATATCGAGGCCCTCTACGCGTACTTCCAGGTGCGCGGACACCGAGCTCTACGGCCCCTCCCATCCTCACCCGGTGACAGATCTCGTCGCTGCGCCATTTCGAAATCTGCTTCGCTGGGAACCTGCGGCGCAGGCCATCGTCCCCGGCATGAATTGCAGCGAACTTCCGAATATCAGCAGAAACCTATGGCATCCTCCTCAGGAGAAGAAACACTTTATGGTCGACAGCTGGGGGGGGGGCTGGCAAAAGAACGCGAGGGCGCCATCGAGGATATTTTTGACCGCATCAAGATCCTCTGAGAGGCAGGCCGAGCAGAAGGAATGACACGCGAGCTGGAGAACCTCGGCGAGTTGAACGGCGCAGTCGGGATCCGCAGAGGCTTCGTCGAGAATCTGCCACTCATGGGCGGATCCATCTCCGGGGCCATGAAGTCCGCGGTGACTATTGATTACTGCGCCGCTGCTTCAGTGCTGGAAGGACCTCCGGCAGAGAAGGGTTGGATACTTATTGGACCTGTAACAAAGTACATCAGCGCCCACTGGCGGAAGGTTTACAAGCTTTTCAGGAGGAAGAAGAGGGTCTTCAACAAGATGATTAGCGACCGCCGGAAGACGGGTCACTAGGTCGACGCGACTAGGGGCCACCTACTCGACACCCTCCTTCACTATGACATGCCCGTTTTGGCCGCGTTGGTTCTGGAAGCTCATTTTGGGGGACCCTAGTCCCTAAAGGATCCCGCTTTAATCTTGGGCGTCTCTCAGGACTCATCGATGGCCTTCACGCCAAGAGGCCAATTGCGCACCCACCCTGCCAGACCGCTGGGCGACGGGCATGGCGCCGACGTGCGCAAGGGAGATGCAGCGCGACAAGGAGCTCAACGAGATGGAAGCCCAGGTCGAGACTGCCTTCCACGGTGCCGTCTTGGCAGCGCTGGCATGCATCTAGAGCAAGACGGGCTTGTGCGGCGTTTTCTGCGACATGACAACTCGCCGTGCCTCTTGCGCCCGCCGCGTGGAGCATGCGTCGTCTGACGTCAGCCCTGAGATGAACCTGCGCTCCTGCGTCTTCGAGCTGCAGGTGGATCGCAACCGCCGCGCAGGCTCATCCAAGATGCGTGTCCACAGGCAGCGGCGCCAGACCGAAGGCAGCGGCTACGTCGATGCGCTCTGGATCCACACTGCGACGATGAGAGAAATCTGCGACAAGCTACACGCGAAGGAGCAAGTCTTCGGATTGCACAGGGTCTGGAATCGCACGGTCAGGATGCACCCCGCGGCGAAGGCCATCCCGATGGCGTTTCCGAGTGTCCACGCGTATTCAGACGAGGCGATCGAGGATGGATTCCGATTTCCAGATGACCGACGTCGAGCTGGTTCCCAAGGGCGAGAGATGGGTTCCTCAGTGGACCGAGGGGCTCAGCGCGGCAGATCTTCTTCTGGAGCGCACCGCCACACCGTGCGACCCACGCGGGATCGAGCCACATAGTTTCATGTGTCAGATGCGGCAGGCTGCGGACGCAGCGAAGCCAGAAGACCTTATCATGAGCCCTGGGTCGGACAATCCTTTAAAGGAGGTCTCCAAGATATACTCTCAAGTCCTGCGTGTTCGTGGAGCTACACCAGCTGCACGTCACTGAGGCCCTGGTAGTACGTGGAATGGCTACGGTATCTTTTGAGAGAGGAGTTTCGTCTTCTGAGGCGAGGCGGCGTTTCGACTGCAAGAAAGCTAGGAGCTGTGGCTGCTGAGCCCCTGTCAGCCGATCCTCCTCCTGCGCCTCTCTCCGTACTTCCTTGTGTGCCGCCGTATCGGCTCGCAAGGGCCCTGTCGTGGCGCGCCGGTGACGGACGCGCCCACGCCTCCGTTGAAGGAAAAAGAACGTGCTCTCTTTTAGCGCGGGTGCGGTGCCCCTATTTGTACCTCGTCTCTCTCCCTCTCTGCATCCATGCAGCCACCCCTGTGCAATCCACATTGTTGTTGTTGCTGTTGTTGCTGTTGTTGTTGGTGTTGCTGTTGTTGCGTCGTTGTTGTGGTTGTTTGTGTTGTTGTCATTGACGTTGTTGTGGTTGCTGCTGCTGTTGGTTCCTGAAAAGTAATAGTTGTTTGTGCCCCTTCCGGTAATCATTGCACTCTTCAATTAAAGGTCTTCTCCCGAGGCTCGCGTTTGTTCACAAGGGCGGGCGAGAGGTCACCAAACTGCGTCGCTGGCGCCCAAACAACAACACCAGTTCCTGCTTGATGTTTCCGAACAGTGGATTCCAGACTCGCGCTTTCGCGCTGAACTTCCTCACGTGTCCTGCAAAAGCCGCGCTCTCGCATGGGACTTATTCGCGATTTACTCAGACGCCGCGCTTTCGACACCCAGGAATCACGCTCTCGCTCTGGTCTCTCTGTCGATATATTTGGAAATCGCGCTACCGTTCGAGCTCTCCTCGCGATTCACGCAATATTCACGCTTCAGCAATTCGCCTTCTCGACTTGGTCGCGGGGGCCCGCCTTCCCGACCCGCCTGTTAGGATCTACCCGCCCGATGGGCCCGCCTGGTTCTGCCACGTGCTTTGTGTTCCTAGCCCCCGTCCTGCGTATCCCGTGTTCCGTCCTCCTCCTTCCCATTTCCATCCGTCCTCTCTTCCCCTTTTTCAGAGGCTGCGGCAACGCTGCAGGCTGGGAATCTATGCCAAAAAGGGGGCGCGACCGAAGACGAAACAGCCGGGAACCGAAGTTTTGGGATATATGCGGTGACTGGCACGCGAGCAGGTAACTGCGAACATGCTTAAAGTGATTGTTGGTTATGCTCCTGTTGTGATGTTGATTGGGATGTTCGTTGTTGTCGTTGTTACTATTGCTGTTGCTGTTGCTGTTGCTGTTGTTGCTGTTGTGTTTGTTGATGTTGTTGTTGCTGATGTTGCTTCTGCTGTGCCTGAAGATGGTGTTCTTGTTGTGATTCTTGAAGAAAACACGCCAGTACTTCGATGGACAGATGGTTGCGATTTAGTACATATCGTTAAAAACGCTGAAGTTGCTGAAAGCAAATCGAATGGAACCAGTGCTGGTCGGCAATCTTGTCGAACGCATGGCACGCTTGATTGTCTTTCGTTTTTTTGTGTCAACGCCAGTTCGCGTTCGAGGAATGCTCAAGGCTTCTGGTAGCGTGTCTCCAAACTGCGACGATGAGGGAGATCTGCGACAAGCTACATGCGAAGGAACAAGTCTTTGGATTGCACAGGGTCTGGAATCGCACGGTCAGGATGTACCTCTCGGCGAAGGCCATCCCGATAGTGTTTCCTAGTGCACACGCGTACTCAGACGAGGCGATCGAGGACTCCGAGTTCCCGATGACCGACGTCAAGCTGGTTCCCAAGTCAGGGTGAGTGAACAGCCTCGGCAGAATTCATTTGCGCGGGGGGCCTCGCGAGAATGTCGGCGTGGTCCCATCATTTCCCGGGCCAGGGAGGGTGCCAGCTCGGGGGGCCGACGGCGTGTCGAGCCGGGTCCTGGCGAAGATGCGGGGTCGGCGTCCCGGGGGAGAGCGCGCCGCTTTCGGCCACGCTCGGGGCCTCGGAGGGGCTCCAGACCCTTCGCGCTTGATGACTGCGCCGCCCTCGGGGTCCGCTGCGACCTTCGACCCCGGACTTCTGGCGCTCCAATTTGTCCCCTGCGTGGACCCCCGAAGGCTGGGACCACTTCCCCAGAGCCAGCCTTTCGTCCCGAGTCGTTTTCTTGACGGTCCGGGCGCCCGACGAGGACCCCTGGAGGCCGAAAACGACTGCAAACCGGCCGCGCCAGTTTCTTCGGAGCCTCGCGACGGAGCTCTGCGACGTCCAGGGCCCCTGGCGATGCTGCCAGCCACGGGCGCCGGCAGCAAGGGAGAGGGACGCCTGCCTGGGCGCGCGCACTTCTCCGGGGGGACTGCGCCGCCCCCGGCCACGCTCGGGGGGCCGCGGAGCCCTCGGCCCTCCCCGCCGCGGGAGCGCCGGCGGCGGCGAGCATCTGTTCTCAGGGGCAACGATAAGGGGGGAGGAGGAGGAGGAGGAGGGGGAGGAGGAGGGGGAGGAGGAGGAGGAGGAGGAGGAGGAGGAGGAGGAGGAGGAGGAGGAGGAGGATAGAGGAGGAGGAGGAGGAGGAGGAGGGAAGAGGAGGAGGAGGAGGAGGAAGGAGGGAGGAGGGAGGAGGGAGGAGGGAGGAGGGAGGGGAAGAAGGAGGAGGAGGAGGAGGAGGAGGAGGAGGAGGGAGGAGGAGGAGGAGGAGGAGGAGGAGGTCGACCCCCAGTCGCCCCGCCATCGCTGACAGGGGCCCGACAGCCCGCTCCGCCCAGGCACGGGCGGTGTCGCAATCGGGGGCCTATCGCCGATGCATCGGCGAGGTGCCGCCGATGCAAGCTCGATGTCGCAGGCCCAGAGGTTGACACCAACACCAAGATCGGCGGTGTGCCTCCACCGAGGGATGGAGGTCCCGATCTCGGTGCTGGTGGTAATATTCTGGCTTCCAAGGTGGCCGAACTATTTTACCACCAACACCGAAATCCAGGATCATCTTCCCCCTGTGGAGGCAACCCCCTGTTTTGGTGTTGGTGCCCATTTCCAGGCCTCCAACGATGTCCTGCCCCCCCCCCCCAGAGCTGGTCCCCCCCGAACGTTGACCATCATGCTCCCGTGCGCCCATGCCGGCTGCTTGGGCCCCCGGGGACGCCGTGCGCTGAGCAGCACGCTCCCAGAGATCCGAGGATCCGACAAGACTGGAGCAAGCAGCTGAGGTTCAAGCAAAATTCAGGAACAGACCTCTGAGGGGTCCACGCATCGAAACATTGGAGCGCCGAGTGTCTGGGTTGTGTACGTGTTGTCGCCGGCGGAGCAGCGTACATCGGATGCCTTTTCTTGCCAGAGCAGCTGTATCACAGGCCTCCACAGATACAGAAACCACCAGGACACCAGGTTTTCCCACATCCGCTCTTGTTGGATAGCATTTGGGGCAGCAGTTCTCCATGGTGGCCAACTTGCAGGAACAAGCATATTTACAAGTACGAACTGTTAGGACACCTGGCCCGCGCGGCCGGATGGTACCGCATAGGGGGCCAGTGGAAGTCATCTCTTTCCCGCCATCTTCAGCACTTCGTGGTATGTGTTGCGTCAGGCTTGCAAGACGCATCTGGAGTATCACACCACAAGCATGAAGAAAGTAACAAGCAAGACGGCATATCGCGGCCTCCAGATCTTGATTGTTTCTCTTTCGTGAAACGCGATGCCAGGTAGACGCAGATCCGCCAACCGGCGCGAACATGGTCGAGGCAACGAGGCACGCGGTGGGCTTGACATGAGATGTATTCATGTTTCTGATCGAAAGATGCCCCGTATTGTTAGTTTCGGGCCGAACGAAAGGGGGGGATTGGGAAAGGGGGGGTTACGAAATTCGCTGCATGCAGCAGGTTTTGGCCTCGCCGAGGGGCCCATTCCTCGATACATGGCCGCCTCTGGCGCCGGGAGGCGCCGGGAAAATCAGCTACGTGAGGTGATTCTCACCCCCCCCTTTGCTATCCCCCCCTTTCGCCCGACCCGATAGTTGCTTCCGGTCCCTGGGACCACCAGCAAGGGCGGTGCAGGACGAAAAGCGGACCTTGGGGGGGAAGCCGCGGGGTCCAGGAAGCCGTTTCCCTCGGGACTTCGGGCACAAGGTCCAGGAGGAGGAGGAGGAGGAGGCGGAGGAGGGGGAGGAGGAGGAGGAGGAGGAGGAGGAGGAGGAGGAGGAGGAGGAGGAGGAGGAGGAGGAGGAGGAGGAGGAAGTGGGGCGACGTCATCAGGTCCGCCGTCGTCGGTACCCTGCTGGGATGGGGCTAGACAAACGCAAGCAGAGAGTTTGACGGAGGGGGGGCTCGAGCGACCCGATTCGCAAGTCGCTCTTGGGTTGCGCGCTTGGTGGCGTTTGCAGTCGAGTGGGCGAGTTTATAGAGCAGTGCTCACAGGGGCTCGACCCTCAAGGTTCTCCAGGCCAGCATCAAAGAGTTCACTGAATAGTTGTCCCAGTTTGTTGATGGGACACGCATGGCGTGAGTGCGGGCATGATTTCTTGGGGCTCTTCAGGGACAGGCGAGCTTGGGTGATGTCCCACCAGGGCCTCTTGCTCCAAGCTGGGAGGGCTTCGAGGGCTGCGCAGGAAGCCCCCTCTGTGCTGCGGATGGGGATCTGGCCATGGACGGGGGCGCTCTGCGCAGCTCCCGACGGAAGGGCGCAGGGGAACTTCGGTGGCATGTTCGGACAGGCTCAGCTGACCGTGCGCGGGCACATTCCGTCCAGGAGCCGATCTGTGCGGCTGGCGTGTATTCACTCTTGAGCCCTCCTCGCAGAGCCCCCAGGGGTGCGCACCAGTCCCAGGCCGGCTTGACCAGGCCCAGATCTGGTGCAGTGCATGGCGGGCTCCGTGCCTCCCCTGAGTCAACGCACTCGCCACCGTTCCGCAGAAGCGACTCGTACACCACATGCCTGGTCAAGGCCAGACCTTCCTGGCTCCGGCCAGGGCCCATGATGGCCGTGGCCAGGCATGGTGGTGGTGTGCAGGTGCCTTCTGCGCCCTCCACCGAGCCCTCCGATGGAGTGATTTTTCGCAACGTCGACCCCGGGAAGTTGAGACCACTTCCCCTGGACCGGCTGTTCATCACGCGTCCTTTTTCGGCGGTCCCAGGGCCACGCGAAGGCCCCGGGAGGCCGGGACTGACGCACAGCCGCCCCTCGCTGATTCCGCCACGGTGCGACGGGGTTCGGGCCCGCGCTGCCCCTGAGCTGTGCTGTCGCCGCTCCTCCTCCTCCTCCTCCTCCTCCTCCTCCTCCTCCTCCTCCTCCTCCTCCTCCTCCTCCTGCCATCCCTTGGAGGAGGAGGAGGAGGAGGAGGAGGAGGAGGAGGAGGAAGAGGAGGAGGAGGAGGAGGAGGAGCAGAGGGAGGGGAAGGCGCGAGCTCCTGCAGTGGTGCCTCAGGTACATCGAGCGCGCGGACCGCTCGGCCGCGCGCGCGCCCGGCCCCCCCCCCCATCGCTTCCTGCCGTCGCTCCCTCCTGTGCCACATGCCCTCTGCCGGGCGGCGCGGGGCACGCGCAGCGAGCCACAGCCGCAGGGCAAAATACCCACCATGCTGTCGCTTCCCGGCAACACGACGTCAGAGCGCGCGCCTCCCGGGCAAGCAGCTTGGCCCTTGCGGGCGAACCCACGGGCAGTTTGGGATCGTGCGGCTCCCGTTTGGAAGCGAGAGTGGTCAAAAGCGAGATAGGTTCGTTTGCTTGCACAGACCAGCCCTGGCCAGCACCACCCCCCCTGGCGGTGGGGCCGCTGTCGGCCTGCGTCCTGCATCCATCGGCGCCGGTCGCCCTTGCCAGCCCTGCCAGCCAGAAGAACCCAGCCAGCCAACCCCCAACCAGCCATACCAGCCACCACCATGCCAACCAGCCAAGCTGCCAACTCGCCCACACTCGCCGCCCGTCCGCCGGCACCGCCGACATGGGGTGCGCGAGAAGTGCTTCTGAACGGTGAAACAGAAGATAGGAAGGACAGACGGAGGAGGCCGATTCGCGCAGCGAAGTGGGGTGCCCCTCGACCGTCCTGGAGCCTCGCTTGGCCTCCTGGTGCCCAAGAGGCCAAGAGTGGCGCAAGGATAGCATAGGTAAGAATGATGTTGATGCTGGTGCTGCTGATGATGATGATGATGATGCTGATGATGATGATGATGATGATGATGATGCTGCTGCTGATGATGATGATGAAGATGAAGAATAAGAAGATTATGATTCATGGTGATGATGCTGATGCTGATGCTGCTGATGCTGATTATGATGATGATGATGCTGATGATGGTGATGATGATGCCGATGATGATGATGATGATGATGATGATGATGATGATGATGATGATGATGATGATGATGATGATGATGATGATGATGTTGATGATGATGATGATGATGATGATGATGACGATTATGGTGATGATGACGAGAATGATGATGCTGATAATAATGATGGTGATGATGATGATGGTGATGATGGTGATGGTGATGGTGATGGTGATGATGGTGGTGGTGGTGAAGATGTTGGCGGTGGTGATGATGATGCATAACGGGGAACTCTCTTCCAACCCAGACAGCAGTGGCCTCTTCGACGACCCAGCAGTGGGAAAACCGCTCTGGACAAGCCAGCTGGCCCCCTCCGTTTCCACGTTGGCACCTCACCCCCGCGAGGGGCACACTACATGGTAATCGTGCGGTAGCTCCTCTTCGCTCACGTGAGTATTTCACGTGAAGAATTCCAGGAAGGGCCTCGCCTTCGAGGATCGAAGGTCAACTTCGAAGGAGTTGTCATCTCTTCCTCGGCGGGAGGCCAGCGGAACGCGGCGGAAGCAAAACGAGGGCTGCTTCGTTGGCGGAAGCCAGCGAAAGCTGGCGGGAAGCCTAATCGGCTCAAGGATTCATCGGCCGCCCCCTTTCTGGGCTGGGTCGTACTTCCCAGCCCGACCGTACGCAATGGTTTCCGCGCACCGCCTGCCAGTGCCACCATAGTATCCAGCAGCGCCTCGACCACCCAGGTGCGCGAACCAGAATGATGTTGCGATCACCGAGGGCAACCATGTCTCCGCCTGCGGCCGTTGACACCTTTGTCCTCGCAGCCGTGTCCAACCACGTCTTTGGTCAGGTACTTGTTTGGTCGGGTGAAGTCTTTGGTCGGGAACAGCCGTGACCAACGGAGTGAAGTTTTTTGTGCACGTTTGGGCACTACTGCTGCGACGATGGTGTGGTGCACTCCTGTTTGCCGCTCCGTGTCGGTGAGGTGAGCGTTGACCGGCGGTCCGACTGGTCTGAACTTCCACGTGCCGGTCCGACTGGTCTGAACTTCCACGTGCTGTGAGCACAAGGACTTCGACGAGCTCTTGGGAGGAGCTCGGACGCAGGGGGAGGGCAGCGCCAAAGACGGTTGCTTCGCGCGGTGCGTCTTTGGAGACGGTTCTCATGCTCCTCAGTTGCCCTCGTCGTTTCGCCAGGGATGTCTCAAGAAGGTGACATGCAGGTTGACTGCCTGGCTCTCGCTGTTGTCGCAGGCCTAGAGATTGACACCAACACCAAGATCGGCGGTGTGCATCCACCGAGGGAGGAAGATCCCGATCTCGGTGATAGTGGTAATATTCTGGCTTCCAAGGTGGCCGAAATATTGCCACCAACACCGAAATCGGGGATCGTCTTCCCCCTGTGGAGGCAACCCCCTGTCTTGGTGTTGGTGCCCATTTCTAGGCCTCCAATGTTGGGCATTCCCTCACTCACGACGAGCCCGTTCATCCTTGTTGTTGGCGGGGCTCAGGTTGTTGAGTAGGCTTTGCACTGCAACATGTCGCTGCGCCTCGGTATAGCGCTGGCTCGCGGCTCTCTCGCTACGTGCCTCTGATGCCCGGTGATTTACTACATTTCTGACATTGGGCGCCACCCCTCACGCAGATCGCCAGGGTCAGAAACACAAATGATTTGTTACATTTCTGAAATTCGGTGGCACCCCTCACGCAGATCGGCAGGGTCAGGGTTCAAAAACACAAGGGATTTGCCACATTTCTGAAATTTGGCGGCACCCCTCACGCTACGTGCCGCTACGTGACCTCTCGTGTTCCTCTGCCCTGGGAGGGTGCGTCTCCAGCCCTTGGTGGGCTACGGAAGCGTCGGGGCCTTTTATTTTTACCGTTTCCGAAGAAGCGTCTTTCGACAGTGGGAATGGACAAGAATACGGCGACCGGAAGCGGCAACAAAAACGGCTCCGGGATTGGAGCCGGAGCCGAAACGGCGACGGGACCGGCAAACAAACGGCGTCGGAACGGGCAAGAAAACGGCAAAATGAAACCCGTACAAAGACGGCCATGTCGTTTCCAGGGCCCACTGAGCTCCAGCCTGTTCCCTTGGCGTTCTCCGTCTCCTTCGCGGCAAGTCTTGAGGCGGGGCTTCGGTTCCGCCGACTGGCAAATGTTGGATAAAGAATGGCGTGGCTGGCCGCGCGGCACAGACAGGTCCTCCGTCTCCATCGCCCGTCGGCACTGGCTTGTCTCAAAGTAACGTGCAGGTCGCTGCTTTGCGGCGTTGCTGGATGGCCGCCCGCACCCCAGAGGGGGCCATGGGCGCCGCCGCTGCAGTGCCGCCTCCGCACAGGCGGGGGCGCGGAGGGACGGGATTGGGGAGTCCGCAAGGCAAACGCCCTCGTGACCCAGCTCTGCCAGCCCCACTGCGTAGCCTCCGAGGGCCATCGTTCTCGATATGAATCGCCACATCGTGCGCCGCATGTTGAGTGATTTTTACCCTTAGCCCTTCACGAAGCGTCCGTCCTGAAGGCGCATTGGGCGCAGTGGTATGAAAAAGGGAAGCGGGCGGAAGCAAAGGATAACTACCCCCTCAGGGGCAACTTTTGTTGTTTGGTTCAGGGCTTGCGGAACCCGCCACGTGCCCTCGTTGGCAGCCTCGACAACACCCCTAGTGCCACCGGCGCGCAACGGGCCTGCACGCGTTCATACGGTTCGGGTGCGACGCGTAGCGTGTACCGCCAGTGCTCTTTGGCAAACAGGGCGAGTATGCCAACTGCAAAGCCTCGTGTCGGCCGGGGCCAGCCGGAGCTGGGCGCAGCGATCCGCTTTCGCTTAGATTTGGGACGATTCGCTGGCGCTCCGGTCCGTTTCCGATCCCACCCGCTTTCGCGATTCGATTCGGCCCATGCCTGGCATGGCGCGTGCGCTGGAAGTCTGGCAGCACGCGCTTCGCGTCGCACCCGAACCGAAGCCCAAATCCTTCAAAATCCTTTTTGGAAAGTCGAGGGTTTTTGCAGCGTCGCCCGTTCGCTTTCGACGGAGCCGTCCGAGGCCCCAGGATGGCTCCAAGGTGGCCCGAGAGGGCCCCACAGAGAGGCCCAACAGAGAGCCCACGGCGGCCCCCCAGCGCTGCCCGGGGGCCTTCCGCCCCCGAGCGCCGCCCCGGGGCGGGCGTGCGCGGCGAGGCGCGGCGAGGCGCCGCAGGGCGCGCGGGCCGGCGCGCGGACGCGCGGGCGCGCGGCAGCGCGTCGGGGCCCCGAGGCGCGAGCCGCCCGGCCCGCCCGGTGCCCGTCCGGGGCTCCCTGCCCAGAGCTCCGAGGCTCCGAGGAAATGGGGGCTTGTCTCGAGAGAGGAGCAGCGGCATCCACAGAAACTTGTGGCGCTCCGCGCGGAGCGCCACAAGTGTATGTTTGTGGCGTTGTCTTTCTGCTTCTTCTTCTTCTTCTTCTTCTTCTGCTTATTTTTCTTCCTCTGCGATCGCCGCTCCGTTTGTGATGTATCGCCGATTCGAGCTCGCTGCTTCCTCCCCCAGGGCGGGCCCCACCCCAGCTTTGGCCCCCACGTTCCCGCGCGCACCTGCCAGCGGTTGGGCCCCAGGAGGCGTCGCGCGCCCCGCAGCGCCGTCCCAGAGGTCCGAGGCCCCCAGATTTAAACAACATTTTGGAACGGCCGGTTTTGGGGGCCGACCGCGGCCTCCAGGGGCCCTCGGTGGGCCCAGGGCAGGACGATCGGGTCGGGCGAAAGGGGGGGAATTGGGAAAGGGGGGGTTACGACATTTGCTGCATGCAGCTGGTTTCGGCCTCACCGGGGAGCCCATTCCTCGAGACATAGCCGCCTCCGGCGCCGGGAGGCGCCGGGAAAATCAGCCACGTGAGCTGATTCTCCCCCCCCCCTTTGGTAT
>CAUYUJ010017721.1:140000-226819 GCA_963575745.1 Prorocentrum cordatum | reverse complement strand
ACCTCACCACAGCACGACCACACCCCAGCACGATCACGCCCCAGCACGACCACGCCCCAGCACGACCACTCCCCAGCACGTCCACCTCCCAGCACGACCACCCCCCCAGCACGACCACCCCCCAGCACGACCACCCCCCAGCACGACCACACCCCAGCACGACCACACCCCAGCACGACCACACCCCAGCACGACCCCACCCCAGCACGACCCCACCCTAGCACGACCACACCCCAGCACGACCACACCCCAGAACGACCACACCCCAGCACGACCCCACCCAAGCACGACCCCACCCCAGCACGACCACACCCCAGCAAGACCACACCCCAGCAGGACCCCACCCCAGCACGACCACACCCCAGCACGACCACACCCCAGCAGGACCCCACCCCAGCACGACCCCACCCCAGCACGGCCCCACTCCAGCAAGACCACACCCCAGCACGACCACACCCCAGCACGACCTCACCACAGCACGACCACACCCCAGCACGATCACGCCCCAGCACGACCACGCCCCAGCACGACCACTCCCCAGCACGACCACCTCCCAGCACGACCCCCCCCCAGCACGACCACCCCCCAGCACGACCACCCCCCAGCACGACCACACCCCAGCACGACCTCACCACAGCACGACCACACCCCAGCACGACCACGCCCCAGCACGACCATGCCCCAGCACGATCACGCCCCAGCACGACCACCCCCCAGCACGACCACCCCCCCAGCACGACCACACCCCAGCACGACCACACCCCAGCACGACCACACCCAGTCGCACCCCCGTGGAATGTTTCGTGGGGTGTCTCGTGGAATGTTTCGTGGGGTGTCTCGTGGAATGTTTCGTGGGGTGTCTCGTGGAATGTTTCGTCTCGGGGTGTCTCGTGGAACGTTTCGCGAGGTGTCTCGTGGAATGTTTCGCGAGGTGTCTCGTGGGATGTTTCGCGGGGTGTCTCGTGGGATGTTTTGTGAGATGTCGCCCAGTTGGGTATCGTGAAAACGTGACCATGCTGCGCATGTCTATATCCCTTTCCGGGTTCGTGGGTCCATCATGTTCAGATTTTGTTGAGGATGCCTCGAGCGAAACGCTTGTTTTGTTTTATAGGTTGTCCTCTCCTGGGGACCAGAATTCAGTGAAATGCTTGTTTGCACGTGCCCAGGTCTTGAGGATTTCTCGAGCGAGACGCTTGGTTTCACGCCTCCAGATTGCCCAGGCAGAGGTCTTGCGCCAGGATGTGTTGAGGATGTCTCGAGCGAGACGCTCGGTTTCACGCGTCTTCGTCGCCCAGGCGGATGTCTAGCATGAGGATGTGTTGACGAAGTCTCGATCGAGATGCTAGTTTGCACGTGTCCAGGTTGCCCAGGCGGATGCCTAGCATGAGGATGTGTTGAGAATGTCTCGAGAGATACGCTTGTTTTCACGTGTCCAGTTCGCCCAGGTGGATGATGAAGATGTGTTGAGGATGTCTCGAGCGAGACGTTTGCTTTCACGTGTACAGGTCGCCCAGGCGGATGTCTAGCGAAACGCCTGTTTTCACGTGTCCAGGTCGCCCAGGCGGATGTCTAGCACGAGGATGTTGACAGGATGTCTCGAGCGAAACGCTTGTCCCCAGCACTTTCCGTAGCGCGCCCCCTTGGCACGTCCCGCGGTGCGTCCTCGTGGCACGTCCCTTGGCACGTCGCCTGGCGCGTCCCTTGAGACGTTCCGCGGCGCGTCCTCCTGGCATGTCCCCCTGTCAATTAGCTCTAGGTAGCTACTATGTGTTCAGGCAGCTCGAGCTCAAGATCCAGATCAGTTCGGTCAGGACTCGGATGCAAAGGAGGACTCGATCCACAACGCTATAGAGCACAATCGCGGCATAGCACATCGCAATTCAGCACGGCGCAGCACAACGGTACATCAAGATCGATACACTCAGCATTGCAACTTGGCACGTTCCTTGGCACGTTCCGTGGCGAGTCCCCCTGGCACGTCGCGTCCCCTGGCACGTCCCGTGGCACGTCCACTGGCACGTTCCGTAGCGCGTCCTCTCAGCACGTCCCGCGGTGCGTCTACGTGGCACGTCCCTTGGCATGTCGCCTGGCGCGTCCCTTGGAACGTTCCGCGGCACGTCCTCCTGGCATGTTCCCTTGTGAATTAGCTTTGGGGCAGCTACTATGTGCTGAGGCAGCTCGAGCTTAAGATCCAGATCAGTTCGGTTAGGACTCGGATGCAATGGAGGACTCGATCCACAACGTTATAGAGCACAATCGCGGCATGGCACATCGCAATTCAGCACGGTGCAGCACAGCACAGCCTTCGGCAGGGTACATCAAGATCGATACACTCAGCATTGCGTTTGCCCGTCGCCCAATCAAGTGTCTTTGAAACGTTGCCATGCTTTACATGTCTAGATTCCTTTCCGGGTTCGTGGGTCGATCATGTTCCCGGAAAGGGCATGAGCCCAGGGTTCTCTTTTAGTGGGTAAACCTGTCCCCCGGTGCCAACTTGAAGGAGGCCGGCGAATTTTTTCCCTGATAAATAACGAGGTCGAAGGAGGCCGGCGAATTAAAATTTGAGGATGTCTCGAGCGAAACGCTTTTTTTGAAATCCCGATCGATAAATCAGGGTGCGGGCCACTTTTTCGTGTGTTGAGGATGTCTCGAGCGAAACGCTTGCTCCGCAGAGTTTGCCGAGGATGTCTCGAGCGAAACGCTTGTTTTGCAGAGCCGACCGCGACGCGGAAAAGCGCCCCGCGCGAAGGAATTTCGATGATGTCTCGACTAATTCCTTTGTTTTTGTACGATTTCCTGGAATTTTGGCAGGATGTCTCGAGCGAAATGCACGACCCCACCCTAGCACGACCATACCCCAGCACGACCACACCCCAGCACGACCAGACCCCAGCACGACCCCACCCCAGCACGACCCCACCCCAGCACGACCATACCCCAGCACGACCACACCCCAGCACGACCCGACCCCAGCACGACCCTACCCCAGCAAGACCACACCCCAGCACGACCACACCCCAGCACGACCTCACCACAGCACGACACACACCCCAGCACGACCACGCCCCAGCACGACCACGCCCCAGCACGACCACGCCCCAGCACGACCACCCCCCAGCACGACCACCCCCCAGCACGACCACACCCCCAGCACGACCACCCCCCAGCACGACCACACCCCAGCACGACCACAGCACGACCACACCCCAGCACGACCACACCCCAGCACGACCACGCCCCAGCACGACCCCACCCCAGCACGACCACACCCCAGCACGACCACACCCCAGCACGACCTCACCACAGCACGACCACACCCCAGCACGACCACGCCCCAGCACGACCACGCCAGCCAGCCCCACAACCACCCCCCAGCACGACCACCCCCCCAGCACGAGCACGACCACCCCCCAGCACGACCACACCCCAGCACGACCACTCCCCAGCACGACCACACCGCCTTGGTTGAGTGGTTGCCTGTCGTCGTGGAATGTTTCGTGGGGTGTCTCGTGGAATGTTTCGCGGGGTGTCTCCTGGAATGTTTCGTGAGGTGTCTCGCGGAATGTTTCGTGAGGTGTCTCGTGGGATGTTTCGTGAGGTGTCTCGTGGGATGTTTCGTGAGGTGTTGCCCCGTTGGGTATCGTGAAAACGTGCCCATGCTCCACATGTCTATATCCCTTTCCGGGTTCGTGGGTCCATCATGTTTTTCCAGGATGTCCTTGGATTTCCCAAGATGTCTCGAGCGACACGCTTGTTGTTCATAATTTGTTGAAGATGTCTCCAGCGAAACGCTAGTTTTGCAAAATTGGGGGATGTCTCGAGCGGGGGCCTCGTGGGGGGCCAGAACTCAAAGGATGTCTCAAGCGAAATGGTTGTTTTCATGCCCCGCGCGCAGGAATTCCAAGGATGTCTCGCGCGTGCCACGTCCCGCGCGCAAGGATTTCGAGGATGTCTCGACTAATTCGCCTGTTGTTCCAGGAATTCCTGGGATTTTGGCAGGATGTCTCGAGCGAAACGCTTGTCCCCAACATGTTCCGTAGCGCGTCCCCTTCGCACGTCCCGCGGTGCGTCCCCATGGCACGTCCCCAAGCACGTCGCTCGGCGCGTCCCTTGAGACGTTCCGCGGCGCGTCCTCCTGGCATGTCCCCCTGTCAATTAGCTCTGGGCAGCTACTATTTGTTCAGGCTGCTCGAGCTTAAGGTCCAGATCAGTTCGGTCAGGACTCGGATGCAAAGAAGGACTCGATCCACGACGCTATAGAGCACAATCGCGGCATGACACATCGCAATTCAGCACGGCGCAGCACAGCACAGATTTCGGCACGGTACATCAAGATCGATACATTCAGCATTGCAACTTGGCACGTTCCTTGGCACGTTCCGTGGGGCGTCCCTTGGCGAGTACCCCTGGCCCGTCGCGTGGCGCGTCCCCTGGCACATCCCGTGGCACATCCATTGGCACGTTCCGTAGCGCGTCCCCTTGGCACGTCCCGCGGTGTGACCCCATGGCACGCCCCCTGGCACATCGCCTGGCGCGTCCCTTGGGACGTTCCGCGGCGCGTCCTCCTGGCATGTTCCCCTGTCAATTAGCTCTGGGGCAACTACTATGTGTTCAGGCAGCTCGAGCTTAAGATCCAGATCAGTTCGATCAGGACTCGGATGCAAAGAAGGACTCGATCCACGACGCTATAGAGCACAATCGCGGCATGACACATCGCAATTCAGCACGGCGCAGCACAGCACAGATTTCGGCACGGTACATCAAGATCGATACATTCAGCATTGCATTTGCCAATCACCCAACCAAATGTCTTTGGAAACTTTGCCATGCGTTACAACTCTATATTCCTTTCCGGGTTCGTGGGTTGATCATGTTTTAATTATCCCGGAAAGGGCTGAAGCCCAGAGTTCTCTTTTAGTGTGTTTACCCCCGCGGTTTTGACTTAGAGGAGGCCGGCGGATTTCAGCTCGATAAAAACAGAATAAATCCAATTCGGCGTGAAACAAATGCGTTTCACGCGTGCCCGCTCAAGGAAAGACGACCACCCACCTCGGATCCTCGATAAATAACAGAATCCGCGGACCCCGCTTCCCTTTGTAAAAAAGAGCGTGCGGGGCATTGTTGGCAAAACCCTCAAACAAAAACTATGTCTGGAGCCCCGACCGCGACGCGGAAAAGCGTCCCGCTCGCAGGAATTCCCAGGATGTCTCGTACGTGCCGCGTCCCGCGCGCAGGAATTTCGAGGATGTCTCGACTACTTCGTTGATTTGTCCCGGATTTCCTTGGCCGCACAAGAGTTTTTGCGTGCCCGCTCGAGGATGGTGCGCCACCCGCGCCAAAAAATCTAGGATTTCTCGCGCGAAACGCTTGTTTTGCAAAACTTGAAAGACCCGGCCGCCCCAGCATGCCCCAGGAGGCCCTGGGAGCGCGGACGCGGCGTAATCTACAAGGGATCGTTGCGTTTGGAGCGCAGACCACGCGTAATTTGCAAGGGATCGTGGCCCTCGGAGCGCGGGCGCAGCGTAATTTACAAGGGATCGGGGCCTTGGGAGCGCGACCCAAAGATCATTTACGAGGGATCGTGGCCCTGGGAGCGCGGACGCAGCGTAATTTACAAGGGGTCGTGGCCCTGGGAGCGCGACCCCAGTGTAATTTACGAGGGATCGCGGCAGTGGGAGCACGGACCCTGTGTAATTTGCAAAGGATCGTGGCCCTGTGAGCGCGGGCGCAGCGTAAATTACATGGGATCGGGGCCCTTGGAGTGCGGGCGCAGCGTAATTTACAAGGGATCGTGGCCCTGGGAGCGCGACCCCAGTGTAATTTACGAGGGGTCGCGGCAGTGGGAGCACGGACCCTGTGTAATTTGCAAAAAAGGATCGTGGCCCTGTGAGCGCGGACGCAGCGTAAATTACATGGGATCGGGGCCCTTGGAGTGAGGGCGCAGCGTAATTTACAAGGGATCGTGGCCCTGGGAGCGCGACCTCACAGTGTAATCAACGAGGGACCGGGGCCCTTCGAGCGCGGGCGCAGTGTGAATTGTTAAGGTTCGTAGCCCTAGGAATGCGGACGCAGCGTAATCTATTAGAGGTCGTGACAGCTGGAGCGGGGGCGCGGCGTGATTTTGGATCACGTTCCTTGGCACGTTCCGTGGGTCGTCCCTTGGCGAGTCCCGTGGTACGTCCATTGGCACTTTCCGTAGCGCGTCCCCTCGGCACGTCCCGCGGTGCGTCCCTGTGCCACGTCCCCTGGCACGTCGCCTGGCGCGTCCCTTGGGACGTTCCGCGGCGCGTCCTCCTGGCATGTTCCCCTGTCAATTAGCTCTGGGGCAACTACTATGTGTTCAGGCAGCTCGAGCTTAAGATCCAGATCAGTTCGGTCAGGACTCGGATGCAAAGGAGGACTCGATCCACACCGCTATAGAGCACAATCGCGGCATTGCACATCGCAGTTCAGCACAGCGCAACACAGCACAGCCCTCGGCACGGTACATCAAGATCGATGCATTCAGCATAGTGTTTGCCCGTCGCCCAATCAGGTGTCTTTGAACCGTTGCCATGCCTTACATGTCTATATTCCTTTCGGGGTTCGTGGGCCGATCATGTTTCTTACATCCGCCAGCCCCCTTGTGGGGCCACCAGGCTGTAGGGCGAAGGTTCGCAGCTTCCTGTGCCAGTTGCAGCTTCCAGATTCCACTGTTACAATTCTGCTTCTTGCTGCTTACTGTTCCTTGTTGACTTCTTGCTGCTTAGGCCCAATACGGACAGTTTTACCACGCCCTGAGCGTGTGCTCTGCATTGCTGGGGTGGGTAAAATTTGACACCCCTCACGCAGATCGGCGGGGTCAGGGTGCAGAAAAACACATTGGATTCCACATTTCTGAAAGTCGGTGGCACCCCTCACGCAGATCTGCGGGGTCAGGGTCGAAACACACAAGGGGTTTGCCACATTTCTGAAATTTGCGAACACCCCTCACGCAGATCGGCGGGGTCAGGGTCCAAAAACACATTGGATTTGCCACATGTCTGACATTCGGTGGCACCCCGCACGCAGATCGGCGGGGTCAGGATCCAAAACACACATTGGATTTGCTACATTTCTGACATTCGGTGGCACCCCTCACGCAGATCGGCGGAGTCAGGATCCAAAAACACATTGGATTTGCAACATGTCTGACATTCGGTGACACCCCTCACACAGATCGGCGGGGTCAGTTTCCAAAAACACATGGGATTTGTTACATTTCTGACATTCGGTGGCACCCCTCACGCAGATCGGCAGGGTCAGGGTCCAAAAACGTATGGATTTGTCACATTTCTGAAATCCGGTGGCACCCCTCTCGCAGATCCGTAGGGTCAGGGTCCAAAAACACAAGAGATTTGCCACATTTCTGAAATCCGGTGGCACCCGTGACGCAGATCCGTAGGGTCAGGGTCGAACAACAAACATGCCCCGACACTGCTTCATGGCGGCGCCCAGACCTCATGAGTTAGCTTTTGCATCTCCCATTATCCGAGACAGGGGGCCGGCGGCATGGGGCGAAACCCTTACGGATAAAATGTGGCATTTGCTTCTTCTCGGCATTCCGACGGCTCAAGACGGCCCAAACCCCCAAGATAGCCCTAGAGGCCTCCAAGATGGCCCCATGACGGCCCAAGAGGCCCCCAAGACGGCCCCAAGAGGGCCCCAAGACGGGCCAAAAGGCCTCCAAGACGCACAAGATGGCCTCTAAGACGGCTACGAAGCGCCCCAAGAGGGCCCCAAGTTGTTTCAGAGAGGCCCCCAAGACGGCTCCCGACGGCGTCAGACGGGCCAGAAACGCCCTAAGACGGCCAAAGAGGCCCCCGAGAAGTCCCCCAAAGGCCCCAAGAGGCCCTCAAGAGGCTCCAAGAGGTCCTCCAGCAAGGCCCCAAGAGGTCAGAATCATTGATTTCCCTTTGGTGTTTGAAAGATGTTGGGGTTTGCGCCTTTTCGGCCTTCCGACGGCCCCAGACGGCCCAAGAGGCCCCCAAGGTCGCCCCAAGATCGCCCTAGAGGCCTCCAAGATGGCCCCATGACGGCCCAAGAGGCCCCCAAGACGGCCCCAAGAGGGCCCCAAGATGGCCCAAGACGCATCTAAGACGCCCTAGATGGTGTCCAAGACGGCCCTGAAGCGCCCCAAGAAGGCCCCAAGCCGGCTTCCGACGGCATCAGATGGGCCAGGAAGGGACTAAGACAGCCAAAGAAGCCTCCAAGAAGCCCCCAAAGGCCACAAGAGGCCCAAGGTGGCACCCAAGATGCCTCCAAGAGGCCCCCAGAAAGCTCCCAGGAGGCCCCAAGAGTGCCCCAAGAGGCTCCCAAGAGGCCTCCTCCTCCTCCTCCTCCTCCTCCTCCTCCTCCTCCTCCTCCTCCTCCTCCTCCTCCTCCCCCAAGAGGCTTCAAAGAGGCCTCCTCCTCCTCCTCCTCCGTGTTCTCCCCTCTTCTCCTGTTGTCTGTTCCTCCTCCTCCTCCTCCTCCTCCTCCTCCTCCTCCTCCTCCTCCTCCTCCTCCTCCTCCTCCTCCTCCCCCCCTAAGAGGCTTCAAAGAGGCCTCCTCCTCCTCCTCCGTTTTCTCCCCTCTTCTCCTTTTGTCAGTCCTCCTCCTCCTCCTCCTCCTCCTCCTCCTCCTCCTCCTCCTCCTCCTCCCCCCCGCTCCTCCTCTCCTCCTCCTTCTGCTCCTCCTCCTTTTCCTCCTCCTCCTCCTGATCTTGCCCGCCATCCTCCCCAAGTGTTCCCCGAAGGGTTTCCACAACGGTTGGGGGAACACATGATCCGATAGCTTGGAAGAGTTGTTGCCACAGCGCTCGGACACATGGGCGCTTCCAAACATCTTGCTTTCCACGCGTTCCCCGAAGGCTCTCCAAACGGACTCGGGGAACAACTGGCTCGATAGTTTGGCCAAGCTCTAGCCCAACTGCCTGCCACAAATACGCTTCCACGAGGGCAGGGGGCGGCGGTGATTCGCCGTAGGCGTCTTCGATCCGCCGCCCGCTGTTAGCTTGCCACAATGGTGCACGGCGTGCTGGACTTTAGCTAATCCTCTCGTCCTTTTAAAATTCCCACGGGCCTTCGGCCTAATGCCTAATGTGCCGGCCACCTGGAAGGACGCGTAAACTGCCCGGTTCAGGTTTCTTCCCGCCCCGTAAGGAACCATAAACTTCCCAGGTCGTTGGTGTTGCCGCCCCAGGCGGCCCCAAAATGGCCTCCAAGGCGCCCCATGCGGATCCGTAAACTTCCGAGGTCATCGGTCTTCCCGTTCCAAGACAGTCAAGACGGCTGAAGATGGCCTCCAAGAAGCCTCCAAGACGTTTACGATATCCTCATGAAGGCCCAAGGTGGCCGCAAGATGTCTCCAACACGGCCCAAGATGCACCCACGATGGCCCAAGGCAGACCCAAAGTAGCCCAAGACGGCCCGAAAGGCCACGAGGAGGCCTCCGAGAGAGCCTCCAAGAAAGCTCGAAGAGACCTCTCCTCCTTTTCTCCTTTATCCCCGACGTGTTCGCCGAAGCGTTTCCACAACGGCTGGGGGAAGACATGTTCTGATAGCTTGGCCGAGCTCTGGCCACAATGTTCGGCCACATAGTCGCTTCCAAAAAACAGGGGGCCAGCGGTGATTCGCCGTAGGCGTCTTCGATTCGCTACCCCCTTTTGCTGGCAATGGCGTTCTTGGCGCGCTGAATTTTCGGGTAGACTTCTTGGCCTTCCCGAAAGATTCGCAATGGGGTATCGGCCGATCCCGCCGACCACCCGGAAAATATCTGCCACCGGCTTCCCCGCCCAAGACGACCTCAAGAAGGCCTCCAAAACGGCCAGATGGCCTCCACGAGGTATCAACGACGCCTCCAAGACGACCAGGACTGCCCCAAGAGAGCCCAGATGCATCCGAAACTATCAAAATATTCCCACCAGAGGCCAGATGACTCAAACATGCCCAATAGGCCGCCAGGATGCATCAGGTGAGCTCCAAGAGGCCCTCCAGGAAGCACCGGGACGGCCCACAAGGCCCTCAAGACGGCCCCAAAATGGCCCAAGAGATCCCCAAGGAGGTCATGCAGCACCCCAAGAGGGCCCAATGACTTCCCAGAGAGACTCCCAAGACGGCCTCCGAAGGAGAGCCCTAAGGCTGCCCAATAAGCCTCTAAGACGACCCCCGAAGGACCCCAAGAAGCCTACAAGAGCCCCCAAGAGGCCCCAGGAGGCCTCCACGAGAACCCACAGAGGCCGCCCCCGAGAGTCCCCAATGGGGCCCAGAGAAGCTCCCTCCTCCTCGGGCTCGTTTTTCTTCTCATCCTCCCTCGCCTCTTCCTTTCTCGTCCTCCCATAAATGTTCCCTCACAGGTTTCCGCAACAGCTGGGGGAACACATAGTTCAACAGCTCGGCAAGACTTTGTACCAACGTTGGACCGCATGGGCGGCTCCAGAAAGCAAAGGGACGGCGATAATTCGCCGCAGGCGTCTTCGATAGTATTTGCCGGCGGCACGCTCGAACTCGAAGATGGTGCTGTGCAGAGAGTCAAGGGGTTCCAGGTATACCCTCAAGTCCAGCGTGAAGACGCGGTCCACGATGATGGTGGCTAGGGCGTCCCGCTCCGCCTTGTTCTTGCCAAGTCCGCTCGCGACCTGCTCTTGCAGTTTCCCGCCGACTTCGCGCATCGTCACCGCCCACTGCTTGAAGCTCTCGTCCAGGCTCTTCCCGTCCACGACCCGCTTAAGCACCTCCTGCAGTAACCTCAGCGCATCCCTCCCAGGGACTCCCGCTTCCACCACCTCGTGCGCAGAAGGCACACCTGTACGCCGGCACCGTGCCTGGCCAAGGCCACCCTGGGCCGCGGGACGGCGTCACCCGCCCTCCCGGTCTCGGCCGGGAGGGCCTGCACACGGCACCAGGAGGGCCCCGGCCAGGCGTCGTGGCGTATGAATGCCCTCTGCTGGCCACCTCGAGCATCGACGATGACGCAGAGCACGGCGGGGGCATGACCAGCACGTGCCCCGCGGGCGTGGCCTGCAGCCGTGTGCGCCCCAGGACGTGCCGCTGCCCGTCGGAGGGCGTGAAGGCAATGCTGGCCGTCGCCGTGAGGGCCTGCAGCGCGCCCTCCTCCACGTGCCAGCCCACACGATGCGTCACGGAGACGCCTCTCTTCGCGGAGGTCAACGCTATGGCGACGAGCTCAGGGAGGGAACCATGAGGCTGGAGTCGGCGATGCATCCCCGATGGATCGGCGAAAAGGCCCCTGATAGCGTATCCGCACGGTCCTGGGCAGGGCGGGGCTATCGGGCCCCTATCGGCGCTGAACGGGCGATTGGGGGTCGACACATCCCCCCTGAGCCTACCACCCCCCCTTACATAACGTTGCCCCCGACTTCGGCGGCGCGCCACGGGGGGGAAAGCAGAGGGGGCCGGCCGTCTCAGAGGAGGCTCGGAAGGCCTCCCTCCTCTGCGCAGCTCCCTGCGCCTTCTGCGAAGCCGCGGAGGGCTGCCCAGAAGGCGGGCGGCCTTCTGAGAGGCCCCGGCGCCCTCTGAGAAGACCTGCCCCTCGGCAGGCCGCGGCCTTTCCTCGGCTACACGCAAGAGTGACCCCGGCCAAGCGTGACCTTTGGTGCGCGGCCTGAGCGGGAGCCCTTTGGGACACCACCGGGCGAACAAGCCGCTTCTGTCACACTGCACTCAGCTCAGCGATCGGGGAGGCCCCCTTGGGCCCGCACCAGAGGCCACGCGTCACTCTTGAAGATACTCGATACTTCTGCGCAGAAGGCACCCACACGCCCCCACCGGGTCCGGCCAGGGCTGGCCTGGGGCCCAAGCTCTGCGCAAGGCGGGCCCCAAGAAACCCGGAGTTAGAATCTGTCGCGGGCGGTTGGTCTGGAGGCGGGCGAGGGCGTCACGACGGATAGCTACGTATACTCTATCCAGCGCTTGCGTCGTCAACTCCCTCTTAATGAAATGCTTTGGCTGTCAATCTCTCTTCGTGAAAACATTTCGCCGTCAACTCTCCGAGTTGACGAACTCCCTGGACGGCCTCCTTCCGCATTGACGAACCCCAATTGACGGCCTCCTTTCGAGTTGACGAGCGCCCTTGACGGCCTCCCTCTAGGGTGACCAGCCCCGTGACGGCCTCCCTCCAAGTTGACGAACCCCCTTGACGGCCCCCCTTGCCGCACCCTGCGTCTTGACGAACACAGCGTCGGGGCCGAACTGTTGCTTAAAAATAATTTCGGTCTTGACGAACACAGGTGTCGGGGCCGAGTTGACGGCTCCTCTCGTCTTGACGAACGAAGTGTTGGAGCTGAATTGGCGATCGCTTTCATCTTAGCGGGCGTAGGCTTGGGGCCGAATTGACGTCTGAAGTGTCCGGGCTGAGTGGACGGCCGTTGTGGGCGCTTCCCTAGACATGTGCCGTCTCAACCACTGGGCTAGGCTCAGCCCAGAGCCAGAAAATCTTGCCATCTCTTCGGGCTTCTGCTCGGCAGCGAGCGAGGGGGGGGGCGATAAGAAGCGGTTATTCGTTCAAGGCGGCGGGACTTCTCAGAAAGCCTCCCGCCTTCTGAAGATGTTTAGCGTCTTCGGGGAAGGCTTAGAAAACTTCGCAGAAGGCCGGGGGACTTCCGAGCCTTCCGAGCAGACCTTATCCTTCTCACTTCCCCCTGGGCTCGCCGCCGATCTACAGACCCGGGTCAATCCAAATCCAGGTCAGTCAGGCTTCGCAGGATCCTGCAGGATCCTGCGCTAGCCTGGGTCGGTGCACCCCTGGCCCTGCGGACCCCCCCAAGATCCAGCGCTCTAATTGACCCCCGTTTGCACCGACCCCCGTCTCAAGGCTCCGGATCTTTTGGGGGGGCACTGTCCTCTGGTCACTGCGACTCTGCGCGGAGCACTCTGAATGATATTACAAAAGCCATCTAGTTAGAGGACCCCGAGCCCCAAGTGTCGGATTCCCTGGGGTTCCTCGCAGGACTCGTGGGGCTTATCACGCATCCCACGATAATGAACACTTTCTCTCTCTCTCTCTCTCTCTCTCTCTCGGATCATCCACATGGCTGCAACATGAAGCAAAAGAGATCGAGACAAAATGTTGCCGCACCGATTCCGTGATATTCACATTTGGGCTCAATCGGGGGGGGAATCTCTTTGCGCCTCCCGAGGGCGGAGTCTGCATCGCCACTCCTGCACGGGCTGCTTCCCGAGCCTGGCCCTAACCGTCTGACAAACAACGTTAAAATTCAGCAGCGGCCTCCGGCCGGGCAAACGTCACCATCTTCCCTGCGACCGTTTGGGTTGCCGCGTTCGCGACCGCGGCCTCGGGCGGCATGTGAAAGTGATGCAACGAATTTTCTGACTGCACAGGAAGCTCCCTTGAGCTCCACGCCGCGCACGCTATGATACACCAGGTCGGGCGCGGAGTAGGGGCGGAAATTCGGGAAGTACTTCACGAGCAGAGTCGCCTACCTAAGCTCCGAGAGCGAGCGCGTGCTGCCCAGTCCTGGGCTTGAAGCCGAGTCCGGACGTGAATCGTTCGGTCTTCTCCCAAGCAAGGAACTTCGTTAGGAGATCGGCCAACATCTGCTCAGCCCCCTTCTTGCGAATACCAACCTTGAGTCTATCGATGGCCTCTTGGGCACAAAACCACACTGTGTCGATGTGCTTCGTTTTGCCCAAGCCTCTCCTCGACGCCAATGCCCAGCCTGCGCGCCAGGTTCCAATCCAAAGCTAAAGACCTATGCCCGCACAGTTCCGACATCAAGGTCACTAAAGAATCATACAATGCCTCGCCACTACTTAAAGCTATCACAGATTGCCCCCTTGCACCAACGCAAAATCGAATGCGACCCAGCTAATACAGCCCCCGGAAGTGCTGTTGCGCGTGCGCAGACAGCCGGCACGATCAGCGCCACGCCATCCCTCCAGGAAGGTTGCCGCCTCCTGGCTCCAGAAATGCTGAACTAGGCGCGGCGCGCCCTTCAAATAACGCGCAATGTGCTTTAAAATGCGAATGCATCTCTCAGTCGGGCACTGCATGCATTTCGCCATCTCGCGGACAGCCACGCCTAGGTCAGGGCGGCCCTGGGCGATGCATGCCAAGCGCGCACGCAGATCTGCGCCGCGTGCGTGCGCCATCTGGGCTCTCGACGTCCTCGACCTCGACGCTCTCCGGCTTCTCCTTCAACCCTGGTGCGGTGAACGTCGCGCCAGACTGCTCCAATCCAAGCTCCCGGACTATGATCTGCACGCGTCGCGGGTCTCACTCCAACTCGATTCCGTCGGTTGTCCAAGTGAGCAGGCGACTCAGCGCGCGAATGCTCTGCGCTGTGTCCGGCTCGCCTCGCGGCCCGAATGCCCCTTCAACCTCGACGGCCCACTCCTTGCTGAGCTCCATGTAGAGCCAATCGACGCCCGCCCCGGCCCCAAGACTCACGAAGTTGCCCCCATGGAGAGCGGCGCGCGTGTCGCGCGCAGGATGCCAGAAGATGCGCAGGGGCGATTTCCCCTTGCGGAATCCCAGCGACTTCATTTTGGAAGCCACCAGCTTCTCCCATAGGGCAGCGGCGTCGCGAATGCCGTGCGTGGAACGAAGCAGTCGGCCAACCATGTCGCCGGTGATGCCGCGCACCTGCTGGTAGTCCTCTGGCAGCTCCAAGAACAAGCTCCTCTCGGCCATGGCCCATAAGTGCGCCTTCATGACGTCTAGGAACTGCAGCGCGCACTTCCCCTTCTTGGCGTGCACCACTTTTTTGCGGGGGAGCGCAGCCGCCGCCGCAATGGACAGGGGCATCTCGAGAGACGCCATCGGCGGCATCGCAGCGAAGCACTGCTCTACCGAACCCTTTTGCCGAATCTCCTTCGCCAACAGTCTGCTGCGCACCGGGAAGTCGACCTCGTCGTCCTTGTTGACGTCGACCCACCTCGCGCCACCCACCTTGTGGCCCGCTGGCCGCGGAACCACCTCCCAGAGGCCGATGCTGTCAATGAAATCCATCTCCTCGGCCCGCCCGCGCCTCCTGGGTGAGATCCCCGGGCGGCACCTTGCCCGACAGGTCATCTCTGTGCGCCAGATCCGCGGGGCCGACGAAGCCGTCGTCGCCCTGCTCGAATGGCTGCTCGACCGGAACCGGGCACTCGTCGCCCGAGTCGCGAACTGCCGTGAGCACCCTCTCACGCTGCGACTCGACCAGCGCGCCAATCGCGTTCTCGATCTCGTCGCCCTCCCCGCCGTGGTCGATGAGGCGCGCCATCGTGGCGATCGTGTCTTCCTGCATGGCCTCCTGGCCGTCGCCCCCAGCGGGAACCTCTCCTCGCTTGCGACCCCTGTCAGAGTCGACGTGCATTGGAAGCGGCTGGCTCGATTCCGAAGCTGCGCCTCCCGCTGCCTGGTCTTCCCGGGGCGCCGGGGGCTGCTGGCTCGATGCCGAAGCCACGCCTCCCCCTCCCGCTGGCTGCACCTCCCGGGACCAGAGGCTGCTGGCTCGATGCCGAAGCCGCGCCTATGGCAGCATCTGCTGGCGATGTCCTGGCCGCCACTCTGCGCCGAGCTCCTTGGGGAGCTCCCGCCAGCGCCTCTTCGGACGCTCGCTTCTCGGCCTCGCGCGATCTCTGCGCGATCAGCCTGGATCTCTGGCCTTCACTTTCCACCTCCGGCGGCGCTCGGGCGCGCGCGGCAAACCCTGCCGAGGCATCTTCATTACGCCCACGAAGCAAGCGTGACATCCTTCCGCGCGCCCGTAGTTCTCCAGGCCCGCAGAGGTTATGTAGTACCTTCGCTTGCTCTTGGCCTGCTCAGCCGCCTCGGTAGGCAACTTCGGCACCTCTGGGCTGACTGGCAGAAGTTCAGCAGCACCTGGGAGCTCCAACGCCTCCTGGTCGTCGTGGCCGTCCGGCATTGGCTTCCAAGGTAAACCTCTCAGATTCGACAGCGCCTCGCCGTCGAAACGCTGATCCTCGGGTAGCCGCCGCACCGACTGCACAACGAAGACCCCGTGGTCCGTGTCCACGATCTTCTCCGTGCTCTCCACCGTCGCGCCGAGGAGCAGTCGCGTGCGCTCCTTGAACTCCACGCTCTCGTCGAAGGGCTGCAATGGCACCTGCCGCACCTTGCCTTTCACTCGCTGGAACGGTGTCATGCCGTCCTCAGCGCGGCTGTAGATGTACTGCAAGTTCGGCGCGTGCTCGATGAGCCACGCGATCACCGGACTCTTCGGGTCCAGTTTGATCCGCGCGTGGATTTCCACGTGCTCCTTGAGCGTCCGCCCCAGACCATGGATGCTCTAGACCGCGCGCTCGGCCTCCCCGTTGGACGCCTTCTCGCCCTTCGCGGCCTTCTCGATAACGATCTCGCCAGCCCAGAACTCCTTGAGCTTCTGGGCCACCGCGGCGACCGAGCTCTCCTGGTCGCTCTTGACGTTCACCTTCTTGCACGCGAGCCGGTCCAAGTCCGATGCCGTGACCTTCGCCGGGTGCAAGATCACGACGCCGCCCTTCTTCTCCAGCCCCTTGTGCGGAACCGGGTGTGCAAACGGGCACTTCGCCTCGCGATCGCACCCGAGCAGCGCAGGCAGGTCCTTGCCCGCCACTGCCTCGAAAGGCGCCTCCCCGGGGACACCGAAGAAACCGTAGTCTGCCGAATAGGTGCTGTACGCCTCCTGGCTCTTGTCCTGTTTGAAGTGGGGACAGCTCTTGGCGCGCCCTCGCACGCAGGCCGCGCGCCGCGACCTGGAAGGAAGATGCGAAACCTCGTGGTCTTCAACCATCCTCTGCGTAGGTTTCGGAGGCGCAGTCATTGCCCTCGAAACTGGCCCCTCCTCCTCCTCCGGGGACTGCAAGCTCGACGCCGCAGCCGAGCCCCCTGGAGGGACCTCCGCCGACCCCGTGTCCACCTCCACGCCCTCGCCGATGATGGGGTAGATGACGAGGGCGGTCTTGCGGCTAAGCCTTCCGCGTGGAAGCCTGCACCCGCGGCTTCTCCAGTTTCTGGATCCAGGCCGGGAGCGCGTAGACGCCGTCTTTCTCGAAGGTGTTCGTGGTCTGGCCCGTCCGGTAGTTGAAGATGCCGCTGCCGCCGTTCTCCTCGGAGTCGAGCCAGACGCAGCTACCGTTCTTCACCATCTTGGCTACCGAGCTCAGTGGGCGGTGGATGTCTCCAACCTCCCAGCTGGTTTCAGATCGCTCCCAGACATGAAGCCGCACGCCAAATCTTTCTCACCGTCCTTCTGCACTGTGTGCTTGGACGCGGTTTTGTACGATCGAGGCTCACCGCCCCTCTTCAAGGGGTGACATGTGGCCACATGCCGTGGCGGCATGCTCGTCGAAGCGCCCGAGTCCTCCACAGCGACGTCGATCCTCTCGCGCCCGTCGTGCTGCCACCTCCGCTAGGGCTCCTGGGGGGAGACCTCCGGCGAGGCACCCAGCATGTGCAACTCCCCATGGGGCCCCACGCCGGTGCCACGGCTCGGTTGCGAAGCCGCGGTGCCCCAAGACCTGCGTCGCGCTGATCTACGAGGCTTGTCCCGCCAGCTCGCACTCCAAGACTGGCGGCTCTTGGCCCTCCACGGCGCTGGACCGGCCCACCTCGGGGTGGACGCCCTCGTGTCGCTGTGTTCGTGCTCGTCCTTGGCGTTCTCGCGCTGGCCTTTGACCTCAGCGCGTTTCCTGCTGTGCTCCTTCCTCTTCGCCTCCGTGCGCGTGTAGCCCGCCTGCCGGTGCGCCCAGTGCCCCTCCGAGTAGTCCTTCTGTTCGTCCTGCATTACTCCTGCCTCCCACTGCTGACTACGCTCCTCCTCTGCCTCTCCACTTCCTCTGCGCATGCTGCTCCTCTTCTCATATGTCTCTCCTCTGGTCCTGCTCCTCCTATTATGTTCCTTCGCTGGTTTGCATCTGCGTTTGTCTCCTCTGGCAGTGGCACCAGGAGCAGCGTCGTCACCCGCGCGGCGGCTCGATGCCGAAGCCGCGCGCTCGTCACGAGGGCTCGCGCGCCGCCGGCTCGATGCCGAAGCCGGGGCCGCCGCCCATTGGCTTGCGCCGTCCGCGGATCGCCGGCTCGATTTCGCAGCCACGCCCTCGGCTGGCGCATCCTCCTCCTCGTGTTTCCTGAAACTCCTCCTCTGCTCGCCTTCCTCGTCCTCCTTCGCCTCGTCCTTCCTCGTCTTTTGATTTCTCCTGCAGGAGGTCGGGGTCGGAACCGGGGTCAGAGCACGACTCCTGTCGGCGATGTCGGCCCTCTTCCCCCTCTTGGGCGGCGGACACCTTGGAGGAGGTGTAGGAGACGCACTCCTGATCGACGTCCCGGGAGACGAAGGGGACAGTGATGTCGACGACCCGCTGGCATGCTGCTCGGGATCGCCTCTCTCCAGTACGAACGAAGAGCCCATCTCGCCTCCAGCGACCGGCGCGCCCTCTTGCGGGCGCGCCTCGGAGAGCTCGTGCGCCCCACCGCCGCGACCTCCACCTCGAGCGCCCTTGGGCGTGCCCTGGGGTTTGCCGCCCTTGGGGTCGCTCTTGGCCACTGGCTCCCTGGGCGGGAGCTGCTGGCCGTTGACGTCGGTCCTGCTGTAGCAGCCAGCGCGCTTGTGGCCCCAGCGCCAGCACTGGCCGCAATATCCTTGGAACTGCTGCTGTCCGCGCCCAGCTCCCTGGCCACCGCCGCCGCCGCCGTCTTTGCCTTTACCCTTGCCGCCGTCCTTGCCTTTGCCTTTGCCGCCGTTCTTGCCTTTACCTGCTCCTTTGCCCTTGGGCGTCCCTTTAGGCCCGAAGCTACCGATCTACATCGGTGCAGGCCCATTCCTGCCGACAGTCTGCTCCACGTAGCGCTCAATCTCCTGCTTGAACAACTCGTAGGTCTGCAGGCGGCTCACGTTGAGGCCCAGGTGGCTGCTCAACACGTCAGGGCACATCGACTGAAGCGTAGCCCGCTTCATGGAGTCGCTGAGCTCCTCGTTGGCGCGCTCCTTGTAGGACATGTAGTCCTGTTCCCACTGCTCGATGGCACTGAGCAGTTGGTCTGTGGAGACCTGCGCCAGGCGCAAGATCTTCCAGAGCTTCCGAAGGTTGGCGCTTGGGTTCCTGGGGTCGAAGGTTCTGCTTAGCTTCCGCAGCCCGTCCAATCCGGACGTCTTGCGGGTGTTCTTGATGATGTCGAAGGCGGTCGTGCCGTTCGTCATCAAGGACGTGAGGATCGCGTGGAGCCCCCTGTTGAGCTCCGTGGCCCTGGGGAGCTCGTCCACGATGTCGGTGATCCTCTCGTCGGTTATGGTGGCCGCGCCCTCGGCCGCCGCCCAGTCCAGCACCTCTTCGGCATGCTCGTACTGGGAAGCCAACCAGGTGACGAACTTGTACGCCCAGCCTGCCCTGTCGCTTTCCTTCCCACTGAACCTCGCTGGCTTCTGCACGGCCCTGCTGTCGACCATGCCCTCGCGCTTCCTCGAAGCGCTCTCCACCTTGAGGAACTCGGCGTTCTGCTGCACCGCCGCCTGCAGTGCCGTGCTCTGCTCCTGCAGCTGCCTGGCCAGTCTGGCCATTGCCTCGTCGGAGCGCGCCTGGGCCGTCGCCATCGCAGCCTGCTGCTGCCTGAGCGTCTCGCCCATCTGGGTGATGGTGGCGAGCACCTGTTGCTCGTTCATGCCGCATGGTCTGACGAGGACGCGAGGCTCGATGCCGAAGCCTCGCACTCTCCGAGCTCACGCCGCTCAGGCGCGAGCACCCATCCGGCGGCCGCGCGCGGGGATGGAGCGAATCGTGGGGACGACCCGCTCCGTTACCATGAACACTTTTTATCTCTCGGACCAGTCAGATGGCTGCAGCATGAAGCAAAAACGATCAAGACAACATGTTGCCGCACCGATTCCGTGACATTCGCATTGGGGCTCAATCGGGAGGGAAATCTCTTCAAATAAACCCAAAAAGGGTTCCAGAACGGCTGAAAAACGACCCAAGAAGTGCCGAGACGGTCCCAGAACGATCCAAGACGGCCTCAAGAGACGCCCCCACAGGGCTCCAAAAGGACCCCCCAAGAAGGCACTCTAAGTCTAAATCCCAAAAACATGATCGACCCACGAACCCGGTAAGGAATACAGACATGTAAGGCATGGCAGCGTTTTCAAGGCACCTGATTGGGCGACGGGCAATTGCAATACTGTATGGATCGACCTTGATGTACCGTGCCAATGGCTGTGCTGTGCTGCGCCGTGCTGAGTTGCGATTTGCCATGCCGCGATTGTGCTCTATAGCGTTGTGGATCGAGTCCTCCTTTCATTAGCACATAGCAGCTGCCCCAAAACTAATTGACAGGGGGATATGCGAGGGGACGCGCCGCGGAACGTCCCAAGAGACGCGCCAGGGGACTTGCCTTGGGATATGCCATGAGGACGCACCGCGTGACGTGCCAACGGGACGCGCTACGGAACGTGCCAGTGGACGTGCCACGGCCAAGGGACGCGCCGCGCGACGTGCCAACGGGACTCGCCACGGGACGCGCCACGGAACGTACCGGGGAACGTGCCAGGCGACGCGCCAAGGAACGTGCCAGGGAACGCGTCAGGGAACGGGCCACGGGACGTCCCTGACCAAGGGCCAAGATCCTTTGTAGATTACACTGCGTGCGCGCTCCCAGGGCCACAATCCATCGCAAAGTACGCTGCGTCCGCGCTTCCAGGGTCACGATCCCTCGTGAAGTACGTTGCGTCCGCCCTGAACTGCGATATGTCATGCTGCGATTCTGACCTATAGCGTTGTGGATCGAGACCTCTTTGGCATTCGAGTCCTGACCGACTCGGCCTCAAAATCCGACTCAGCTCCGAACGCGAACGACACGACACGGGGCACAGGCTCACGGACGCACCACAGGATGTGCAAGGGGCGCAATAGGGGATGCGCCAGGGAACGTGTCAGATGACGCATCAGAGGACATGCCCTGGACGTGTAAGGACCTGCCACGGGACGTGCCAAAGCGCGTGCCATGGGGTGGCCAGAGGACGTCATGCCAAGGGCCGTTGCAAGGGGGCCCGCCACGGAGCGGGCAAGGGAAACGCCTGGGGACGAGCAAGGAACCGCGACAGAGGACGAGAAAGGGAACGTGCCACGCCGAGTGGCGTGCCAGGGGACGTGCCAGCCTGAACGTCGCAAGGGACGCGCCAAGGGGCGCGCCAGAGCGCCAGGGAACGCCCAGGGACGGGCGGGGTTGGACTGCGACGCACTCTACTGCGACAAGCGTTTCGCTCGAGGCGTCCTCAACAAATCCTCATACTAGACATCCGCCTGGGCGACCTGGACACGTGAAACCAAGCGACTCGCTCGAGACGTTCTCAACATCTCCTCATGTTAGACATCTGCCTGGGCGACCTGGACACGTGAAACCAAGCGCTTCACTCAACACATCCTCATGCTACACATCCGCCTGGGTGACCTGGCGGTTCGCTCGAGACATCCTCCGAGCATCTTCACGTTAGACATCCGCCTGGGCGACCCGGGTACGTAACAACAAACGTTTCGGTCAACGCATCCTCAACACATCCTCATGCCAGACATCCGCCTGGACGACCTGGACACGCGAAACCAAGCGTCTCTCTCACGAGACATCCTCAGCATCTCCTCATGTTAGACATCCGCCTGGGCGACATGGACACGTGAAAAGAATGGATACACGAAAACAAGCGTCTCTCTCGAAACATCCTAAGCACATCCCCATGTGAGACATCTGCCTGGACGACCTAGACGCGTCAAACCAAGCATCTCGCTCGAGACAACCTCAGGAAATCCTGATGCTAGACATCTGCCTGGACGACCTGGACGCGTGAAAACAAGCGTCCCGCTTGAGACATCCTCAATACCTAGGCATGAAAAACAAGCATTTCACGTGAGACATCCTCTGAATTCTAGCCCCCAGGAGAGGCACGATCTATTGCACAAAACAAACGTTTCGTTCGAGACGTCCTCAACGAATTATGCAAAACAAGCGTTTCGCTCGAGACATCCGCAACAAACGAAGATGCTGGCGTCATCCTGTGATTTATCGATCGGAAGTTCAAAAACAACAGAATTTCGCTCGGGACATCCTCACATTACATTATAATTCGCTGGCCCTCTTTGACGTCGTTATTTATTACGAACATTTCGTCAGCCCTCTTCGAGTCGATTCTGGGATGGGATAAACCTACTAAAAAAGAGCCCTAAGCCCCCGCCATTTCCGGGAACAAATAAAGAACGGAGATTAGAAACGTCGAAGTTGAGCTGATTCCCTCGTCTCTCCTCTCCGTGACGGGGGGTACTGCATGGGGGCAGGGGAGAGGAGGGGCACGGGGGGGGGGGCCCGGTCAGATGACCGCCCCCCCCCCGGTCTGGGGGCTGGGGGTGGGGCCCTCTCCCCTCCCCGGTCTGGGGGTGTCCCTCCTGCGAAGGGGGAGTTCTGGGAAGGAGGGTCCTGGGAAGGGATCCCAAGGGGTTCCCGTCTGATTTTCTGTTGCTCAATGATTTTAGCGCTCTCGCCCTTTCGGGCTTTCGACGCTCTAAAGCGGCCCAAGAACGTGTCCCCGAATGCCGCCACGAGACTACTCAAAAGGTCCCCCAACTGGTCCCGAAACGGCCTCAAAATGGCTCTAGCACGGCGCCCCAAGACGGCCCCGAGAAGGAGAACTCGAACTCACCATGGGAGCTTATCCCGGGCATCTTGCCCGCACCCAAACATGTCACCAAAAACTTCGCGGACACGCCCAAGAGGCACTGCCCAGGTCTGCATAGTCCTGGGCCCAAAATAGCCCTGGCCAGACGTGGTGATGTATAGATGCTTCGATTATGCGGAGCCTTGGCCCTTGTGCTCCACCTCCTCCCGCTGGCCAGGGGCACGCTGCCCGAGCGCCTGGCCGAGGAGGTGCATGACGTCCGTGGCGACGGCCGCCATGTCGCCTCGCGACTCCTCGAACTCCAGGTAGGGAGCACCATCTGTCAGAGGCACCGAAAACAGGTCAGGAAGAGTCCGGAGGCAATTCCTGTGAAGTCCCCGTAGAAAAATTCGCCGGCCCAACTGGCCAGAGGCGTGCTAAGATCTCCGGTAACTGGTTAACAATATTTCTAGTTCTCGCGCGCGGGGCGGCCCCTGGGGGTGCCGCAGCGAAAAATACCCCGACCGCCGCCCGGGCGCAGCCCTGCCACCCTTTACTCAGATATAGTTTTCCTCGTGGGCGCGGTCTCTCAGGGCGCCCAGAGCGCGCCAAGAGTGCCCCAAGAGGTCCCCAAGACAGTACAAGAGCGCCCCGAGTCACCTAACAAGCGGCCCAAGACGCCCAAGATTGCCTTCAGACGGCCCTCACGGCCGCCAAGAAGCCCCAAGAGAGCCTCAAGAGGCTCCCCAAGATGGCCCCAACAAGCAAAAATCGCCCCATTCCCTTAGGAAGCGTATTTTTCGCATATGCGACGTCTTGGGGTTCACCGCATCCAAACTTGCCCAAGAGGCCCCCAAGATCGCCCCAAGACGGCCCAACAAGCCCCCAAGAGGGCTTCAAGACGGCCCAAGAGGGCCCCAAGAAGGCCCAAGAGGCGCCCAAGACGGCCCCAAGAGGGGCCCAAGAGGGGGAACTCGAAATGAGATTTCAATCTTTCCACCCCACGGAGCACCTCCGAGACCGCCAGCAAGCCCCCAAGAAGCCCCCAAGAGGTCCCAAGAAGCCCCCAAGAGGCCCAAAACAAGGCCCCAAGGGCACGGAAACGGCCCACAGCAGGCCTCAAGAGGATTCAAAATTGCTTCCAGAAGACTCCCGAGACGCCTGCCAAGAGACCCCAACAGCGCCGCATTGACAACGAGCCCTCGGGCAAACGGCGAAGATGAGGCTGTACACGGCGGCGGAATGAGCGAAGCGATTCAATTAAGGGCATACCGGCAATATTAAGTACTTCAAGGCTGCGATATATTCTGACATGTTCAATGATCTGTCGTTTTGTCTTACGATGGCTCTTTGATATCCTCCCAATGGCTGGTTCGTTCATAGATGACACGACTCTCTAGGTTAGCCCATTAAGCGGAAACTACTGTAAGTGTGGAAGTGTGCGCCCGACCCGGGAGGAGGCGGGGGCGCACGCTCCTTTTTACACCTCGCAGCTCAAACACAGCTGCGGTAAAGTAGCGCCAACATCCACGATGGCCAGCGGGCCAGCGGCGGCAAGGCGGCTGCGAGAGAGGGCAGGGCAGGAGCCGTACTAACTCCCCCCACGGCAGGATGTGTAGGCCAAGCGACAGCTCCCTTCGGAGTTCCCAGGCTTTGTGCAATCCCCATGCACATTGGCCCACCAAAAGCCAACCCCCAAGATGATCGACCCACGAACCCGGAACGGAATGTAGAAATGAGAAGCATGGAAACGTTTCACGACATCTAATTGGTCGACGCGAACTTGCTATGCTCAAGTTAACGATGATGTACAGTGCCAAAGGCTGTGCTGTGCTGTGCTGTGTCATGCTGTGCCGAATTGACATGTGTTGTGCCGCTTTGAACTATTCTCCTGGACGCGTGAACACGCGCCAACAGACACGCGCGAAACGCATGTTACATCCCCCCTCCACGCACATGAAAACAAGCGTTTTGCTAGAGACACCCTCAACACATTCTGAACATGATGGGACCCACGAGCCCTGAACAAAAAGTCAACGAACCGATACCTGATACAAACAAACTCTCAGCATTCCTTTCCAGGCCCCAAGAAAGCCTCAAAAGGCCCATGTTAGATCCCCCCTGGTTAGCCTGGACACGTAAAAACAGATGGTTCCAGCTCGAATCCACCATGTTAGATACCTTCTGGGGTGGCCTGGACACGTAAAAATACGTGGTTCCAGCTCGGGACCACGATGTTAGATAGATGTCTCCCTGGGTGGCTTGGACACGTGAAAACGCTTGGTTCCAGCTCGGGAACACCATGTGAGATACCTCCTGGGTGGCCTGGACACGTGAAATCACATGGTTCCAGGCCACCCAGGGGGGATATCGAACATGCGGTCCTCTGGAGCTCAGGAGGGCCCAGGAATGCCTGGAGGCGCCCAGAGGCCAAAAAGTGAACGAATCGATACTGGATGCAAATGATAACTCTCGACGTTCCGTTCCGGGCCTTAGGAATGCCACAAGAGGCCCATGCTTGGTACCCCCCGTGGCCTGGATACGTAAAAACACAGGGTTCCAGCGAGGACCGCCGTGTTAGACACCCCTTAGGATGGCCTGGACACGTGGAAACACGTGGTACGTGGTTCCAGCGCAGGACCACCATGTTAGATACCCCCCAAGGTGGCCTGGACACGTGAAAACATATGGTATCAGCTCGGGGCCACCATGTTTGATACCCCCCTGTGGCCTGGACACGTGAAAGGACGTGGTTCCAGCTCGGGAACACAATGTTAGATACCCCCCTTGTGTGGCCTGGACACGTGACGGCACGTGGCTCCAGCTCGGGACCACCATGTTAGATACCCCTCTGTGTGGCCTGGACACATGCACACACGTGGTTCCAGCTCGCACGGGATGCACTTCTTCGACCAAAAAGTGCCCCGCACCCTGTGATTCATCGATCGGGATGTCAAAACAAGCGTTTCGCTAAGGACATCCTCGAAATTCAACCCCGCCGGCCCTCTTCGACCATGCTTTTTATAACAAAATTCGCCGGCCCAACGGGCCAGAGGCGTGCTAAGATCTCCAGTAATTGGTTAAAATTATATTTCTAGTTCGCGCGCGCGGGGCGGCCCCTGGGGGTCCCCGGGCGACAAGAACCCCGGGCAAGTCCCGGGAGGAGACCCCAGACCGGGCAATTTTTCGACACCCCTCACGAGGATCGTGGCCTCCGATGGGGGGAGCCGCAATCGACTACCCCCCCTCCCGCCCCAAGAGGCCCACAAGAGCCCCTCAAGAGGCCCTGGGGGCCCCCAAGACGCCGCCAAGGAGCCCCAAGAGACTCCCAAGAGGCCCCCAAGAGGCCCCCAAGAGGCCTTAAAGAAGGCTCCAAGGCCGGCGGAATGAGCGAAACGATTAAATAATTCCGCCGGCCCCCACCTCAAAAGGGGCCGGAAAGCAATATAGATATGTAAGGCATGACAACGTTTCAAAGACACCTGATTGGGCGACGAGTGGGGAGGCACATTTGCGCCCTCAGAGTGGCCCCCCCCTGAGCACCGGAGCGTCCCCGCCAAACGGTTGAAATCAAGAAAACCACCTCTATGTTCGGAACCGATTCGAAACCGAAATGGATCGTGCTCCGACCGATTCGGAGCCGAAAGGTATCGCGATCCAACAAATTCGGGGCCGAAATGGATAGTGATCCGACCGATTCGGGACCGAAAATGACCGTGATTCAACACATTCGAATCCGAGAAAGATAGTGGTCCGACGGTGATCCGACAGATTCGGTGCCGAAAGGGATAGTGATCCGACCGATTCGGGACATATGGGAAGCGTGATCCGACAGATTCGGGGCCGAAACGGATCGCGATCCGACGGTGATGCGACCGATTTTATGCCGAAAGAATCGCGATCAGACCGATTCCAGCTAGAAAGGGATCGTGATCCAACGGAATCGGGGCCGCGAGATCGACCAGCTTCGAGGAGGAGGAGGAGGAGGAGGAGGATGACGGGAAGGAAGAGGAGGAGGAGGAGGAGGAGGAGGAGGAGGAGGAGCAGGACGAGGACGATGAGGAGGAGGCAGAGGAGGAGGAGGACTGGCGCTAGAAGTCCAGAGGCCTCCAAGTTCGCCCGGGGAGCGCGCGCACGCGTGCCTGCACGCCTGCACGCGCGCGCAGCGGCAGCTGCCGAAAGGCCATTTCTCGCGAGCACACACCAGCGAATCGCACGGCGCAGCCAACGGTCTAGAGTCCAGAGAAGAATGCGAAGCAAAGAAAACAGGCGATGGACGAGAAGAGGCTGAGGATGTAGAAGGTGACGGAAGGAAGAAGGAGGATGAGGAGGAGGAGGAGGAAGAGAATAAGGAGGATGAGGAAGGAGGAGGGGGTATAAGGAGACGAGGAGGGGGCAAAGCCCGGGGGGCGCGCGGGCGCACGAGTGCGGCCCGCGCGCGCGCTGCGCCTCGCCCGCGGCGGGCCCCTGCCGCCGGCGATGGCCGCTGCTGGTCGGCAACGGCGGGGAGGGAGGATGAGGGTCTCTCTCTCTCTCTCTCTCTCTCTCTCTCTCTCTCTCTCTCTCTCTCTCTCTCTTCCTCTCTTATCTCTCTCTCGCTCTCTCTCTCTCTCTCTCTTTACTCTCTCTCTCTCTCTCTCTCCCTCTCTCTCTCTCTCTCTTTTTTTCTCTCTCTCTCTCTCTCTCTCTCTCTCCCCCTCTCTCTCTCTCTCCCCCTCTCTCTCTCTCTCTCCCTCCCTCTCCCCTCCCCCTCCCTCTCTCCCTCCTCCTCCCCCTCCTCCTCTCCCTCTTATCGTTTCTCCTATCTCTCTCTCTCCTCCTCAGCGCAAGAGGCGCTTCGCGCAGGCCCTCACGAGCTCGAGCTTCTTCCCGGCCCACACCGTGTCACCCGTCACCTCGCGGGCGGCCCCTCCCCTCCCCTCCCCTCGCCTCCTCGGTTCACCCCTTTGCTCCTCCTCCCCCTCCACTCCTCATCATTATTATTATCCTCATCCTACTCCTCCTCCTCCTCCTCCTCCCTCCTCCTCCTCCTCCTCCTCCTCCTCCTCCTCACCCTCCTCCTCCTCCTCCTTCTCCCCCTCACTCCCTCACTCCTCCTCCTCCTCCTCCTCCTCCTCCTCCTCCTCCTCCTCCTCCTCCTCCTCTTCCTTCTCATGCTTCTCCTCAACTTCCCAACCATTTCCATTTTCTCGGACGGTTTCACCTCCATGGGAGAATGATGAGGAGGAGGATGAGGAGGAGGAGGAGGAGGAGGAGGAGGAGGGGTCCTCTCCTTCCTCCCTTGTAGGGAGTCGCCTCGGCCGCGGAGTCGATGCGCCCCTGCGGGGGCTCCTTCAGCTCCGCGGGGAAGATCTCGCGCGACAGGTCCACAATGTTGTTCTTGTACTGCTGGGCCTCCGGGGGGCGACGACGACGAACGACGACGGACCGACGACGACGACGATGACGACGATGACGACGACATCGACGAACGATCGACGACGACTCCGACCGACGGATGAAAGACGACGATGACGACACGAAAGACGACGACGACGTCGACGACGACGGCGGCGACGACGACGACGAGCCGACGACGATTATACCGATCGACTGCGACACCCCTCGACCTTTGACACAAAAACGACGACATCGAACGATCGGGGATGGCGACGACGACGACGACGACCTCGATCGATAGACGAACCGTCGACGACGACGACGACGGCGTCGACGGCAATATCGACGACGATGACGAGCAAGCCTGCCCCTTCTTGGGTTTGCCGTCCTCGATCATAGGCGGCAGCGCATTGATCTTCGAGGGGCAGAGCACCTGGGCAGCCAGCACCTCATCCTCATCCTCCTCCCCCTGCAAACTACCCCAGTTTTCGGCCAGCGCTCGATTTCCTCAGGCCCCGCGGCCCCCGGGTGTTTCCAGGGATTTCCAAGGTCCAGGCCATTCTCCTCGTCGTAGTCCTCCTCCTCCTCCCTCCTCCCTCCTCCGCCTCCGCCTACTTCCCCTCCTCCTCATCTCCTCCTCCTCCTCCTCCCCATCCTCCCCCTCATCCTTCTCGGCCTTGGCTGCCCTGGGCAAGTGTGATAAAACATGTGACAACAAACAAGTTCGGAGTTGTTGTAACACATTTGTGGTTTCACATCACACTTGTGTTTTATCGCACTTGTTCCGATCTATCGACCACAGCTGCACCGACGAGCTGTCGGTCACATCCCACGGGCGCTACCTCGCTCGGGTGCCGCAGCTGAGCCGATCCTGGACAAAGGACGGGCCTGGCCAATTCCAGCGGGCGACTTCGCTGGGCTGCGGGCCCCAGGACACTCACGGATCGATCGGGCTCGAAGAGTGGCCCAGAAAGATGGGGTCTGCGTGGGGTTCTGTCGCGAGTGTCCCCACTCCTCCTCATCATCATTTCTCCTCGCCTTCCCTCCTCCCCCCACCCCTCCCGGGGGGCGGGGAGGGTGGGTGGCGCGGGCGGCCAGAAGGGCCCCTGGGGGAGCCAGCTGCTTCAGGGTCAGCGTCGCGACGGGCCCCGCGCTGCCGTCCTGGTTCTTCAGCTCGACTTCCTGTGGGCGGAAGTCCGAGGCTGGACGAGCGGGAAGGCAGGGGGGCGAGGAGAGAGGAGGCGGAAGAGGAGAAAGAGGAGGAGGAGGAGGAGGAGGAAGGAGAAAGAGGAAGAAAGGGGAGGGAGGTGGGGGACGAGGAGAGCAAGAGGAGGAGGAGAAGGAGGGAGAGGGCAAGGAGTCGGAGGCGGAGGAGGGAGGAGGGAGGAGGGGAAGGAGGATGTTTCTCCCGGGCTCAAATCCTTCTTGATGTCGCGGACCGCCATGGTCCAATCCGAAGTGACGCCCTTGACGATCCACCCGGGCATGCACGCCATCGAGTTCGGCGCCGCGGACATGCCGAGGGGCGTCACGTACAAGAACTCTCCAGACGGCAGCTTGCCCGCACAGTACACGTCCTTGTTCGTTGGAGGAGCCGCGCCACCAGCGGTGACTTCCCCCGTAAGCGTGAACACCACCAAGTCGGGATCAGTCTTCATGGCAGCCTGGACTGCAGATACATCCACATAGACCTTCGGGCGGAACTTCCTGAATTCTTTCATGCTTTTCGGCGTCTTCACCAGCAAATGATCTAAGCCCTTGTCATCGGCGTGGGTATGCATGAGAAAGGTGGTGCACTGCGCTGCATAAGAGGCCGCCTTGAACTCGGCGGACGTTAGTGGAGTTGGCACACGGTTGTAGTCACTGTTGAACAAGCGGATGAACTTGGCCTGCGGATCCCACTTCACAGCCTCCGCAGCCTCAAGAACTGCATCGACTGAGCAGACGCCGCCGCCGTCATAATCTGCTGGCTGGCTGGTGGCGCCCACCGACGATTTGTACTCAGTCTGGAAAACATCCCATTCCTCCTGCTGTTTCGCTTCCGTCTCTTTCATTGCCGCGATCTCCAGGGTGGCCAACTCATCCGCAATAATCTCCTTCTTGGAGTCCCTGAACTCCTCGCCACGCTCTTGCATCAATCTCACCAACTCCGTCTTGTTATGACTCATGAAGCGATTCTTCGCGACAGTGCGCACCTTCTCCCACGCGGCGTCTGTCCTCGGCACGAAGATGTTGCGGTCGAGCCTCCAGCTGGTTGAAACTGCGCCCGCCCACGCGGCGCACCAATGCCCGAGCTCTGAATACTTTGCGTCCATGGAAGTAATTGCATCATCGAACTCCTTCGCGAACTTGGCCGCCACGCCGAACGAGTCGAAAGCAACCCTCAAGTGAGAGCCCCCAGCCCCATCGTCGATCTCGATCATGTTCTCCTCGAGCAAGTGCGCCTTGATGTTGGCGAGCTCGGCGAAGGCGGCGACGACGTACTCCGAGCGCACGCGCAAGAAACGCTTGAGGTTCTGGCCGATGGCATCGTGGTCCGCCTTCCCACATCCCCAAGCCTGCGCCAGGGCGTCAAATTTAAGAGAGTAGCCCAGGACAGACTTCTCAGCCGAGCTCCCTGCGAAGATAGCGTCCAACTCCTTGGCGGCCGCCACCATCTGAGGGTCGATCGCCTCCCACAGGGACTTGCCGACGAGCTCGACGACGTGGGTCACGGCGACGCCCCACTCTCCGGAATCCTTCATCTTGGAGACCATGTCGGGCGTCTGATCAGCCGACGGTGACGATGCTGTAAAGGGAGCCCAGATAGCCGAAATGACCTTACTCAGCGCCACGCGCCTGCGGGACATCACTGTCGCCGCACTCGCGTTGAGAGGGTTGTTCTTCAAGAACGCCTCAATGTCCTTGACCAGTGCTGCCCGTCTAGTAGCATCCTGCATGCGACGGAAGATCGGCTCGATCACCGCCTTGTCCAAGCCACTCGCTTGCGCCATGGACGCGATGGCACATGCATCGGGGTCGGCGGCGTTGGAACCCTCCTCCTGTGCGTTGGCCTCCGCGTCATCATCGGGCCCCTGACCGTTGGCGGGATTAGAGTCACTGCTGCTCGTGTAGTAGGTTATGTATTTCTGAACGAACTTGCGCACGGCAGGGTAAGATGACAACGTCACGGTGGGCCCGTGCTTCTCCTGCATGTTGGGCGTGTACGACGGCACCTTGACAACCTCTTCCATCATGAAAATAAGCAGCCAGAGCCTGGCATTCGAGGCAACAGTCATATCGATCTCGCTCCGGGAGGCGCCCTTGAAACCCATAGTAACAATTGATATGATTTCATCAGCCATCATTTCGCCTTTCGGCTTGGTCATGTAAAAGGGGGCGATCTTGTCTTCAAGGTCTGCCAAAGCATCGTCTTCTTGCTTTCCCGTCGTTCTGCGCCTCTTTTTGGCACCCTTCCCGGACTTCGCCGCTAGACCCTCCGCGATCTTCTGCTTCGTAGCCTGCGGGGTCGGGTTGAGCACGAGGGCCGGGACGACCTCGGGGCAATCAGATGCGGAAAAAGGAGGAGGTGGTGGAGGCATCCTCCTCGTCGTCTTCCTCCCCCTCCTCGTCCTCCCCCCCATCCTCGTCGTCCTCAGTCCTCCTCCTTCCTCCTCCTCCTCCCGGGCCCTCCCCACCCTTATCCTCCCTCCTCCTCCTCCTTCTCCTCGCCCTCCTCCGCCCTTGTCCTCGTCGTTCTCCATTCCCCCCTTCCTCCTCCTCCACCGCTACTTCCCCCCACCATTGCCCCCCTCCACCCCTTCCCAGCCCTCTCCTCTTTTCCTTTTCCCCCAGAGGCACCTCCGCGGGAGCTTCCACCTCGCCAGGCTTGGTGTTCCGCACGGCCGTAGGCACAAACAGGAGCTTAACCTTCCTCTCTGCCTCCTTGGCATCCTGGAGGATGAACGGGTACTTCACGCGAGAATCGTAGCCCTCGTCGTCCTCCTCGAGCTCGTCCCTCGGGGCGGCCAATTTGAGGACGTCAAGCAGCAGGTCGAGATATATTGGGTTTTTCATGTCTTTGTCGGGGCCCACGGCGGCGGCGAACGTGCGATAGATGGCGGCGTACGTACTTACGCACTGGCCCCTGTCGAAATTGGCAATGAACAACATGTTGGCGTTGCAGTCTTCAATGCACAGGTCGTAGTAGCCATGCTTCTTCATCCCGTTGTGGAAGACCCTGGCGTCCCTGAACTCGGTGAACGAGCTGAAGTATACTCCGTATGTTTTCTCGATGTGATCGCCGAACCTCAGCAATCGGCAGCCGCTCGCTCCCTTCGCCTCCTCGCCCTTCAGCCCGCCCCCCTCTCGCCCTCCCCTCTCCCTCTCCCCCTCTACCCTCCGCCTCCCCACCCTCCCCTCCACCCTCCCCTCCCCTCCTCCCTATCCCTCCCCTGCGTCCCCTGCCCTCCCGCCATCCCACCCCCGCTGCCACCCCCTGGGGAGGTCGACGTGCGCCGGGCCATTCTGAAGAGGCCGCGCCCGCCCGGGGCGGGAAAGGGCAAGGGCCAAGGGCCGAGGGCAGAAAGGCGAGGGCGAGAGGCAACGGCATCAGCATAGTGATCGATCGCTGCCAAGGGGGGGGCCGGGTCTCGTAGCCGCACTGGGCTCTGCTTGCAGCTGTCTTGTCTTCCCCCGAAGCGGCGGCAGCGGCGGTCGCCGCCTTTTTCCTCTGGGATTCCGCTGCCTCGAAAGACCTGGCAGCATCGGGGACGATCTCGAAGGCGTCGATGTGGGAAACCCCGGACGCCTCATTATTCAAAGCGTTCGCCTCAGCCTTACAATATAAGAGAGCATCCTTGGGCGTCCTCGGATCGATCAGGGTGCAGTTGGGCATGCCTTCTGATTCGCAAATACTCTTTGCGTGGCAACTCCCTCCTCCTTCCTACTCCTCCCCATCCTCCTCCGTCTCCCCACGGAGGATGGGGGGAGAAGAGTGGCGCGTATATTTGACATGCGTGGGTGCCCTCTGCGATAGAATGGTTGACTTGCTTGTTGTGGCCCTTGCACTTCGAGTGGGCTTCGTACGCGGCCTTGCACAGGTGGGCCCCGCCAATAATGCTGCACTCGACGGTCAAGGCATGGCCGTCTTTCGCGTTCTGCAGCATCTTCGAATCGAAAGACGTCATGGGGACAGCGACAATCTCACCTGGCTGCCACTGGCCGATGGCTCGGACCCCCCGACCCCCTGGGACCCTCGGGATCATCGCCACCCTCCCTCCGGAGCATCGCGCAGTCTCGGGGTGGTCCGAGTAGGGAAACGATGAGTAACGATGAGGGGGGGGGGGATGAGGAGGTGGGGGAGGAGGAGGATAAGGGGCGAGGAGGCGAGGATGAGGGGAAGGAAGAAGTGTGAGGACTTAGGACGACGGCCACGACGACCACGATAAGGCTTGGAGGGCGGAGGGGCGGGGAGGGCCCCTCCCCTCCTCTCCTCGCTCCCCCTCTGCGGCCGCACAGGCCTCTGGCGCCCTTCTGGATGCCCTGCTTGCAGATGCGCCTCACGTAGCGGGCCAAGGTGGATGCCTGGCGGAGGCCCGCAGGGAGAGGAAGGAAGGGATAGGAAGGAAGAAGAGAAGGAACATGTTGTAGGAGTAAGTATAAAGAAGGATGAGCCTGGTTCCTGTTGTTGAACTCATGCGGTTCCAGCATTTTCTTCTGCCCGTCGAAGAAATTCAACGTGACGTGCTCCTGGGTTCCCGGGGCCCCGGGGCCGACGCCCCGACCTGGCCGCCCCCCTTAACAAGACCAGTCGCGCCCAGCCCAGAGGGAGGGGGAAGGGGGGAAGGAGCTTTATATCAGGTCTCCTTCAAAACGTAATCTTTGCGCCATTGGTCCTGCAACATCCTGCCTTCAAGCTCCGGGTGGCGGTCAGAGTACGCTCCAGTTGGGTTGACGTCGAAAGGTCCCAGGGCCCCATCAGGGCGCGCACGAAGCTGCTCCGTCGGCGCCGAGAGCGCCGAGACATCACTGTTATCACTGGCCAACGAATTGTTTTGACGCAGCACGCGCTTGCGCTTTCCATCGGCAGACATCGCGGCCGGGAGGATTGTCTAGGATGTGACAATTAATTCCCTTCTCCAGGGAACCGAGTCTGAGATTCTGAGCTGGGGAACTGAGACTGCGAATCGAAATCGCTGGGCGAGGAGGGGGAAGGAAGAGGGGGAAGGGTGAAGGATGAAGGGGGGAAAGGGAGGAGGAAGGGAGGTTGGGCGAGGAGGAAGGGAGGTTTGGTGAGGAGGGGGAAGGAGGGGGAAGAAGCGAGACAATGATAACATGATGCCACGATTGCAGCACATGAATTTGTGTGTATGTGTTTGTGTGGACTCAAGGAATCAGGATCCCACGTTGGACGTGGGCGTCGATGGAAACTACATGAGCACCATGAGCATGAACAATTGGAGGTCCGCGCGGATTTCCCGGCTCGGCACTGGGCCCCCTTCCCTTGGAGCGCTTCGCTCGCAAGAGGGGGCAGGCGCCGGAGGCGCTGCCAGTTGGGGCCCAGCGCCGAGCGAAGAAATCCACGCGGACTTCTTAACAGTCATGTTTACGTTGGCAGCGCAGGAGTGAAGGAGACGAGGGGGTCAGGAGGACATTGTCGATCTCGCAATTTGCGCATCGGGCTGTTAAACGGCCTGGCTGAAGAGATCTGATCTAGAGAGGTGCCGATCGCTCTGACACTCGTACGTTGTCGAGTGCCCCCGCACGCGCGCCAACTCTCTGGATCTTCGCCAGGATCGCCTTGCTACATGGGCAATGTTGGCCGTGGTGGATGCCCACGGTCATGAATATACTAGAACAGAACAACATCGGCGCCCTCGGGGAAAACTGCGTTCCAGTTGCCATCGCAACAGACATTGTAAACGTGGCCGTCTAAACGTAACCTGCTGCCAGGAGGGGTGTACGTACAGGCATAATTGGCAGCAAGGCAGAAACGTGACCTGCTTCAGTGTCTGACTCGCGACTCACCCCCCTCCTCTTCCTCCGCGCCAAAACCCTTGATTGCTCCTCATCCTTCCTCCTCCTCCTCCTCCTCCTCCTCATCCTCCTCATCTCGCCTCGCTGATCTCACTCACTCACTGACTCGCTGCCCCTGGTGGCGGCGGGGGCGAAGCTGTCGCCGCTGAGCTGGCTGATGTTCTCCGGGAGCGTGGTCTGCCGCAGCCCGCTGGACGAGGCATTGGCGCTGGTGCCGCTGGTGCCGCTCTCCGAGCGGCGCCCCTTCTTGCAATCCTGATTGCTCTCTGCCGCAGCCGGGCGCATCTTCGCACTCTGCGTGCTGTCTGCCGCAGCTGCGGCCGCTGGCCTCTTCGCGAGGGTGCGCCCCTTGCCCTTGCCCTTGCCCTTGCGCGGCGCAGGCTGAGGCAGCTCATGCGGCACGCGCGGCGCGGGCGCACCCATGGTCATGCCGTCGTGGACGCGCGGGAACTTCAGCACCAGCTGGAGGAGCCACGCGCCGATGTGGTTGATGTGGATCGTGTTGCCCGCCTGTCTGCGAGCGGAGCGAACCGTCCGCTGGGCAGGCGGTCGCATGCCTGGGCTCTCTCATCCATCCTCCCTCCTGCTCCTTTCCCCCCCCTCCTTCTCCTCCTCCTCCTCCTCCTCCTCCTCAGGATGCACTGCTAACTAACCAGGGGCATCCTTCTTTCCAGGAAAAATGAGGGTGGGGGCGCTTCAAATTCAAAGCTCGATCATCCTCTCCTCCTCCTCCCCCTCCTCTCCTCCTCCTGTGATTAATTCAGGGGCGAGCTCGCCGTGACTGAACTGGCACACCGCGCCCCCCGTGGCGTCCTGGTCCTCTTTGCACACAGGGAAGCCCATGGCGGTGAAGAACTCGGGTGCGGTGATCCACCTCTGGCGCAATCCGCGAAGGGGAAGGTCGAGGAGGGCGAGGCATCTTGGTGCCTTTCTGGTGGCCTCTTGGCGCGCTCTCGCGGGCGCCTGGGGCCCTCCCTTTTTGTGCCCGTTTTGGGGCCCTCTGTGGCTCAAAAGGACTTGGAGGCCACCGGAGGCCGAACCCTCAAACATCTCCAGGAGGGGAGGACCCGGGGAGGAGGGAGATGACGATGGAGGACGGACGAGGGGAGAGGAGGGGAATGATATCAGGCGAGGGAGGTTCGAAGGGAATGGGCTGACAGGAGAAGGGTAGAACGAGAGAGGGGGGGAGTGGGAGGAAAAGGAACGCGAGGATTTTTGGAGCCCGACCGCTATGCGCCCACCTGTCGATGCCAGCGTACGTCTGGTCCGTGTCCGTGGGGCCCCTCGTGATGTACTGGAAGCCAACGTTGCTGATGATCGTATTCATGACCCCGCCGATCGTACGCATCACCCGCTTGCGTGGATTCTGATCCAGATCCACGGCTGACCCAGGCCACTGTGCCTCAGCGTACTTCAAGTTGCCACGCTCCCAGAGGCCGAGCGACGCCCTTGGCGTCCCGGGGGTGTCCTCGCACTTGACGAAGCTGTCGTAGTCGGCGCCGATGTAGTCCCGAGGGTTCTCGCCGCGTGCCTCGATCTCTGCGACCTTGGACTCCAGCGCGCGGCGCTCCTTGCTCGATGGTCGCCCGTGAGACCACGCGAGCTCCCTTGCGATGTCCGACGGGTCTGCAACCAAGTAGTCCGACCAAGTGAACTCGGCCTTGCGAAGGAAGAGCCAATTGAAGTCGACGCTCATCTGAAGGAAAGAGCGGATGCTGAACGTGGAATAGCTGCCGACGTACCCCATCTCTGCGATCAACGGGTGAAGCCACGACTTGAGTAAGCACACGCACATCTGCCTCTCGCGACTCGACGCCCAGCCCATATCTTGCACATTGTGTACCTCGTGGATCACGTGGTACAACTCTCCGAGTTCCTCGTTGAGGAGGCGGGATCCGAACTGCTTTACGTTCTCGTGCACCACGATTGGCTCTTGGAGCCGACGGCGCAAACAGCACCAAAGGTAGAAATATTTCATCGCTTTGCCTTGCTCGAGCATGTGCTGGCCGTATGACGAATGCATGGTGCAGTGGCTGCCCGCGATGTGAATCGCTGTTGTCGTCATCTCGCAGTGCTTGCCGCAACGCACGCACCAACCACGGAGAACGGGCTCGTGCTCGCGCAGCAACTTGCGCAACTTGGCGTTGCTCACCTGGGTGCCGTTGTCCATGCCGAACGCCGTCCGCACTGCCTTTGGACAGAATTGAGATATATCGCCGAAAATATGGCACATGTCGCAAGGCGAAGCCTTCAGCTCCTGAATGGCCTTCCTATTGACTTCTACTCCATAGATGCTATTGAACTTCAGCGTCTTGGCGTCGGACCCGAGAGCGACCAGGAACTGCGCGATGCCCTTCTCGATGACTCCAGCCGCGGTCTCCGGGGCTCCGACCCCAGAGAAGCAGGACGACAAAGTGATGGTGCGGTCACTGATGTACGGAACGATATCCTCCTTGGAGCTGCCGAAGCTCAGCTGTGCCTTGTCCAACGCGTGCTGCACCCACTTCATCGCATCGATGCGAGTCCGGACAGCAGTGCGGCTGTCAGCCAGGTTTGGGGCCGCGCGAGGGCGCAGCGCACGGCGCGACCAAGGGGGCTGAGGAGGCACCGGATGCACTGGCACCGACAGCATTGCAGCGGTGCGTGGGTGGCGGCGGACGAATCTGACGTCTGGTGCGAATCGCGGTCGAATCACTGAAACCTGAAAGCTCAAAAATGCTCGAGACAAAATGGCGACGGAGATGTGTTATAGGCAATCTAACTTCGCGCTCCGCGCCCCGCGATGCGCGCTGATCGTCGCGCCTTCGCAACGCCGAATGTGGGCCAGAAACTTCCTGGCGCATGCCACAAAGCGTGAAGCACATTTATCTCCGCGCATCTGGTGACGACTTAGGCTTCCGTACTATATATATGGGTTGTTTGCCTCATACATATGAGACATGCATATCACTGGGACGGAGAGCTCAAATGATTACATGGCTTGTCGGCTGTTCCTCATATTTCATATATTGTCGATTCATATTGTTAGCATTATCTATCTCCTCATTATGTTGACGCATCTTCGCTGCTAATGCTGACCATCATGCTTCGCATATTCATCGCCATTCGTTCGCCATCGCAGCAGTCCTCGCACATAGTCGAGTATCGTCCGCATCGTATTCGGTTGTGTTGAACCATCACCGGCATACTCAAAAATGGTATCTTCATCATTATCACATCGTGTCGTACATCAATCATGGTGGTATCGATACTTAATTTGGCGAAATTATCATGTTGTGAGTGAGCCCCAACAGGGGCGGTCATGCTGGGAGCGAGTACCAACAGGGACGGCCACGTTGGGAGCATATCCCATCAGGGACGGCTGCGTTGGGAGCAAGCCCCGACAGGTACGACCATGGTCGGAGTAGTGCCCAACAGGTACAGCCATGTTGGGAGTATATCCCAACAGAGACGACCACGTTGGGAATATGTCCCAACAGTGACGGTCATGCTGGGAGTAGGTTCCAACAGGGACGGCCCTGTTGGGGACAAGCCCCAACAGGGACGGCCCTGTTGGGAGTAGGTCCCAACAGGGACGGCCCTGTTGGGAGCATGTCCCAACAGGGAACGACCATGTTGGGAGCAAGTCCCAACAGGGACGGCCCTGTTGGGAGCAAGTCCCAACAGGGACGGCCCTGTTGGGGGTAGGCCCCAACAGGGACTGCCCCGTTGGGAGTATGCCCCAACAGGGACGGCCCTGTTGGGAGCACGTCCCAACAGGGGCTGCCATGTTGGGAGCACGTCCCAACAGGGCAACACGCGTTGGGGGCAAACCCCAGCAGAGACAGCCATGTTGGGAGCATGGCCCAACAGTGGCGAGCATGTTGGGATCAAGTCCCAACAGGGTCGATAGTGTTGGGGCACATCACAACGGGGTTGCCCCTGTTGGGAGTAGGTCCCAACAGGGCCGCCCAATGTTGGGAGTCACTCCCAACATGTCAGTGTATGTTAGGCCGTGCTCCCAACGAGGTTAGTTACTTTTGATTCCCTTACCAACGACGTGTATGTGGTATGACTCGGTTCATTCTCATCATCATAGTAGTCATGTTCATCATACGTTCCTTCCTCATCATTATCATCCCTCTCATCATCATCACCGTCATTCGGCGCACCGCGAGCTCCGCCCGCGCTCCCCAGGCCTTCGCCGCGTGCCAGGTGAGCAAGCAGGCTCTGGCGGCATCGCTCTCTGCGGCGCAGCGACGAAGAGAGTCAGAGATAGAAGAGGAAGAGGAGGAGGAGACTGAGCCGAGGATGAGGAGGGAGTGGATGAGGAAAAGAAGAAGGGTGAGGAAGATGAGGGGAGGAGGAGACGGAAGGCGGTGGAATGAGGAGGAGGAAGAGGGAGGAGGATGAGGAGAAGGAGGGAGGAGGAAGAACAGGACCAGGAGGACGAGGAGGAAGAAGGGTCGGAGGACGAGGATCAGCGGAAACAAGAGGAGCATGAGGAGCAGGAGGGGGAGAGGGGAGAATGAGGAGGAGGACGTCACGTGGCCCCCCTCTAGGTCCCGAGGGGTTAGCGGCGTTGGACCACGGGCGCCCTCCGGAGGAGGCGGGCGGTTTTGGCGCACGGGAGCCCCTGGGGGCCCTCGGGGGGAAGGGCCCCTCGGGAATCCTCGGGAAGGATCGTGACGTAACTACAGTATGCGCACGCGTGTTTGCGCATCCTCGTTCTCGCCCTCTTCATTTTCCCCTCGCGCATGTCCTTGCGGCTCGCTGTGGGGCGCCCCAGCGTTCTGGGAAAGGGCGCACTCGGAAGTGCGCTGCAGCAGCAGCAGGTGGCGACAAACAAACAGCGATGCATGTCTGCATGCCTGACAAGTAAGCATCCTGGACTCCGCCGATGCTGCCCCTCCGCCCCCTCCTTCGGACTCCTGCCCCCCCCTTCGTCTCCCGGAGCCCCAAGATACATCAGCTTTCTATGTTGACGTTGGCTGGCCAATTATGCTGGCGCACCAACAACACAGGGTCGCGTTCACATCCTCGGACACAGCACCAAGGAAAATATCAGACTGATGAAGGAAATCAGTCTCATCGTCGGCGATCTCAGCCATCTCTTCAGCCGAGAAGGCGCCCTCAGGGCACTGCCTGTGAACGAACCTTTGGCGGAGCGCTCCTAGATTCAAGTGCCTGCGAGAACGCGCGCGGTGAGCAACAAGCTTGCAAAAGGGGCACGGGCGCGCAGACTCTGCATGCAGCACAGAACCAATACCGTCTGACACGAAAAGCGATCTGTTACCGCAGAGCTCGCATCGCAGCCTATCGAAACCAAAAGCAACATGACCCTCAGTGGCCTCACTCTGCTCCCAGCAACGCCCGAAGAACTCTTCAACTGTAAGCACGTCTTTCGGCATGTCTGGGAGCAACCACTCTTCGGTGGCACGAAACATAACGCACTTTGTGTCTGGCCATATCATTTTCAGTTTGCCGTTTTCGATGTCGCTAGCCAAGCGGCGAACGTGTTTTCTATCCTCCCCAGGTGGCGTATACCTCAGCTTACCATTCCTAACCAGCACGAATCTGCCCTCCCACTTTGGCCCCACCTCATCCCAATGGACGTACTGCAAGCGGCGGTCGGGCGGCACGCCGGGCCCGTCGCCGTCGTCAAGGTACTCAACCAGCGACGCGTGCCTCAGGGGCGGCAGGGGTGGGCGTCGGCAGATGGGGCCCTCCTGGAACCCCCACGGGAGCCCAAGAGGGCCCCAAGAGGGCCCCAAGAGCCCCAAGGGCGCCCCAAGAGAGCCCCAAGAGGGACCCAAGAGGGCCCAACAAACAATCAACATCTAACAAAAACGCTTCTTCGTGTTATGTTCGATTTTTGTACGAGTTTCATTGTTTTTTGGGGCCCTCTTGGGCACCTCTTGGCGCCCTCTCGGGGCCCTCTTGGGGCTCTCTTGGAACCCTCTTGAACTCATTCGCCCTCGCCTCCCGTCACCCTCTCCCTCCTCCTCCTCCTCCTCCTCCCCCCTCTTCTCCTTTCCCCCTATTCTCCGCCACGCCCTTCGCCCCGCCAGGCGACCACCGCCGACCAAGCTGGCGCGGGGTTCGGCGAGTTCTGTCCAATCGAGGCGGGCGCGCAGCAGCAAGCCCACCCTCCTTCGGCACTTCCTCCACTCCTCCTCCCCCCCTCTCCCACTCATCCCCTGCGCCCACATCGTCGTCGTAGTCGTCGTCGGTCGTCGTCGTCGTCGATGTTTTAGACCCAAGGATGTTTAGTTAGGCAACTTGCCTGCGGTGCGGCTCCTTCGGGGAATCGAAAAAAAGGTGGGCGAACGCCGTGTGCGTCTCCCAGAAACCGCCCAACCACTTATCAAGAGCCCTGACGATGCAAACTCCACCACCAGAAACGTGCCCAGCAGGTTCGGGCTCCACTTCTGGCAGATCACCCCCGCCCTCAGCGCAATTGAGGGCAATCTCCTGCGCAATCCGATCTGGGTCGACGACATCAGAGTGATTGCCTGGCATGGTCGTAGCACTCACAACCTGTTCGACCGCGTGACCCAATTGATCAGTCTTACCTTTACTGATGTGGCCTGCGATGAGTTGTTGGGCCCTCCCTGACTCGTCAGCATCGGCCGCGTCGAAGAACTTCCACCCGGCGACGTCGTCGCCATCGTCGTCGATGTCGAATCCAGCCCCGACGTCCCCGCCACCGTGCACAAAGCAATCGATGCGATCGCAATCGCCCAGCAGCTCAGCGATGCCCGCAGCAGTGGTTTGGCTTCCCTCGCGCTCGTCGCACTCGACGTCGTCGTCGCTGTCGCCATCGTCTCCAAAGAGGTCGTGGCCTAAAGCTGCTATCTCCGCCGAGCCCCCCGGCAGCGGCGGCGGCGACGGGCCCTGGGCTCGCCGGGCTCGCCCAGGGGGGGGCGGCGGAGGCGGCCCCGGGCCATCTCCATCTCCGCTGTCTCGACGACGTCGGTAGCGTCGAGGTGGGCGACAAAGAAGCCCGCGCTGGCGGCACCTCTGCGCCGCTGCGGCTGGGCACGCGAGAAAGAAATGGACTGGGCACTGACACTGATGGGAGGGTTGGGTTGGGAAAGGACAGCAAGGCGGGTTGGCAAGAGGCTGAGCCAACGAGAGTCACAAGAGAAACGCCTGAAAACACAAGCAAGATCACGACGAAGCAGCGGGCAACAATGAGACAGGACTAGCGCGGGTCGATGTGCAACGAGAGGCAACCCTCCCCATCCCCCAGGGCGCAGGCCTGCACGAAAGCGACAAGTCACCCACCTCGACAACGTCCACGAGCCTGGCGACCTTCGTGGAGTGCAAGGCCCACTCCGCCGTGTACATCTCCACTTTGATGTTCCCAGCTGTAGCTGTCAATGGTCGTTGCCTTGCCCCGCGCCCTCCAATGTCATCCCGCACTCCTCTCGTCTCCTCGTCGTCGTCGCCCTCCTCCGCCTCTTCCTCCTCTCCCTAGGGCCCCTCCCCATCCTTCTTCCCCTCCCCCCCATCTCCTCGTCATCATCCTCGTCCTCCTCCTCCCCCCCGCGCCATCATCATTATCCCCCTCATCTGTTCTCTCTATCTCTTTCCTCCTCTCTCTGTCTCTTTCTCTCTCTCTCTCTCTCTCTCTCTCTCTCTCTCTCTCTCTCTCTCTCTCTCTCTCTCTCTCTCTCTCTCTCTCTCTCCTCTCTCTCTCTCTCTCTCTCTCTCTCTCTCTCTCTCTCTCTCTCTCTCTCTCTCTCTCTCTCTCTCTCTCTCTCTCTCTCTCTCTCTCTCTCTCTCTCTCTCTCTCTCTCTCTCTCTCTTTGGGGAAGTAAGAAGACAAGGGGAAGCAGGAGGAGGACGAGGAGGAGGGGGAGGAGGAGGAGGTGGCAGGGGAGAGGGGGGAGGGCGTGGACGAGTGGGCGACGAGTAAGAAGGAGGAGGAAGGAGATGGAGGAGGATGGTGGCGAGGAGGAGAGCCAGACCCCTTCCCCGTGGCCCGCGTGCGCTTTCGTCAGCCTCACGATGGATGCACACAGCGAAGTGCGCGTCCCTGAGGACGCTGGTCAAGGGCGCATGATTGAGCGGCTGGACAATCCTCGCGTAGCCCAGCGTGTTCTGATGCTCGGCCACGCCATCGGCTTCCTCGACTGTCGCCTCGATGGAAGCAAGCACAACCCAGCACGTGCTGTAATGCCTGAGAGCGCAAAAGAAGGCAACGTCCTCGATGATACTTGGCGCCTCGCCAGCAAGATTCTCAACAAGTGAAGTGCACCGAAAAAACAATGTGCTCGACGGGCCTAGCTCCCCGCCAGAGAGTTCTATGTTGCTCTTCAATGTCAAAAGGAAGTTGGCCCAGCAGCGGTCATGTTTCGGCTTCGCCGCACTGGGAACTCGAGGACGAGGCGGCGGGGGGGGATAGCTGTTCGCCGAAACCTCGCGCCACCGGCCGCGCAAGTCCAAGCTCGGGGGGACGTCGTCGCAGCCGTCGCACTGGTCACCTCCCTGCCGTTCGGGCACGTCCCTCTATCGTTCTAAGTATCTCTCTCCCTCTCTCTCTCTCTTTCTCTTTCACCTGCAAACACATATGTTCTGTATGTCTGCACATGTATACATATGTACATGCATAATACATATATACACATAATACATCACTCCATATTAATATGTCAGTCCTGCTCGCCTACATCCCATCCCCCCCGCGCCCTCCTCATTTTGTAAAATCTCCACCCCCCGCGAGCAAAACAACCCAGCAGGCCGCCGACTGGCTCGGGCCCGCGGCCCCCCCGCCCCCGCCGTCTGCATGTAGTTTGGCGTACTTCATAGCCTGCTTCGCGTAATCTGCTACGATAACCAAGTCCCGCACGAACTCATCCTTATCTTCTCGGCTCTTGCATGCGTGTTGTATGTCTTTTTTGGAAGTGACTCTGGAGCTCAGCAATTCCCACCCTATCCCGGGCGCTGCGCGCCCAACGCTTTTCACGACATTGTTCATCCCTTCTAGTTCTTGTGTGTTGGTCGGCCAATACAACCCAATCTCTGTTAAGATGGTGTATAGTTCAATATCAAGCAATCCCGAATCCCTAGCGCGCACCAAGTGCGGCTCAAACAAAGCCCGTATCTTCACAGATGTTTCATCCAAGCGAGATGGATCGGCAGCGAGCAAATCTCCCGCGCACGCCGCTCGTTCTTGACAGGGCACATCATATTCGCTATACACCAGCCACAATAGAAGATGGGGGTAACGGTGCGTCACTAAATAAAACCTCCGATAGAAATTCGAAGCCACCTCCAAAGAGTGCATTACAGCGCGCGAAAGGATCACGGCTTCATCCATTGACGAGCCGTCGATTACATTGCAGAGGCCAGACCATTCTTGGTTCAAGTTGTTCGTAAACAAACGCTCGAACTCGTCGGCGATGTCTTGAGTCTTGTAAAACACCAAATCCATCATCGGGCACCCTGATGATTGTTTGTCTTGGTCCATGAGCCAATGGTGCATGTGTATGATAGGCTCACGGGAGGCATGCTTGATATGGAGATCAACCCAGAATCTGGGATCGCCAAGGGCGGCGGTCACCAACCGAATCCACCTGCCAACCTTCTCACTGTACTGCTTGCAGCCGTCCTCGAATTCGGCCTCGTCCATCAACTCATCGAGTGATTTGTCGCCTCCGGGCGGCACCCGCGAAGGCATAGCGACGGGAAGGTGGACAGTGGAACACACTTCCCTGCCACCTCCTCCTCCTGCTCCTGCCCCCCCTCCTCCTCCGCCATCATCAAATCACAGCTTCTTCCCTCCCTATCTCCTCCTCCGCCACCTCCTCCTCCTCCCCCTCACTCCCCCCTCCCTCCCCCCTCATCCTTCCCACCCCTTCTCCTCCAGACTCGTCCGCCGCCGCTTCTCCCCCGCCCCCCAGCTCCTCCCGCTGGCCCCGCCGCGTCGCCTGTCGAGCCTGTCGGCCGAGCCTCCACCTCCTCCAGGACGAAGGCCTTCTCGAAGACCTGCGCCACTTGGTCGTGCCCGCAGACCATCAAGGCCTTTCGGGGCAGCCGCGCCCGCGGGATGGCGCAGGAAAAGAGGAGAGAGGAGAGGAGGCAGAAGGGGGAGGGGGAGGGGGAGGAGGAGGAGGTGGCTGAAGGGTGGAGGGGAGGAGCAGGGAGAGGCGAAGGAGAAGGAGGGGAGAGGGGGGGGGGGGAAGGAGACGGAGGGGAGAGGGGGGGGGGAGGAGGAGGAAGAAGGAGGAGGAGCCACGGTGCCACGGTTGCCCGCGCACCCTGGGGCCCGTTTCGGCGGCCACGGCCGCGGGCCCCCCGGGGTTCGCGGCTGCGATTTTCATCGAGGGCCACGGGCCACCTGCCCTCCGCCTCCCGCTTCCTCGAGCCGATGGGCCGATGGGGAGGACGACGACGACGAGGGAGCACGAGGAGGAAGAGGAGGAGGGGGAGGGGAGGGGGAAGAAAAACGCGAGTCACCCAGCCTCCTCGGTACGCGGTACCGAGCACCACCTGCCCCTCAACGGGCGGGGCGGAAGCCGCTTGCAGGCGGCCTTGGCGCGAACCTCGTCAACGTCGTCCCAGGCCTTCTTGATCTTGCGGGCGTTCCCCGTCGCGCGCCACACGTTGACGAACATGGCGAGGTGCGAAAAGTACCTCGCGCGAGCCCCCCCCCCTCTGCGAAGCGGAAGAGGCCGCGGCCCACCCCTTGGCAGGGACAGAGACAGAGAGAGAGGGATGGGATAAGGATAGAGTGAGAGAGGAAGAGGAAGAGAGAGAGAAAGAGAGAGAGAGAGAGAGAGAGAGAGTGCGAGAGATGGAGAGAGAGAGAGAGAGAGAGAGAGAGAGAGACACACACACACAGACACACACACACACAAACACCACACACACAACACAATCACAACACACACACACACACACACGCGCACACAAGCCCCAGACGACTGGACCACAGACGATAGACACAGGGGGGGCAGCGGCGAGCAGCGGCAGAGCGAGTACTTGGAGCCCACCATGCCGTTCCTCGAGATCTGCTTCTGCACGATGAGGTGGGCCTGGTGGTGGAAGCACCGCGACCTTGGCGCTCCGGGGCGGGAGGGTGGCATCGGGCTTCCCCCTATCGTTCCAGGCGCAGGGGCAGGGGTTGGGGCGATCAAACAGCCGCAAGAACTCACCGGAAGGAAACCAAGGCGCCGACCGAATCTGCCAGAGGCACAAGTATCCACGAAAGTCTTCGCGGAGCAGATTCTCACAGCCAACTTGATCTCCCCCCGCGTCTGTACCGAACAGCCAAGCAGTGACATGGATATCACCTTGCTCCCTCATGCCACGAGCAGTCTCGGCATAATCGATGCTGCACTCCGCCCCCCAGGCCGCGTCGATCCACGTCTTGACGCCGACCGATTCTGCTCGGCGCAGAAACATCGCACGCCGCTCCAGAGCCCCACAATTCAAAGGAACAAGAGCAAGGTCTGGACACACCTTGAGCTCGGCAGAGGGGAGCTCGGAGTAGATGCTGCGAAGACGGTCCTAACATGAGGCATCTCCCCGCCCCTCCGGAGGGGAGGGGAGGGGCGGGGTGCAAGGGTGAGAGAGAGAGGGAGCGAGAGAGAAAGAGAGAGAGAGAGAGAGAGAGAGAGAGAGAGAGAGAGAGAGAGAGAGAGAGAGAGAGAGAGAGAGAGAGAGAGAGAGAGAGAGGCAGAGGCAGAGGCAGAGGGAGAGAGAGAACGGGAGAACGGGAGAGAGAGGGCGCGTGTGTTAGCGCTCCTCGTCGCAGTCTGCGTCGCCGTCAGGGTCGCCGTCGCCAGCTGGCGCGGCAGGGTCGCCGACGGGGCCGACGGGCGGGGGAATGTGCACGTACTTGGAAACTATCTGGCAGCTGTGAGCCTTGTTGGGAAGCCTGGCCGCGGCGCTGTTCGTGGCGTCCCCTCGGATGCAATGGAGCTCTAAGGAAAAACGCTGATTCTCCCCGTCAGCGCTGCACGCGAAGCCGTTGTGGACCTGTTCGACGTAAGTGCGGTGGAGGAAATGCCACGTGCGAGCCCGTGCGATGATGCAGGTGGCCAGGAACACTTCCCATCGCGGAATGGCTTTGGCCCCGATTGGGGCCTCAACGTGCTGGATTAACGCCTCGCATCCAGCGTGGCCGAGGTTGCGTTTTATTGCAAGTTCTATACCTCCCTTCGTTGATAGAACGAAGAATTTTGACGATTTCCTTCTCTTCCGCGCGTGTTTAACGTAGCTGCCCTTCTCCTGCAGCGCTCGCTTCAACTCGGCGATCGTTTCCTTCTGGACGTTGGTTCTAGTCCGCAGCTTTGTGACTGTACGTTTCAAGGTCTTGGTTCTCGCCTTCCGCGCCCCGAGCAGGACCCTTAGGTGGGCCACCTACGGACGGGCAACCATAAAACCATAAACTAACGTACCGTCGGACCTGGGACATAATGACATCCTTCAAGAACACGAGACCCTCCGCCTGCCAAACTGAAGAACACGCGAGGGCGCCCCCAGGATACACAAGAATATCCAGCAAACACGAAGATCATTAGGGTACCCTCCCCAAGCCGACCTCGATCTTATTCCGCGGTCCAACTTTAGGAGGAAGAGGAGGAGGAGGAGGAGGAGGAGGAGGAGGAGGAGGAGGAGAAGGACGAGGGGGCGGAGAGGACGGAGGCGGAGGAGGGGATGGCGGAGGAGGAGGACGGACCACGGGGGACGGAAAGATTGAAAGAGTGATGGGGGACGAGGGAGGAGCGCAGAGGGCGGAGGGGGCGGAGAATGAGAGAATGCGGGGGCGCGGAGGCAGGATTGGCCACGCAGCCACCTGACGCCGGAGGCGGTCCGTCTCCGTCTCCGCCTCTGGGGCCTCCGCCTCCGCCGCCCCCGCAGCAGGCGCCGTGGCCGCCGCCGCCGGCGCTGCTGGCGCCGCCGCGCGGCGCCGTGGAACCCGGCGGGGCGGGGGGCCCCGCGGCGGGGGGTCCAGCCGCACGGCGGGGCCTGCGGCTGCGCGCTCCCGAAGCCGCCTGCTCACAGCCGAATCCTCGCGGGATGACGGGATGAGCAGCAGCGCCCCCCCTAGGAGCAGCAGCAGCAGCAGCGGGGGCAGGGGAGGAAGGAGGAGGAGGGAGAGGAGAAGGAAGAGGAGAATGAAGATGATGATCGAGAAGGTGGAGGAGGATGAGCAGGAGCAAGCGATGAAGGTGTCTATCCCTCGGCGGAAGGGGGAGGAGGGGGAGAAGGATGAGGATGGCGGGGATGATGGGGGCCCACGTTGGTGTGCCCAATCGTTCTGTCCATATCTCGCCATCTTGTATGCTGAACTGCAATATCAAATCGTTCCAATGTGAACTCGAGGTGGGCAGTGTCGCACGGAAACCCGACGCGGCCACTGACCACTGGAGGAGCAGCCGTGATCGCAGCCAGCACCCGCGCACGTAGGGCTGCCCCCTCACCTTCAGAAGGCGGGAGCGCCCCCCAACCCAACTCCCCAGACGCCCCAAGAGGGCCCCCTTTCACCCAATGCAGCCTGCTTGGCGTCCTGTGATGATCTGAACCACGCACGAGCTCAAGTGCCTGAGCGACGCGAAGCCCAACTCTGGGTACACGCCCCGCTCTGCAGATAGGGGGCGGCCGTATTCATACATTGCCACTGCAATCCTCGGGGACGGCGGTGCCGCGACGAGGCAAGGAGGAGGAGGAGGAGGAGGAGGAGGAGGAGGAGAAGGAGGAGGAGGAAGACGAGGAGGAGGAGGAGTATGGGGAATCAAAAGGATCAGCACTCGGGCCAGTGCTGATCCCTGGAGGAGGAGGAGGAGGAGGAGGAGGAAGAAGAAGAGGAAAGCCGAGAAGTGAATGATAACCCCATCCCGGAATCCCCCATTGCCCGTGCAGTCCTGGCTTCGACACCCGAAGCCATGGCGGCGCGCGGGCAGGCGCGCCCCTAGCCAAAATGGCTGACCAGGGCGCCAGAACCCCCCCTCTTACACTCGCTACAGTCGGGGTGGATTGGAGAGGACACGCGAGAGGACACAAGACCCTTCCGATGGCCATATTGCCAGTGGAACGTAGAGGGCATGGGTTGCGAAACACAGGACACAAGGGTACCCTTATTTGGGCAGGGTCGACCTACTAATCAAACCCGACTGCGCTCATCTCATCTTGCTCCCCTCCAGAGTTTCCGAGGCTCTGGAGGCATCTAATGAATTTCAGGCGTTATCACGGCCGTCCTGGGCCTCCTCCTCCTCCTCCTCCTCCTCCTCCTCCTCCTCCTCGTCCTCTTCATCTTCCCCCCTCGTCCTCATCCTTTTCATTTTCCCCCTCCCCGTCTCTTCCTCCCCCTCTCGTTTACTCCAAGGGCCGCCGGGACCCCCCCCTCTTTTAACTCTGAGGGCCGCCGGGAGCCGCAGAGGGCATCCGAGGCTCGAGGGCCGGGGGCCGCCGAAAGCCGACCGAGGGCAGCCGAAGTCCGAGGGCCTCTGGGGGCCACTGGAGCAGCCGGGGGCTGCCGACGGCTGCCGAGGGCCGCCGAGACGACGACGACGGCAGCCGAAGACGACGACGACGACCACCACGACGACGACGACGACGACGACGACGACGACGACCTCCACCACCACAACGACCACGAAAATGACAACGGACGCCGACGCGGGCGCCGCCGCCGACGACGACAACGACGACGAAGGCGACGCCGACGGCGACTATGTCGACGGACGACGGACGACAGGGCGACGGAGGGACGACGGACGACGACGAAGACGAGACGACGACCACGACGACGCAGGCGGCCCTGGGCCCCCGTCCGCCTCCCGCGAGTGGGCAGGGAGGCAGCCGCGGCCAGCTGGGCAGCGCGGCAGCGGCGGCAACAGCGCGCGCGCGTGCCATGCTCGCGCGCACGCGCGCTCCCCCGGGCGAAGAGGGGAGGAGGAGGAGGAGGAGGAGGAGAAGGAGGAGGAGGAGGAGGAGGAGAAGGAGGAGGAGGAGGAGGAGGAGGAGGAGGAGGAAATTTGGGTTGCTTGGACTGCGGCTTTGGAACAGGAGGAGGAGGAGGAGGAGGAGGAGAAGGAGGAGGAAGGGGAGGAGGAGCGGTTTTGATGTCCGTGAACGTTGCGTTAGGCCGTTTCCATTGATAACAACAACCAGCAGGATGCTAGCACATCACGAAATACTGACAACGCAAACGCAAACACACGTTAACATAAACGCGCGAAACATGTCAACATAGCGCACTACAGCATGAAAATATGACAACATTCTCTACGAAATGCTCGGATTTCTGGCAACATGCGTTGTAAAACGAAAGGAGATCTGTCAATGTGCACGACAAACGCGATGATGTCTGACAACATGCACTGCCAAACGCGCCGATGTTCTGACAACGTTCGGTACCAAACTGAGTATATTTTGGCAACATACATTACCAAACGCGATGAATTTCTGACAACATCGATACCACACTGTACGCTTTTGACGACATACGTTGCCAAAAACGCCGATGATTTTGATAACATGCACTACCAAACGTGCAACGGAAAAACCTTAACATTATATTGATTTCCCTGATTTCCTCCATTCTGGGTGGGCTCCCTGTGGTCCAGGGGGGGGCCACTCTGAGGGCGCAGCATTGCCTCCCCAGGCGACGAGCAACTGCAATTCTGAATGTATCGATCTTGATGTACCGTGCGAAGGCTGTGTTGTGCTGCGCCGTGCTGAATTGCGATGTCCAATGCAGCGTTGTGGATCGAGTCCTCCTTTGCATCCGAGTCCTGACCGAACTGATATGAATCTTAAACTCGAGCTGCCTGAGCACATAGTAGCTGCCCCAAAATTAATTGACAGGGGCACATGCCAGGAGGACGCGCGGCGGAACGTCCCAAGGGACGCGCCAGGCGACGTGCCAGGGGACGTGCTATGGGGACGCACCGCGGGACGTGCCGAGGGAACGCGCTGCGGAACCTTCCAATGGACGTGCCACGGGATATGCCAAGGGACGCGCCGCGCGACGCGCCAGGGGGAGTCGCCACGGGACGCGCCACGGAACGTGCAAGGGAACGTGCCAAGTTGCAACGCTGAAGGTATCGATCTTGATGTACCGTGCCGAGGGCTGTGCTGTGCTGCGTCGTGCTGAATTGCGATGTGCCATGCCGCGATTGTGTTTTCATAGTGTTGTGGATCGAGTCCTCCTTTGCATCCGAGTCCTGACCGAACTGATCTAGATCTTAAGCTCGAGCTGTCTGAGCACATAGTAGCTGCCCCAAAGCTACTTGACAAGGGGACATGCAAGGAGGACGCGCGGCGGAACGTCCCAAGGGACGCGCCAGGCGACGTGCCAGGGGATGTGCCATGGGGAAGCACCGACGTGCCAAAGGGACGCGCTACGGAACGCGCTTGGGACCCATGTGTTTTTACGCTTCTCCCGCCCTGGGGCGTTAGGAACCAATGTGTTTTCACGCTTGTCCCGCCCTGGGGCGTTAGGATCCCATGCGTCTTCACGCTTCTCCCGCCCTGGGGCGTTAGGAACCCATATGTGTTCACGCTTCTCGAGCCTCCTGGGGCCTCCTGAGGGGTGGGGGGAAGCGAAAAGCGTTTCCTGAACACACATCCCAATACAGACAAATGCCTCCTGGGGCCTTCCGGGGGCGGGGGGGCGAAAAACGCACCCCGAACACATATCCCAATACACAACAATGCCTCCTAGGGCCTCCTGAAGCCTCCCGGAGCCTCCTGGGGCCTCCTGGGGCCTGCTGGGGGCTTCTCTCGCCCTGGGGCGTTAGGAACCTATGTGTTTTCACGCTTCTCCCGCCCTGGGGCGTCAGGATCCAATGTGTTTTCACGCTTGTCCGGCCCTGGGGCGGTAGGAACCCATGTGCTTTCACGCTTCTTCCGCCCTGGGGCGTCAGGAACCATGTGGTTCTTGTGTGTATGTGTGTGTATGTGTGTGTGTATGTGTGTGTGTGCGCGCGCGCGTGTGTGAGTGTGTCCCGCCCTGGGGCGTTAGGAACCGAAGTGTTTTCACGCTTCTTCCGCCCTGGGGCGTTAGGAACCTATGTGTTTTCACTTTTATGGTGCCTCCTGGGGCGTCCTGGGGGGCGGGGGGGAGCGAAAAGTGATCCCCGAATACATCTTCCAATCCAGAACACACGTAAAGCAAGCATTTTACCTGAGACTGAATTCGGGTCCCCAGGAGAAGAACCGTCTAGAACACAAAAGAATCGTTTCGCTCGTGACATCCTCAACAAATTCTGAGAGTGGCTCCAGCTCGGGACCACCATGTTAGATACCCCCTGGGTGACCTGGGCACGCGAAAACACTTGGTTCCAGCTCGGGGCCACCATATTAGATCCCCTCTTTTCTGGGTGGCCTGGACACGTGAAAACACGCGGTACCAGCTCGGGACCACCATGTTAGATACCCACGTGGGTGCCCTGGACACGTGAAGCGACGTGGTTCCAGCTCGGGAACACCGTGTTAGATGTCCCCCTTGTGTGGCCTGGACATGTGAAAACACTTGGTTCCAGCTCGGGACCACCATGTTACATACCCCTCTGGGTGGCCTGGACACGTGAAAACACGTGGTTCCAGGCCACCCAGGGGGGATATCGAACATGCGGTCGTCTGAAGCGCAGGAGGGCCCAAAAATGCCTGGAGGCGCCCGGAAGCCAAACATGATTGACCTACGAACCCGGAAAGAAATATGTAATGTTGAAGACATCGGTGATCATGATGCCGTGCTATAGGTTCCGCTACATTTGTGCTGCGACGTGCAGAGCTACGTTGCACTGCGATGCCACGGTGCGCCGACGCCGAACTGGTCGACGGGCACTTGCATTGCTGAAGGTATCGATGGCGATGTACAGCGCTAGGGGCTGTGCTGCGCCGTGCCATACCAACTAAGATATTGTCATGCTGCGCTGAGCTGTGCTGCGGTCTATTGCGTTGTGGATCAACTCGACCATGGCCTCCGAATCCAGACGGAAACGATTTGGATCTTAAGCTCGAACTGCCCGAACGCGTGGCTCGCCCCGAATTGGCCGCAATCGAAACGCGCGGGGGCGCTCGACCAGCTCGAGCTCAAATGCTCAACATCGGTATCAGTTCCGAAGCTGGACGAAGCAAAGCTCCACACGTGAAGCGTGGGACCGCTTTCACGACACCGAGCTGGGCGGCGGGCGCTTGCAATGCTGAAAATATCGATGACGATGTACCGTGCCAGGGACTATGCTGCGCCGCGCGGGGCTGCCTTGAAATGCGTCATGATGCGTTGAATCGTGTCGTGCTCTATTGCGCTGTGGATCAAGTCGTCCTTGGCGCCCGACTCCTGGCCGAACTGATTTGGATCTTGAACTCGAACTGCATGAACGCGCACATCGAACTGGTTGAACCAAACTTGGGCGATGGCCAGTTGCAGTGCTCAAGGTAACGTTGATGATATACCGTGTCAAAGGTTGCGCTGTGCTGCGCCATTCTGTGCTGAGTTCAAATGTGTCATGCCGCGTTGAACTGTGCCGTGCGCTATTGCATTGTGGATCAAGCCGTCCTTGGCGTTGACCGAACGGAATTGGATCTTAAGCTCGAGCTGCCTGAATGCATAGCTCAGGCTCAGAAGCTCTTCCAAAGAAGATGGGCGCACGCAGGACAAACAGTTTAATCTCCAAAAAATTCGGGTAAGACTTCGGCCCTGGTGAGGCCCCCGCGGGCTCATTGACGGCCATGAATATGGCGGTGATGATGATGCGAGGCAGTCAACCAACTCGAGCTCAATATCCGAATCAGTTCCGGTGAAGAATCAAATCTCAGCGTATTAATTGAACAATTCGGCGCAAAGAGACCACGAACACTGCGAGCGCAATGCCACCGAAAGCGCGGCGGCTCAAGGAGCAACCCGGCTCCCGCCACGGCAGAGCGGGCAGAGGCGAGGGCCGACCCGGGGGATGCAATGCCTAACGTAAAGAAATAGCAATGGACGAGGAGGCGCGAGAAAGACGACTGGCCCCGAGGGTGCAACGCTGAGCAGGGAGGGAGCTAGGCATGGGCGGACCGCGAGGGTGCAAAGCCCAACGGAGAGGAGGAGAAAGAAGGAAGTGGCGGTCGACGATACGGCAATCAGAAACAAATCTGACTCAGCGGGCGAAGTGCCAGGCAGAGAAGAGCAAGGACATGGGCTGACCCTGGGGCTGCAATGCCCGTCACTGAACAAGGGAATAATGAGAAATCCAAGTGGCCCTGAGGATGCAAAACCGGGCAGGGAAGAAGAAACGCGAGGGCTGACCCCGAGGGGGCGCGGTGCGCGTCGGGAGCAGGGGAGGGAAGCCGACTCCGCGGGCGCAATGTCGGGCAGAGCGGAAAACGACCAAAAAAAAATGGGCGACTGAGAAACTCCAGACGCGGAGGCTGGCCCCACGGGTGAAAAGCGACCAACCGGTTCGGAAGTGGCAACCGAAGCAGCCGCCGTGAGCACGCCGATGTCGAAGAATATCGGCACGCAGTCGGCATCGCTGATCTGCTCCAAAATTTCGCCCCGCACCTCCGCGGGCAGCGGCCATTGGCCTTGACTCCCGCTCACGGCCACTGAGCGGTCGAGCAGAACGGACGCCGACAGCACATTGCACACGGGCCAAATCGCCCACGCGCGCCCATCGCAATATTCCTTTCCCGCGGTGTTCGGCTATGCGCACGAGGCCGACGACCACGCCCTCACAGTGCCCTGCCGCGCTGCCCTTTAGGAGGTCAGGGTGCATGACAGCCGCGCGCCTCGCATCATCTGTCTCCTGGAACCCAACGCGAAGCGCGTGCAACACGGTCGAGAACTTGCGATCGCGGTTCTCGACCAACTTGTACCCGTGGAACATGGCCAACGCGAGCTCCGCGCCGTGCACCGTGAACGCGCGCGTCACGTTCGCTGCGTCATCCGCGCCGCAGGAGCCCAGAGCTGGCCGCTGCGATGTTGAGCGCTTAGTTGGCCTCTACCTGCGGCCTGAGGCGGGGCCCTGAGCTGCCGGCTGGCCTGAGCTGGCTACGGAGGAAGCGCTCCTGGCCATGGGGTCGGCGGCCGGCTGCAAAGCGCTGCAATCGGCGGAGGCGCTCGCGGCCGTCGAAACCGCAGCGGGGCGCGAGACGCTGCCAGCGACGGGCGCGGCGACATGGTCCGAGGCGCTACTAGCAGCCGCGTTGGGCTGCGCCGGGGGATGCGCGCTGTGCGCACAACCTGGTGGAGGAGCCGCCGAGTAGGACTCACCCTGTTCCCACAGAGCCATTAAGTGGGAAATCTGTGCATCAAAAGCGCACCCTCTGGCCACCCTTGTCTTTTCAACTGGCGGCGGAAACTGAAACGCTGCACTGCCCGTTGCCGCGACGTTGCCGGCATTCCAAGCAACGCGCTCGAGACGCAGGCGGGGCGGAACGCAGCTCAGGGCGGACTGAACACGTAAAAACATGTGGTTCAAGCTCGGGACCCCCAAGTTAGATATTCCGATGGGTGGCCTGGCCAGGAGAAAACACGCGGTTCCAGCGCAGGACCACCATCCTCCTGGGTGGCCTGGGTGTGAAAAACGTGGTTCCAGCCCACCCAGGGAGATATCTGACATGCGCCCGTCTGGGCCGCAGGCAGGCCCAGAAATGCCCAGAGGTGCCCAGAGGCCAAAAAGTCAACGAATCGATACAAGATACAAATTAATTAACCACGTTCCGTTCCAGGCCCTGAGGAAAGCCCCAGGAGGCCCATGTGAAATTACCCCCCTAGGCGGCCCGAACATGTTAAAGCACCTGGTTCCGCCATGTTAGATACCCCCCTAGGCGACCTGGACACGTGAAACCACCTGGTTCCAGTTCGGGACAATCATGTTAGATACCCCCCTGGGTGGCCTGGACACGTAAGCACACGTGGGACCAGCTCTGGGAAACCATGCTAGATACACCCCTGGGTGGCCTGGACACGTTAAAACACGAGGTCCTTGCTCGGGACAACCATGTTAGCACCGGGGGGTGGCCTGGACGTAAACACGCGTGGTGCCAGCTCGGGACAACTATGTTAGATACACGCCTGAGTAGCTTGGGCACGTTAAAACACGTGGTCCTTGCTCGGGACCACCATGTTCGATACCCCCCTGGGTGGCCTGGACCCGGAAAAAACACTGGTTCAAGCTCGGCAGAACCATGTTAGATACACCCCGGAGTGGCCTGGACACATAAACACGTGGTCCTTTCAACCGTGTTAGTTATCCCCCTGGGTGGTTCGGACACATTAAACCACTTGGTAGCAACTCGGGACAACCATGTTAGATGCACCCCTGAGTAGCCTGGACACATTACATGATCGAACCACGAGCCCGGAAAATAATATAGACATATCAGGCATGGCAGCGTTTCAAACACACCTGATCGGGCGACGGGCAAATGCAATGCTGAATGTACCGATCTGGATGTACAGCGCCGAGGGCTGTGCTGTGCTGCGCCGCGCTGGACTGCGACATGCCATGGCGCGATTGTGCTCGGCAATGTTGTGCTGTACACGTAAAAACACATGGTTCCAATTCGGGACAATCAGGCTAGAAACCCCCCTGGGTGGCCTGGACACGTAAGCACACGTTGGACCAGCTCTGGGCAACCATGCTAGATACACCCCTGGGTGGCCTGGACACGTTAAAACATGGGGTCCTTGCTCGGGACAACGATGTTAGACATCCCCCTGGGTGGGCCCTTGCTCGGGGCAATCATGTTCGATTCCCCCCTGGGTGGCCTGGACACGTGCAAACAAACACTGGTTCGAGCTCGGGACAACCATGGCAAAGATCCCGCATGGACTCGTAAAAACACTTGGCTTCAGCTCGGGACCAACATGACAGATATCCCTCTGGGTGGCTTGGACACGTTAAAAACAAGTGGTTCCAGCTCGGGAGAACCATGTGAGATATCCCCTGGGTGGCCTGGACACGTAAAAACACATGGTTCCAGCCCGGGACAACCATGCTAGACAGCCCCCTGCGTGGCCTGGATACACTGAATTCGCGTTCCTCCTCGAGACATCCTCGCAATGTCACGTCTTCCCTGGAGAGGCCAGAGCAAGAACACACCACTTTTCTGTGTTGGGATATGTGCTCGGGTAGCGCTTTTCGGCCCCCCGTGCGTTTCCTGATAATTCGACGTTTGGGCCCGACGCCATGTCAAATACCCCCCTGGGCGGCCTGAACATGTAAAAACACTTGGTTCTGATTCGTAACAATCATGTTATATATCCCACTCGGTGGCCTGGACACGTAAAAATACGTGGATCCAGCTCTGGGCAACCATGATACACCCCTGGGATGCCTGGACACGTTAAAACACATGGTCCTTGCTCGGGACAGCCATGTTAGATACCCCCCTGGGTGGCCTGGATATGTAAAAACACGTGGGACCAGCTCTGGGCAACCACGTTAGATACACCCCTGGTTGGCCTGGACACGTTCAAACACGTGGTCTTTGCTCGGGACAACCAGGTTAGATGCCCCGTGGCCTGGACACGTCGACACATATGGTGCCAGCTCGGTTCCACCATGTTAGATACACCCCTGAGTGGCCTGGACACGTTAAAACACGTGGTACCAGCTCGGGAGAGCCATGTTAGATACCCCGTGGGTGGCCTGGACACATAAAAACACGTGGTTCCAGCTGGGCACAACAAAGTTCGACACCTCCCTGCGTGGCCTGGACCATACGCTGAATTCGCGTTCCCGCCCGAGACATCCTGGCAATGTCTTCCATGGCGAGGCCCTCAAAGCGCCACCCACTGTCCAGAGCAAGAAAACATAACTTTTCTGTGTTGGGATCTGTGTTCGGGTAGCGCGTTTCGGCCCCCCGTGCGTTTCCTTATAATTCGGCGTTGGGCCCGACGCCATGTCAGATACTTCCCTGGGCGGCCTGGACACGTACAAACACGCGGTTCCAGCGCAGGACCACCATGTTAGATACCCCCTCTGTGTGGCCTTGAAACGTGAAAACACGTGGTACCAGCTCGGGACCACCATGTTAAATACTCACTGGAGTGGCCTCCGGACGCGTGAAACACGCGGTTCAAGCTCGGGGCCGCCATGTTAGATACCCGCCTGGGTGGCCTGGACAAGTAAAAACATATGGTTACAGCCCACCCAGGGGAGATATCTATCATGCGGTCGTTTAGGGCGCCAGCTAGGGGCAGCCATGTTAGATACCCTCTGGACGACATGGGCACGTGGAACAAATATTCGCCTGAGACATTTTCTGAATTCTAGCCCCCGGCGAAGCCCGCGCTCGAAACATCCCCCAACTCTGCAAAACCAACGTTTCGCCTGACACATTCTCAACAAATGTGTATAAACACGCGTTTCGCTAGGGACATCCTCATTTCTTCCACGCTGAAAGACTTCACTTCGCTATTTATCGCACATAATTTCGCCGACCGAAACCAAACACGCGGTTCGCTAAGGACATCCTCAATGTTTCCATGCCGATGGGAATTTGCCTCGTCATTTATCGTAAATAATTTCGCCGGCCGAAAATAAACATGCGACTCGCTAGTGGCATCCTCATTTTGTCCACGCCGAATGAGACTTGACCCCGCTATCTATAACAAATAATTTCGCCTGCCGAAGTCGGGGGGAAACAACAATAAAAGAGAACAATGGGCCCGCGCCCTTTCCGGGAAAAGTCAATGAATCGATACCGGATACACATAAACTCTCTATGTTCTATTCCGGGCCTCAGGAAAGCCACAGCAAGCCCATGTTAGATACCGCCCTAGTTGGCCAGGACACGTGAAAACACGTGGCTCCAGCGACGATCGCCGTGTTAGACACCCAAACGTCGTACGTGGCTCCAGCGCAGGACCACCATGCTAGATACCCTCTCTGAGTGGCCTGGACACGTACAAACGTGGATCCAGCTCGAGACCACCATGTTAGATACCCACGTGGGCGCCTTGGACACGTGAAACGACGTGGTTCCAGCTCGGGAACACCATGTTTAATACCCCTCCTTGTGGGGCCTCGGCACGTGAAAACATGTGGTAACAGCTCGGGATTACCATGTTCGATACTCACCTGGGTGGCCTCCGGACACGTGAAAACACGTGGTTCCACATCTCGGAAAGAGCGTGTTCTACCGCTGCTGGCGGAAAACCGGGGGGGGTCACTACCGGTTCGAACCCCTCCCCCCCCCCCCCCCGGGAAAACCGGGGGGGTCACTACCGGTTCACCCCCCCCTCAGACAGTGGGACAGTGGTGGGGACGGTAGTGGTGGGGACAGTGGTGGGGACAATGGTGGGAACAGGGGGGGACAGTGGACAGTGGTGGTGACGGTGGTGGTGGGGACAGTGGTGTGGGGACAATGGGAATGAGGTGGAAACAGTGGGACAGTGGAGGGTACAATGGTGGTGGGGACAGTGGTGAAGGCGGTGGCGAGGACGGCGGTGGGACAATGGGACAGAGGTACAGTGGGGACAGTGGTGGGGACAGTGGGGACAGTGGTGGGAACAGTGGGACAGCTCAGTGGGACAGCGGAGGAGTCAGTGGGACAGTGGGGACAGTGGGGATAGTCGGGCAGTGGTTGGGGCCGTGGAGACAGTGGGGAGAGTGGAACCGTGGTGGGAACAGTTCTGGGGACAGCGGGGACAGTGCGACAGTGGTGGGGCCACTGGTGGGGACAGTAGGGGCGGTGGTGGAACCAGTGGGGACAGCGGTGGTGAGGACAGTGGTGCTGGGAACACCAGTGGGGGATGTGATGCGGACGGTGGTGGGGACCGGGAGTCGTTTGCTGGCGGTGAGTAGGGGGAGGGGGGGGGGGTTCGAACCGGTAGTGACCCCCCCCGGTTTTCCGGATCCGGAGGGGGGGGGGGGGGGGGTTCGAACCGGTAGTGACCCCCCCAGGTTTTCGAGCGGGAGGGGGGGGGGGGGGGGGGGGGGGAGAGGTTAGGGGAGGGGGGGGTTTTGCCAGGGGGGGGGGGGGGGGGGGAAGGGGTTCCAGCAGGGGAGGGGATTTTCGGAGGGGGGGGGGGGGCACCCCCGGGCTCCGGAGGAAAAGGTTGGCAATTTTCCACAGTAAAGCGGCGGTGGATCACGCTCTCTCACATCTCGGGACCACCATGTTGGATACCCCCCTGCGGCCCGGACGCGTACAAGCACGCGGTTCCAGCTTGGGAGCACCATGCAGAATGCCCCCAGGGTGGCCTGGACACGTGAAAACACGTGGTTCCAGCTCGCGCAGGATGCGCGTCTTCGACCAAAATGTGTCCCGCACCGTGTGATTTACCGATCGGGATTTCAAGAACAAGCGCCTCGATAGGGACATCGTCGAAACTCAATTCCGCCTGCCCTCTTCGACGTCGTTTGTTGTCCAAAATAATTCCGCCGGCCCACCTCAACTCGGGGCCGGGGGAGCAAAACTCAAAGAGAACCCTGGGCCCCTGCCCTTTCCGGGAAAAAACAAAAAACTTTGGCCTCTGCCATGTCCAGGAAATCAGCTTTACAGCGAACGGGGCGGCATCGCAACAACTCCTGGCAAATCCTTGAAGCTGGCCGAAGCAGACTGACGCATCCCATAGACTGTACACTGCGCCAGCTCAGTCTGACGTTCGGGGTCAGGCTACCACAAATCCGCCGACCCTGTCGGCGTGTGACAGGGACGGTTCCGTCGCCGTCGCCGTCGCTGACGCCGTCGCGTCGCCGCCGCCATCACGCCCCCTCCTTCCCCCGAGTCCGTCGCCGCTCCCCCCTTTTCGTTGGGCCCTCGTCCTCCAGCGCGTCAGCCGGAGCGAAATCCACCAGCGCATCCACAGCGAAATTAAGCATTGAGTCGACGGGAAGCCCCTCCCCCTTGATCCCTTCCCGCGGGGGGGGGCCCTGGGGGGTGGCCCCGGGTCAGAACGCCACCCTCTCGGCGGCGCTGGCCGCAAGGCCCTAGCAAAGATACGCTGCGCCAGCTCTGTATGATGTTCGCAGACAAGATATGATTCCTGATCTTGCAAAACTTTCAGCCGCCGAACAACATGCGGCTAAGCCGTCCATTGTCGCGGTCATGAACATGCTTCTGGAGGCATCGACCGACAGAGACTCGCACTCCTCATGAGTGACCTGCAGTCGGCGCGATGTACTTTTAACCGACAACCTATTTCCAAATTGCAGGCGGCATTACTTCTTGCCTTTGAATCCTATCCCTCTTCCCTTCGAACGAACATTGGATCTGTAGTTGTAATCCCTGGTATCCCACAAATGCCATTCTCGATAGTGCACACGGCGCACCCACCACCCAGTTCCAGCGTGGCAATGCTGGATCCCATCCCAAACTCCAATTTCATCATCGCATGCCCTCGGGGCGTCGCTGCCTCTCTCTAAATCACCGCTGACGCCGCGGAGGCCGCGGCAACAGATTGGCCCCCCACTGGGGGCGTTTCTCCGCCGACGCGCATCTCTTTCGTTCGCCTTGCCTTGGGCAGCGGCGGCGCGCTCTCGCTCCGGTTGGGAACGTGTCTCTTTGCTGGGGAAATCCGGCGACCAGGCGGAGGCGGCGGCGCAGGCGCAGCTGAAGGCCAGGCAAGAACCGCCGGTGGACCTGTCGATGCTGGCGCATCAGCCCACGTCGGACGACCACCGATTGAACCAGCAGCCGCACTCTGCTGAGCACCATCTATCTGCGCGAGGCTTCCTGGTGCCGAAGCACCAGCGGCCTCAGCGCCCGCCGCCTTCATTTTATCGATCCTGCCCACACTTGGTTTTCCGTCGCCATCGACGTCCAATGCGTTCGCATCACCGGCTGAGCCGACAACGTTCACTACAAATTCTCTGCGCGCGCGGATGACGCCAAATGCGTGAGTAAAAGTGCCCTCTTTGTATTTGGTGGTCGCATTGTCTCATGCTGCTGCGTCGTCGCCCGTCGCTTCCTCGGCCCAATGGAACTGAAGTCCGAGTTCGGCAGCGCGCGCATGTACCGTTGGGGCGACGAGCCTCGCGTGGGGCCTGAAGTTGAAACCCGGTCCCTTAACATACAAACCGACCAAATCTGAGCTTTGCACCGCCACTCTGGTTCCTCCGTTGCGCCCAAGCGTCGATCCTCCTCTGTTTCGGGCAGCGTTCAACTCCGAACGAAACTCATTCTCAACTTTTCAACCAGGGAACGCCACATAGCGGCCCTTCAACATGCATTTTGCAACCAACTCCCTGGTCGAATGCGTCCTAACCAACCGAAGCTCAAGAGAGAACGTTGTCGTCGTCCAGGCGTGGTTAACGCGCTGCATAAAATGTTTCGACTGCTCGCGACTCTCATTTCTGGTGCCCGGTTCCAGTTCTGACACGTAGTCTAGCATGCACTGGGCATCCACGTCCTTGGCATGACCAGCGGGCGCGAGAAGACCTAGTGCCGCGGCGGGATTCCCTTCCAAATTTGTGCGCGATTGGTCCTACCCTCTGGCTTGCGGATGTCTACCTCATTTCCGCCAGGAAAAGCCGCTCTCACTTCCTTGCTCGCACAAGTGGTTGTGATGAAGGCGAGAACAAGCGGGGATAGCACCTTTCACCGTCGCTTTCCTCGCCACGGGGCCCGAAGATGATCGGCTCAAGAGGTTGAACCTCGTCACGGACACCTGTGCTTTCCGACGTTCCGAGGCAGCTTAGCCCGCCGGGCAACAGCTCTGCTGGTGCAACGCGGCAGATCCTCAGACTTGCCCACGCCCGCAAACGGATGGTCCGCTTGCGTCGCAAGGCTCCGAGTCTGTGACCACCACGGCCGTTCGCCCACGCCTGGCGGACCGCGGGCTAAGCCGCGGCCTCGGCCACGCGCATCGGCGTAGGCGAAGAGGTTCCCTCTTGTCTCGGAGACTCTCTCCATGCCGTCCACCCATCGGGGTGCGTGGTAATTTCGTTCAGCACACCCTCCCAATCAAATGCTGCCAGTGGTGGACAGGCCATAGGAATCGAGTGCTGGTCTGTCAGTGTCCGCACGTCCCGCCACCAGACTGCAAAGGGCGTGGCATCGCCTTTGTACTTCATGCGCTCGAGGGATATATTCCTGAGAGGCCCCACGAACTCAAAATAAAGGTCGCGGCGCAACGGGGAATGGTCGAGCGGGCCCGCAGCTGCCCACGAGGGAACACAGCCCCACTCGTTGTTCAAAAGCGTTTGTCCTCCGTGGGAAACCTCCATGCGATGCTTGTACTCGCTGGCCCCTGCCCTCTTCGACTTCTCACGCATGCGGAGATTACCCTCGACAGTAGTCGACGCAGCCGCTTGCCTGGCGCGTCGGTCATTTGTGGGCAAATGCAAACGCTCCAAATAAACTACAACTCGCAATCCCCGATCCCTCAGGCTCTACTGGATCAACCCTACCTGCCCCACCGTGACGAAATCCGCGCGGGCGGCGAGTCGAGTGACGCCGGCGAAACACACCGGACAAGCCACGAATCCCGAACGAAACTCGTGGAGCTGATGGCATAGGAAGCGACCGTCATCTTTCCGGGGAAGGGCAGAAATCCTCAACGCATTTGCGGAACAGGTATATCAAAACGTTAAACTTGTTAAGTTGAGCTGGCTCCTCAGTCGCGCAGTCATCGAAGGCCTCCTTAATTGGAGCAGCAGTTTCATCCGACGGTAGATATCCAATAATCTGCGTTGGCGAAAGTACGGCGTTCCTGATCGCCCATAGAATTCCCCAAGCGGCCCTGGGGAGGCGACCCTGGGGGGGGGGAGGGGGCGTTATCCGCCACATTCATATGATAAAAGAAAAAGGATAACAGTATGCGCATTGTCAACCCGTCGGGAATCCCTTGGAATCCATTCCCAAGGATCATAGAATAGTAATCCAAGGGGTTCTGCTTTCGTCCGGCCCAAGGGGATCTCCGCGGGGTCACCCGCTGCCACGCCGACATGCTGCCTCATGTGCTCAGCGTGCCGCTGCTTCCCACGATCGAGGATCGATCGAATCTCGATCCTCGATCCTCGATCCTCCTCCCTCTCCTCCCTATCCTCATCCTCGCCCTTCTCGCACTCCTCCTCCCCCCCTCCTCCACGACTCCTCATTGCTTCCATGCCGATCGCTTCCCTGTTGTGTTCAGCGTGCCGTTGCCGCCCGGGACCTCTCCTGGGGCGCCCCCCGGCGCCAGGACCCCGAGGCGAGCCCCCCAACACGGCCTGGGGCCTCCCCGGAAGGGCCCAAGGGCACACAAGAAGACGACGGAAAGGCCTCTCATCGGGCACTGGGAAACGCGAGGGGCAACATTAGAAGGGGGGACCAGCGGGACACATTGGAACGGAATCGGCAAGACACTGGGAACAGTGAGGGCCCGCCGAGGTGCCCTCCTCCACGTGCCTGCCGACGTGTTGCGCCACAGAGGCGCCCCTCGCGTGAGGTTCGAGGGCAGGGGGCGACCATCTCAGGGGGAGAGCAGTGGTCTGGAATCGGCGATGCGTCGCTGATAAAACGGCGATAGGCCCCCGACAGCGAATACGCACGGTCCAAGGCGGGGGTGGGCTATCCAGTCCCCGGGCCCAGTCCCCCAATTCCCCTCCAGAGGTGCCCCTGAGCCTACCCCCTTGGCCTATAGCCCGTGACCCCTGGGCCAGCCCCCCCCCCCCCTTTGGGCCGCCCCCCCCCCCCTCCCGGAGCCGACCGCCCCTCCCCAGAACGCTGCCCCGCAACCGCCCCCGAGCCCTCCGGGCGCCGCCTCTCAGCGCCATGTGCCCGCGCGCCCTCTCCGCCGTCGCCTCCGCGGCGCTCCCGTCGTGGCCGACGGCGAAGGCCCACGCGCCCCCGCCGTCATCGCAGCGGCGCAGCGCCACGTGGAGGCTGCTCCTGGGGCAACAAGGTCCGCCACCGCGCTTGCAGCGGTTGGTGTGCGTCGGGCCCTTTCGCTCTCTGCGAACTAAGAACTGGGGCCCGCCGAAGCATCGAGCCCAAGATGCGTTCCCTGTTGTGGCCAAGCCCCTGCGCTTTGGGCCTTCCAGGAGGAAATCTGTCTCATGGACAAGGCTTGGGGAAGGTGGGTCCGTGGACCCTCTCCCCTACCCCCTCCCCCAAGCCGACCCCCCACGCCCGCCCGAACGCGGTGGCGGAATCGCGCGGCTACACAACTGGATACCCATACCGCTGCTCCCCAGACCTCTGCCAGGGTGCACTCTGATCGGAGTTTCGAGGAGACTCCAGCTGTGGCGATGATGGCTCTTCAGAACAAGCAGCCGCATCGGTATCTTTCATTCCACTGAACTCCGAGATACGCTCGGATATGATTGGTTCACTCCGCGACACCAGACCTCTCGACCCTTCCCCCCAGAGTACACTTGCGCCCTGCAGCCCCTTTTCATCGCCCTGGGGTAAGACATCGGCCCTCGAGGGCCAACATCAAGGAAACAACCGCGATTGGCAACACCATCTCGTCGGAGGTCTGGGGAGACTGGGCGCGATGCCCAAGGCTCGTCCTCTTCCCAGCTCCTGTGGCCCCCGCTGCCGCCGCTGTCTCCGCCCTGGACCCGCACGGCGAAGCCGAGCTGAGCGGAGCCCGCCTCGGCGTCTCCGGCGGCGCCCTCCTCCTCCAGGCGGGGCTGGAACCGAGCTGCACGCGCCCCCCTCCTAGCAAGCAGCGCTAGCGCCGCCAACGCGACGACCGGGGGCTGCCGTAGGTATTTCCAGATCTCCAGCGACATGTGTTTTCGGCTCCATCCCGTCAGTTCTCCGCGATTTCGGCCTTTGGGGCCCGCCTCCAGGCCCCAGGACCATCGCACATGGATCCGGGACGCAAAACTACCCTTAGGTAAGGAATCGGGACTTCTGGGGCCGCGGGTTGAAACCATCACGTCGGCGGATGTCTGGGCATCTAGCCCTTGCCGGCCCGTGGCCTTACGCGCTCTTGTGGGGCCCCTGGGGCCTTGCGCAGGGGTGTTCTCGAGGCCGTTTGGGCCTCCTTGGGACACGGGGGCCAGCTCGGTCATGGACCACCTCTGGCAGCCCCCGAGATGAACGCGCGGGAGCTTCCCCCCGCCATTGCACGGAAAGCCATGTTGAACAGGCAACGTTCTCAAAGTGCTTGAGCCAACCTGGCGTGAGCCAGCGGCTACGGGCACGTGCAAGAAGGGCCTCCCTGGAGCAGCATGTCTCAACTTCGGCTGAGCTGTATCTGCTCGCGCTGCCTCACTCGTACCTCTTCTTCTGAGAACACCACCACGGCCGATCTTCGTTCGGCCGGTTCGTTTCGCAGGCCATAGGCCTGTAGCTGGGGGATGAGGTGGACGACGGCGACATAGCGGAGAGGTTCCCTACCGACGGGTTAGGAGGGACTCGACGGGCTCGGAGAAATTGTGCAATCTATATATATATATATATATATATTCTCGTGGATGGACATCGGGAGACGAGGAGAACACACAAACGAACACGGCATGCATCACGTACCGCGCAGGTGCTGCCTGGTGGGGCCGAGACGGGCCCTGAAAACGCAAATCAATGCAATGAAAATGAAACGTGCCAGCCGACACAAGAAGCGGAGGGAGACGACGACGACCAGAGCCAATGACATGGAGAAGGAAGAGGAGGATAACGACAAGGAGAAATCGGAGGAGCAGAAGCAAGGGGGCGGTCCTCCTGGAGGCTATCCTGAATCAGGTCGGGCAATCCGGAGCACAATTGCAATCCGACTGGGGCCCCAGGTTTTCAATCGCAGGGATCCAGCGATCTCGTACAGCGGGTGACTTTCGTTGCAGGCCCCAGGGCCCGAAACGAACACCTGGAGGTCAACAGTAACAAGTTCCGTCCTGATGATATCCAGGAGGCTAGGAGGACGGAGGAGCCATCGTGGTAAATTCTTTTCCAGGGGGCGCAGGATGCGGATGGATGCCGATGGAAGCCTCCCTCAAAGATGGGCTCAAGACCCCTACCGAGCTCCTAAAACCTAAGCTGCCCCCGTCAAGCCATGAAGAGGCTTCGAAGAGGCGCCCAGTCAGCCCCCAAGAGGCCCTCAAAAATAAAGCATGAGGGGAACCACTGGGGGGAACCCTGGGAAGGGGTATTCTGGCACTGTCTGGGGATTATCTTGGAACTCTTTTCGCCTGTCGATCCTTCTTCTCCTTCTCCTTCTCCCCATTCCTCCCCCGCCGACTATATTCCGCTCAGAGGCTGTGGAAGTGGAAATGGAAGTGGAAATGGCTGCGTCCCCGAAGCGGTCCGCGAGGGGCGCATTTCAGCGCGTGCCGCCCCGTTGCTTGATGAACCACGCGACGAGATTCTCGACACTGGATGATGATGCTGTTTGCAGAATATGATCGACCCACGACCCCGGGAAGGAATATAGAAAAACAAGGAATGGCAACGTTTCAAAAACACCTGATTGGGCGACGGGCAAACGCAATGCTGAATGTATGTATCTTAATGTACCGTGCCGAGGGCTGTGCTGTGCTGCGCCGTGCTGAATTGCGATGTGCCCTGCCGCCATTTTGCTTTATAGCGTTGTTGATCGAGTCCTCCTTTGCATCCGAGTCCTGACCGAACTGATCTGGATCTTTCGAGCTGCCTCAGCACATAGTAGCTGCACCAGAGCTAATTGACAAGGGAACATGCCAGAAGGATGCGCCGCGGAACCTCCCAAGGGATGCGCCAGGAGACGTGCCAAGGGACGTGCCACGGGGACGCACTGCGGGACGTGCCGATGGGACGCGCTACGGAACGTGCCAATGGACGTGCCACGGGACGTGCCAAGGGACGCGCCGCGCGACGTGCCAGGGGGACTCGCCACGGGACGCGCCACGGAACGTGCCAAGGAACGTGCCAAATTGCAATGATGAATGTATTGATCTTGATGTACCGTGCCGAGGGCTGTGCTGTGCTGCCCCGTGCTGAACTGCGATGTGCCATGCCGACGTTTTGCTCTGTAGCGTTGTGGACCGAGTCCTCCTTTGCATCCGAGTCCTGACCGAACTGATATGGATCCTAAGCTCGAGCTGCCTCAGCACATAGTAGCTGCCCCAGAGCAAATTGACAGGGGAACATGCCAGAAGGACGCGCCGCGGAACAGGGATGCGCCAGGAGACGTGCCTGGGGACGTGCAACGGGGACGCACTGCGGGACGTGCCGATGGGACGCGCTACGGAACGTGCCAATGGACGTGCTACGGGACGTGCCAGGGGACGCGCCGCGCGACATGCCAGGGGGACTCGCCACGGGACGCGCCACGGAACGTGCCAAGGAACGTGCCAAATTGCAATGCTGAATTAATTGATCTTGATGTACCGTGCCGAATGCAAAGCTGTGCTGAGCCGTGCAGAACTGCGATGTGCCATACCGCGATTGTGCTCTGTAGCGTTGTTGATCGAGTCCTCCTTTGCGAGTCCAGACCGAACTGATATGGATCCTAAGCTCGAGCTGCCTCAGCACATAGTAGCTGCCCCAGGGCTAATTGACCGGGGAACATGCCAGAAGGACGCGCCGCCGAACGTCCCACGGGACGTGCCAGGCGACGTGCCAGGGGACGTGCCACGGGGACGCACCGTGGGACGTGCCGAGGGGACGCGCTACGGAACGTGAGAATACGTGGTCCTTGGGTCCTTGCTCGGGACAGCCATGTTAGATATCCCCCTGGATGTCCTGGACACCTACAAACACATGGTGCCAGCTCGGGGAACCATGTTAGATACACCCCTGAATCGCCTGGACACGTTAAAACACGTGGTCCTTGCTCAGAGCAATCATGTTAGAGCTACCCAAACACAAATGGCTCCGGCTCGGGACCACCATGTTAGACACCCCCTGGGTGGCCTGCACACGTAAAAACACGTGGTCCAGCCCACCCAGGGGGATATCTAGCATGCGGTCGTCTGGAGCGCAGGAGGGCCCAGGAACGCCCAGAGGCGCCTGGAGGCCACAAGGTCAACGAATCGATACCACATACAACTAAACTCTCGACAACCCGTTCCGAGTCCCAAGAAGGATCCAGGAGGTCCACGTTAGATACCGCCTGAGTGGCCTGGACACGTGAAAACACGCGGTTCCAGCTCAGGACCACCATGTTAGATACCCCTCTGGGTGGCCTGGACACGTGAAAACACACGGTCCCAACGCAGGACCACCATGTTAGATACCCCGCATGGGTGGCGTGGACACGTGTAAACAAGTGGCTCCAGCTCGGGACAATCATGTTAGATACCCACTTGGGTGGCCTGCACACGTGAAGCAACGTGGCTCCAGCGCGGGACCACCATCTTAGATACCCCCTTGGTTGCGTGGACACGTGAAAGCACTTGGTTCCAGCTCAGGACCACCATGTTCGATACCGAATGGGTGGCTTGGACGCGAAAAAACATGTGGCTCCAGCTCAGGACCAGCATGTTAGATACCCCCCATGGATGGCGTGGACACGTGAAAAGACGGGGTTCCAGCGCGGGGCCACCATGTCAGATATACCCTTGGGGCGACCAAGGCACGTGAAAACACATGGTTCCAACGCGGGACCACTATCTTAGCCACCCCCAGGGTGGCCTCGACAGGTGAAACACGTGGTCCCATCTCGTGACCAACATGTTAGAAACCCACCTGGGTGACCTGTACACGTGAAAACACGTGGCTCCAGCGCGGGGCCTTCATGTTCGATACCCACCTGTGTGGCCTGGACACGGGAAAACGTGGTATCAGCTCGGGACAACCGTGTTAGATACCCACCTGGGCACCCTGGACACGTGAAGCGACGAGGTTCCATCTCGGGCAGAACATGTTTGACACTCCCCTGTGTGGCCAAGGAAACCATGGAACAACCAACGATTTAGTCGAGACATCCTCGAAAATCCTGCGCGGGGGACGCGGCACGCGCGAAACATTATCGGAATTCCTGCGCGCGCGACGTTTATCCGCGTCGCGGTCGGGGCTCCAGACCTTGGTTCTTGTTCCGGGGATTCTGCTAGAAATGCTCCGCATTCTTTTTGTTTATCGAAGGAAAACGGTGGTCTGCGGACTCCATTATTGATCGAAGATCCGAGATGGGGGGTGAACTTTCCTCCAGCGGGCACGCGAAAAAACGCGCGTGCTCAACTGCAAATGCACACTTCATTTCGTAAGTTATAGCAAAACAAATCCGCCGACCCACCTCCCGTCGGGGCCGGGGGGTAAACCAACTAAAAGAGAACCTTGAGCCGGAGCCCTCTCCGCGAACAAAAATGGACAACATCATCCGAGTTCTTTCACATTCTTCTCGACGGGCGTTGCGCGGGCCACGCGTAGTCTGCTGCCGATTTCGTCCAACCAGAATCACGCATTTCAAATGCCATAATTACTCTTTCTGGCGACGAACCCTGTCCACAACCATGTTTTCCGGGAGCGCTCCCGGACCCAATCGCTCACTCCAGCCTCGCGCGCTATCGCGCGAGCTTCCCACGGGGCGCGTGGAAGCCACTCGATCACGGGCACGCCGGGGGCGCGCCCGCATCGTGGGATCCACCGAAGCATGTTGCGTCAACCTGTTGTCAGCGCCTGTATTTCCTCCACCCGCGGTGCCCAGGAATGCGATCCGCAGGGTACTGCGCTGGCCACTCGGCGTCAACGAAGAGGCGCGGGCGTTTGTTGACCGAGACATTCGGGTCGAGCAACGGGCGCTTCAAACCCTTGAACTCCCGCCACCAGTTGCCGCCCAGTGATCGATTTAACGCTTCGTTGGGCCTGTGAATGACAACGATGTGCCTAGCTCCTCCAGGCACTACCCCGACTCCTCTCACAATTTCAAAAGGAAAAGCTTTCTTCCAAAGCAATGTCCCCACTTCTTCCATGCTGGGATATTCGTCTGCGCTTTGCATTTGGCAGGGTGCAAGCGCACGCCGCGAAGCAGCAACAGACGTCGCAACTCCAACGCCATCCTCTTGAGCGATAGCCAAGCCCAAAGTAGCGTCGTCTGCGGAGGCGACGCGGGCAAGCCGCTTGCCGTCCAATCCGCGCCCTACTTCTGTGCCGCATCCTCCTCCGCGTTGCCACGCTGCCCGCGCTTACACCGGCACCGGCGCAACATTGAGCAATGCCGGCGAAAGCGGATCACCCTAACGCGCGCCGCGTTGCACCTGAAATTGACGCCCTCCACGCCTGGTCAAAGCAGCACGTGCGCAGCCATGCTCTGGTAGAGCTTTCGCAGAACCTTCGCGACGGAGACGCTAATATTGGAAGACAGAAGAGACTCGAACAAGTCGCCACCAGTCCAACGCGCGCGCAACTCGAACAATTGAGAAAACAGCGCGCGCACTGCATCATCGCAAGCATGCCATATGCGAACACAATGTTGTTCCCCCATAAGCCTGTTCTCCACAACCGATTGTAAACCGAGAAATGGCACTGTGCTGAGTAAGTGTGACATGGCCAGTATAATTCAGATATGTCTGTAGTTCTTCGAATCCGAGCGTTGCCTCGTCTTGCAAATGCATTGGTCAACGGTCACTTTTCCATTCCAGTGGAGGCCCCATGCGCCCCGAAAGAACATCAGAGAAATGTCCCGCACTAATTTCCAAAAAGCCGGCGCGTCCTGTCTGTAGCATCCCGGACACCAGGCCGTCGTCTGCGCAAGTGCGCCACTTTCTCATCTTGCGCAGGCCGGCTGTAAGCTACGGTCACCGGGGGCACTATGCCACCCAGCCCAGGTCCTCCGCGAGGTCGCCCATGTACAGAATCTCAAAAAATCAACACATGCCCCCTCGATCTCTCCATTGTCTGTAGCTCGCTTCCTTTCGATATTTGTGACTGCTGTGATCCTCTCGGTGCCCGCGTGTCTCTGCTATGTATTCTGCACTTCTCGGATGCCTCTGCCGTTTTCTGCCAACTCCTCTATTTCCCTTCTCTGTCGCACGCGTCGCTGCCGTCAAAAAGCCCCCAAAAACTTCTTCGATAGCTCCCGCTGGGTTGCCGGGCAAGTCGCCGCCCGCCTTTCGGAGAACAACTGCTGCGCCTCCTCGGGATGAACGCGCGCGGCCGTCATCACTAAGCCGCTCACGCACGCAAGATTGGAGCGTCCATCACAGAGGGCCTTCGTCAACAAGTCATGGCCGCCAGTCGGATCGCCGTCGTCGTCCAGCTCTGGCGCCCACCCCTTCATTTCTTCGTTCCATGCATGCTCTGTGTGGCGTTGTGCATATGCGTGCTACTGCAGCGAAGAACGCCCCATGATCCGATTAGCCCTCCAACTGTCTCCAAGCTCGGCGTGCACAGAGTCGACGAACAAGTAATCGATTTGTCGCATTTCCCCGATGCCCCATAATTTGTGCGTCCATGTGTTTTCCCAATCCCGCTCAGACAGACCTTCCACTGAAATGCAGCGAGCAGCATGTAACCCGTCACTGACTCGATGCCCTCGCTCATTCAGGCCCCCGTGCCTGCCCAACAAGTTCTCTCACCTGGGGGAAGTCGTACGTTTGCCGCTTCCCCAGCACTGCGTTCGCGTCGATGCCTGTCACTACCGTCCTCTCCGCCCCACGCGCGCCACATGCAGCCTTCTCCAGTTCAACCAAGCCCTCCTCGAATTCCTCGCCCGTAGCTCGGGAATGGCGCAGTTGGGACGCCACAAAAGGAATGCAAGCACTGGGCAAATCGACATCGACGTAACACGGCGCAGCCGTAGGCGCATTGAAACGCGTTTCAACACCTTGCTGAAACCGACGCTTTTGCTCACCATAATGCCCGCGTTTCTCCTGGTAGAGGCCTCCTCCGAAGAAAACCACAAACGACCTGACCCCAAAACCTGTTCAGTTGGGTGTTCCGCGCGAGGCCCGTCCTGGCACGGAAGAATATGCCGCGCCAGGCCCTCAGCGAGCATATCAGCCACATCTTGCGTGCACCCCTCCTTCATACCACGCGCATCCCATGAAAGAGTTAAAACAACCATCCGGCGCTGGCATGTCGCCTTGACCAGCCCCCCCTCCGCTCTCTGAAGTATCAGCCTGGCAGAGCGTCCCAAGCTTCATCCTTCCAGCGCGTTGGAGTAGCGACGCTGGTACGTCCCCGCACACTTTGGCATATGCTCCTCTGCCCCCTCCCTGGGACCCCCTGTCTCTACCTCCACCTCCACGTTCTCCTCCTCATACCCTGTGGCGTGAGCTTTCCTGAACCCACCAAATCCATCTTTTCGCCCCCACCAAATTCATCTCGTCGTCTACCCACACTGCCGCCCGTTCATCCTTGAACCACGCAGTGCTCTTGAGGTAGTATTGGCGTCGATGTTGGCCTCCACCGTGACCCCCTTGACCTCGATGATCGTCCTCACCACCTTCTGGACCGTCCGCTCACGTTTTGCATCCTGCGATGTCGGGCCCCTGTACTTGGAATCCGTGTTGTAAAAGATGTTCTGGCCCATGTACTTGTGAAGACGTTTACCCGGCTTTTCGCCCATGCAATTCCACATAGCCTCGGATGTCTTGAATCATGCCCCTCCGCGCTCCGCAAACTTCTTCCCATGTGCAGAGGTCTCCTCCACGTCCTCCCTGGCCTCGGCGAGCACACCTTCCATGAACTTCACGATATCCTGTGCCTTGCTGTCCCCAGGGAAGCGCGCGAAATTCACGGCGCGACCCAACTTCTCCTCCTCCCCCTCCGCCTGACCCTTCCCATTTGATCGCCCCCCCCATCACGCGACGCCCGATTCGGGAGCCGTGTGCGGGCCCCGGGGGCCGTGAGAAGTGCACCCAGGGCAAACCGCACTCCTGGAGAGGCGGCTCCAGCAATGCGACGTCCTTCCAGATGTTTTCGAGCATTGGCGGCCCCCTGACGCCTCGACCCCCTCCCCGAGGACGGTCTCTCGGCCTGAGTCGTCTTTCTTGGCGGCCCTGGGGCCCTGCTGTGAGGACCCCCAGAAGCCGAAAACTGCGACCGCCCCCCCCGCCCTGACTGTTGTCACGACGCGAGCACGCCTGGGGTTGGGCCTCCTTGGGCCACGGACGGCACACACACACACACACGAGATCTGCGGGTGCCCGGGCGCGCGGCATGCCGACCGCTGCGCGCGATGCGAGAGGAGCGGCGGCCTGCGCGCAGTGGGCCCGGACACCCCGGGCGACCCCCGAAGCCCGCGCACCAAAAAAGGTCACCCCAGCGGAGGGCCTGAGACGAAGCCAGGACGAGGATACAATCGGCTGAGCATACATCGGGAATCCCTGAGATCCGGCGGTACTGCAGGATGTCTCGGGCGCCGGGGCCTTCTCAGAGCGTTCTGGAACGCGCTGGAACGGATTTATCCTCGTCCCAGCCCCGTCCGAAAGGGTAACGAGGCAACTCCTGGGTGGGAGGTCTTCGCAACAACGATCAAGGCTGTCAGGTCAAGTTGCACGGCCAATTTGCTGCACTGGGCCAGAATGTAGGCCTGGGCTTAGACATGATCAGCTGAGAGCGAGCCAGATTAAGAGGGATTATGCTGCCTCCCGGAGTTTCGACCGACCGCTGACTCCAACCGCCGACGAGTTGTATCCTAAGTTAAATCCTAAGAAAAGGCCGCCCTGGCGACGGGCCACTCTTGTGCGTGCAGCCGCGGCAGAGGAGCGCGCCTGCTGGCCTCTCCTTCGCCACCGCGCCATGCGCGGTCTTGGCCCGCTTCGGGTCGGGGGGCGCCGGGCTGCCGCCTCCGCTGGAGGGGGGGCGGAGGAGGACGATCGAGGCAGGGAAGATCGAGGAGGAGTAGTCCACATACCCTGGGGGACGACTCAAACCACCACTCTAGGAGGCAACTTGGTGAGAAGAGATGCTGCGCCTGCCTCCCTGAACGAAGACTGGAATGGGGCCTGGCGTCTCGAACTAAATTCGCCGGCGCTTGGTTTGAACTGGGGGTGGCGGAGAGGGCAACACCATCTCTCTCTTCTGGAAGACCTGGCACGCTGACAGAGCAGAGCGTCAGGCCTGGAGTGCAGTGCTATACTGATTGAACAAGTGTGGCTGCAAATGGAGTTCAGCATGCACCTTGTGAAACAGATGGAAAGTAGAACCACGCGCGCGCTTCTCGCGCGCTTAGGTTCTAGCCCAACCCATGGCGCTGCGATGACACAAAGGTGGGGGTTTGCGGGCGACTCGCTGTCTGAGAAGGGTTGTGACCGTCTTGGGCTGGATATGGGATATCGCAGGGTTTCCTTGGACTGGCGTTTGCGCTGTTTAGGCGCTGTCTTGGCAGGGGCAGGTGTCTTTGGCCCGAATGACTCTATCCAAGGTTGCCAGATCGTTATCACGACAAGCAATCTTGGCTTGCGGGTTTGTCGGGGAGATCACTGAACAGCCTTGGGGCATTGACTGGCGTTGTGATGAAATGTCGAGGCCGTGGTTTGCTGGTATTCGGATGTCGTCACATGTTCTTGGCCTGTCTGGCCGAACACGTGCGGGAGGGACGAGGAATGACGGAGGACGGGACAACAACTGCCTTGAAATAGAATGCGCGCGCTGCCACGCCAGCTAGCGGAGCACTTGCAGAAGAAACGACGTATGCCGGAGGACGGAGGGCAGACTGGCTTGATACAGAATGCACGCGATGTCACGCCGGGTGGCGGAGCACTTGCAGGAAGATCGAGGAAAGACAGAGGAAGGAGGGAGCACAGCCTTGATTTTGAATGCATGCGCTGTCACGCCAGCTGGCGGAGCACGTGCAGGACGAAGGAGGGTAACGGAGCATGGAGAGAGAACTGCCTTAAACCAGCATGCGCGCGCTGTCACGCCGGCTGGCAGAGCACGTGCGGGAGGGACGAGGAAAGATAGAGACAGGAGGCAGAAAGATACATGAAGAGCCGTCTCGGGGTCCTCCTGGGACGTGCCGGGACCGTTTTCGTGTTTTCTCCTCTCGCTGTGATGGCATACCAGCCATGTTGGGGCATCTTGGGGCTTAGGGTCTCGAAGTCTCTCGGAGCCCAGTTGGGGGCCTCTTGGGGGTCTCTGGGGGGCTTCCCGAAGACCTCCTGGGGACTTTTTTGTGCACTCTTTTAGGCCTCCGGGGTGCCTCTTGGGGCTTGTCCTGTTGGGCGCCTGATGGCGGCCTCGGGGGCCATCTTTGGGCAGAAGACTGCACATTTCAGCTCGGGTACCCCCTCTTGGGCCCAACTTGAGGCCATCTCAGGCTGTCCTCAGGGCTTCTTGGTCCGTCTTGGAGCCCTCTTGGGCCGTCCAGGGGCCCTTTGGACAGCCTCTTGGGCAATCTCGGGGCGATTTGGGAGATCTCTGGGGTCGGGTCGTCTTTGACAGTGTTGACACCACAGAATCGAATATACGATCTTGTTTCCCAGCCATCCTGTGGCGTTGGGTCCTCGTTTTGAAGACACAGCGCCCCGCGTCACCTGCTCCCGCCTTCCTCATGCCCCCTCCCCCCCCAATCCTCTCATTCCTGCCTCTGCCCTCCGCACCAATCAACCATTTCGACACACTGCTCACACGCCTCGTGGCCCCAAAGGGAGCTCCACCGAGGGCCCCAGTGGCTGCGTCGTCTTCCGTGGAGCTCCTTCAGGGGCCACGGAACGTTGTACTGGGCGGGGGAACCGCATGCGAGCTCCGCCTCTGGGACCTTCGGTGGAGCTCCCTCCGGGGCCACGAAGCGCTGTACTCGGCGGGGGAGCCGCATGCGGCCTGCGGGACCTTTGGTGGAGCTCCCTCGGGGGCCAAGAAGCGCTGTGCTGGGCGCAGGAACCGCATGCGAGCTCAGCCACTGGGACCTTTGGTGGAGCTCCCTCTGGGGCCACGAAACGCTGTACGGGGCGGTGGGGCGAATGCGGACTGCACCACTGGGACCGTCTCCGGAGCCCCCTCTGGGGCCACGAAACGATGTACTGGGCGGGGAAGACGCATGCGAACTGCGGAGAGGGAGGAGGGAGGAGCGGCAGGAGGAGGAGGAGGAGGAGGAGGAGGAGGAGAGAACGCGGGGCTCACTCTCTCTCTCTCTCTCGCTCTCTCTGTCTCTCTCTCTCTCTCTGTCTGTCTCTCTCGCTCTTTTTTTTTTCTCTCTCTCTCTCTCTCTTCCTCTCTTTCTCTCTCTCTCTCTCTCTCTCGCTCTCTCTCTTCGAAACGAAGACCCAACACCACAGGGTGGTTGGGAACAGCACGAAATTGTGTGTGTGTGGGGGGAGTTGGCAAACTTGTGCGTGCGTATGTGAAAGTGTGTGCGTGTGTGCGTGAACATGTGCTTCTAAAGTATACCAATGTACGGTCTCGAGGTGTCGGTAACGGGGTCCAGACATCCTTCGCCCATTGTTCGCCCTGTGTGCGTGAACATGTGTTTGTATAATATAACAGTGTACGGTCTCGAGGTGTCGGTAACGGGGTCCAAACATCATTCGCCCAGTATTCGCCCTGGCCATGCAAATCTACACAGGGACCTGCTCTGAAAGGCTGGCGGGTTGGAGTGGCCACGGTGCTTTGGAAGGGCATCGCTGGGCCTCTTAGTGGGATCCCCTCCGGGATATCTTACTGCATCCCTCTCACCAGAAGCACTCAATGAGAGCGTGTACTCTGTGATTGAACGGCATGCGCATGGCGGATCTCAAGATCTGTGTCTTACTGTCTCGAAGCCAAAGGGCCATCTTCGTCAACGCCCCCGACTGCCGAGGCACGAGCGACAGAGGCACGAGCAACGCCTGGAGCGCGAGCAGCACCAGCAGCAGCATCACCACCAGCAAGAACAGCAGCACGATCACCAACAGCAACACCACCAGCAGCAACACCGCTGAGGGCATACGCAGCACTAGCAGCAGCACAATCGGACGGGGAGGGTAAACCCAGGACTAAGTTTGAAAAGGCTATGTTGGCCAGATGGTGCTTCTGAATACGTGTATGCAGGCTTTGCGGCGCTTGTCTTGATTTGTAGTTTCATCCAGAATTAGGTGTATACCCAAACAGTGGAACTACGCGGCGGACTTCCACAGAACTTGAATTGGGCGACGGGTAAATGCAATGCTGAATGTATCGATCTTGATGTACTGTGCCGAACGCTGTGCTGTGCTACGCCGTGCTGAACTGCGAGGTGCGATGCCGCGATTGTGCTCTCTCTCTTTATCTATATATATATATATACATATATATAGCGTTGTGGATCGAGTCCTCCCTGGCATCCGAGTCCTGACCGAACTGATCTGGATCTTAAGCTCGAGCTGCCTGAGCAGATGGTAGCTGCCCCAGAATTAATCTACAGAGGGGGCATGCCAGGAGGACGCGCCGCGAAAGGTCCCAAGGGACGCGCCAGGCGACATGCCAGGGGACGCGCCATGGGCACGCACCGCGGGACGAGCCAAGGCGACGCACTACGGAACGTGCCAATGGACGTGCCGCGAGACGTGCCAGAGGACGCGCCGCGCGACGTGCCAGGTGGACTCGCCACGGTCCGCGCCAAGGAACGTGCCAAAATGCAATGTTGAGTGTGCCGATCTTGATGTACCGTGCCGACGGCTGTGCTGTGCTGGGCCGTAGCTCGAGCTGCCTGAGCAGATGGTAGCTGCCCCAGAACTAATCGACAAGGGGACATGCCAGGAGGACGCGCCGCGGAACGCCCCAAAGGACGCGCCAGGCGACGTGCCAGGGGACGTGCCATGGGCACGCACCGCGGGACGTGCCAAGGGGACGCGCTTCGGAACGTGCCAATGGACGTGCACCGCGCGACGTGCCAAGGGGACTTGCCACGGGACGCTCCGCGGAACGTGCCAAGCAACATGCCAGGCTGCAATGCTAAAGGTATCGGTATTGATGTACCGTGCGGAGGGCTGTGCTGTGCCTGGGCGACCTGGACACGTGAAACCACGCGTTTCGCTCAAGACGTTCTCAGCACATCCTCATGCTAGACATCCGCCTGGGCAACCTGAACACGTGCAAACAAGCGTCTCGATCGAGACTTCCTCGACAAATCCTCATGCTAGACATCCGCCTGAGCGACCTGGACACGTGAAAACAAGCCCCTGGTTCGAGACATCCTCAACAAATCCTCATGCTAGACATCTGCCTGGGCAACCTGGAGGCGTGAAACCAAGCGTCTCGCTCGACACATCCTCAAGACCTGGGCACGTGAAAACAAGCAGTTCACTTCAGAGATCCTCTGAATTCTGGTCCCCAGGAGAGGACAACCTATAACACAAAACAAGCGTTTCGCTCGAGACATCCTCAACATATTCTGAACAACAAGCGTTTCGCTCGAGACATCCTCGTACATTAATTTCATCGGCCCCAGACGACCTCGTTTTTGATCGCAGTGGTTTCGCCGGACCTAGAGCCGTCGAAACCGGGGGTGAACCAACTAAAATACTCGACCCACGAACCTGGAAAGGAATATACAAATGTGAAACATGGAAACGTTTCGCGACACCTTCTTAGCCGTCGGGCAATTGCAATGCTCAAAATAACGATGGTGATGTACCGTGCCACGGGCTGTGCCGTGCTGTGCTGAATTGAACTGTTCCATGCCGCGTTGAACTATGCCGTGCGCTATTGCATTGTGGAGCAAGCCGTCATTGGCGTCAGAATCCTGACCGAACCGATTTGGATCTTGAGTTCGAATTGTCTGAGTGCATAGATCAGGCTCACAAGCTCTTCAAAAGAAAACGAAGTCACGGAGGAGAAAAGGTTTGTAATATCCAAATCACTTGCATGATGCCGTGCCACGGGTTCCGCCTCCAAAACGTGACCCGCCCCCTGTCATGTATCGATCGCGATTTCAAAAAAAACAGCGTTTCGCTAGGGACATCCTCAAATTTTAATTCGCTGGCCCACCTCGACCTCGATATTTATCGCGAAAGAAATTCGCCTGGCCCACCTCGAGTCAAACCCGTAGGTAATCCAACTAAAAGAGAACCCTGGGCTTATGCCCTTTCCGGGAAAAACATGAGACGCGATGGAGTCACCGGGGAGGCGCCAGAGGGACACCGAGAGACATCGTGCGTTCAACGTCCTCCGAATGATCTGGGCTGCTTATTAAGTGTCCTCGGTGGGCACCCCGAGGGCTTCCGAAAGGCAACCCATGAGCACCCCGAGGGCACCCGAAAGGCACCCGATGAGCACCCGAAAAGCAACCCGCGAGACACGTGGAAAGAGCCCCCCAGGGCACTCGGAGGACGCTAATCGCAGGATACATTCATGGTATCTCCCTGGTGTGTCCCTCGTGTTTCCTTTTTAATGCTCAGAGAGATCGCCAGCAAGCACCCTGAAGGCACGCGAAAGGCACCCGATGAGCACCCCGAGGCCACCAGAAAAGGCACCCGAAAAGCATCCGAAACGCACCACGGAAGAAGGCGAGGATGCCAGGGTAGCCTTAATAAAACTTCGTCGCCGTCGTGCTCATCACCCGCCTCCATCCCCACATCTGTTCTCATCCCTCCTCCTCCTCCTCCGCCTCGTCCTTCTCTCTGCCTTCCTCTTCTCCCCCTCCTGCTGATCCTCACGCTCCTACTCATGCTCCTTCTGGTGCTCCTCCTCATGCTGCTCCTCCTGCTGGAATGCGTTCGCGGCAAGAATTCGAAGCGGGTCAAAGTGTTGCCACGGGGGGAATATCAAAGGCCTGAGTGGACCCTTATGACTGTGCAACGGAGGTGTACAAACGCACAGTCGATAATCTGCGTCAAGCAACGCAGAGACGCCAAATCGAAAATACACCAGGACATTCCGATACCCGAAAGGCATCGCAAACGGCCCCATTCAACATCCTCAAACAACAAACTATTCGAACACTTGTGAGTGTGCATATTCAGTTCGCAAATGCGAGAACGTTTTGTCTGCGTCAGGCGACGCAGAACGCCCAGTGTGAGAGCATCCGAGAAAACACCTGAGAAGGCACCCCCCAAGATACCCGCTGAGCACCCGAAAGGTACCCGAACGGCACCCGCAAATCGCCCACACCAAATTACAACAAACCGATCTCATCGTAAACTGGTGCACGTGCTATTGACATGTGTCACTACGAAAACAATGATCTGCTCCAAGCGACCCATGGATTTCATTGTCAAGGCACCCAAAAAGCACCCGAAAGGCACCCACAATCCCCCCCCCCCAAAAAAAAAAACAAACAGGAAACACCTACCCTCGAAACGTGCCAAACGTGGTAACGCAACTTACACATGCAGCAATGATGTGCTGCGCCAAACGACCCAGGGGCCACATGTGTGTAAACTGGCAAACAATGCGCATAATGTCCCCCTTTCCGTAACCTCAAGAAGCCCTTGTGGGCAGCGGTAAGCGTTTGTCGCGAAACATGCACGCTCCCTCCCCCTCTCTCTCTTTGTCTCTCTCTCTCTCTCTCCCTCTCTCTCACACGCTGACACACTAATTCCTTTTGTTGCGGATTCCAACTGTATTTCTTTTGTGGCCGCATCCAAAGGAGTTGTCTGTTGTTGCGGATTTCAAATTAATTCCTTGCGTGCCACATTACAAAGTAAGTCTTTGTTTGTGGCGGGTTCGAAATGGTTCCTGCTGTGGCTTGTTACAAAGTGATTTCTGTTGTGGCGGCATATAAACGATACCTTCTGTGGGGGGAGGTTCGGAGGAAAAACATGATCGACCCACGAACCCGGAAAGGAATATAGAAATGTAACGCATGGCAGCGTTTTCAAAGACACCTGATTGGGTGACGGGCAAACGCAATGCTGATTGTATCGATCTTGATGTACCGTGCCGAGGGCTGTGCTGTGCTGCACCGTGCTGAATTGAGATGTGCCATTCCGCGGTTGTGCTCTATAGCGTCGTGGATCGAGTCTTCCTTTGCATCCGAGTTCTGACCGAACTGATCTGGATCTGAAGCTCGAGCTGCCTGAACACATAGTAGCTGCCCCAGAGCTAATTGACAGGGGGACATGCCAGGAGGACGCGCCGCGAAACGTCCCAAGGGACGCGCCAGGCGACGTGCCAAGGGACGTGCCATGGGGTCGCACCGTAGGACGTGCCAAGGGGACGCGCTACGGGACATCCTCAAAATTCCTGCGCGCGGGACGTGGCACGCGCGAGACATCCCCGGATTTCCTGCGAGCGGGACGTGAAAACAAACATTTCGCCTGAGACATCCTCTGAATTCTGGCCCCCCACGAGGCCCCCGCTCGAGACACCCCCCAAATTTGCAAAACCAGCGTTTCGCTCGAGACATCCTCAACAAATTATGAAAAACAATACGTTTCGCTCGAGACATCCGGTCAAAATCCAAGAAGGACATCCTGGCAAAACAAACGAATTAGTCGAGACATCCTCAAAATTCCTGCGCGCGGGACGCGGCTCGCGCGAGACATCCTTGGAATTCCTGCGAGCGGGACACGGAAACAAGCACTTCGCCTGAGACATCCTCTGAATTCTGGCCCCCCACGAAGCCTCCGCTCGAGACATCCCCAAATTTTGCAAAACCAGCGTTTCCCTCGAGACATCCTCAACAAACTATGTAAAAAAGCGTTTCGCTTGAGACATCCTTCCAAAATTCTAAGAAATCCTGACAAAACAAGCGAATTAGTCGAGACATCCTCGAAATTCCTGCGCGCGGGACGCAGCACGCGCGAGACATCCTCGGAATTCCTGCGCGCGGGGCGCTTTTCCGCGTCGCGGTCGGGGCTCCAGACCTGCACCAAATCTCGCACCCTCTTTTTTACCATGGAAAACTTGGCTCTGCGGACTCAGTTTTTTATCAAGGATCCGAGATGGGGGGCGCACTTTCCTCGAGCGGGCACGCACGAGACGCACTTTTTCGACTGAAAATCCCCACTTCACCTCGTTACTTACGCAAAATAATTTCGCCGGCCCTCTTCAAGTCAAAACCGGGGGTAAACTCACTAAAAGAGAACCCAGGGCCTACGCCCTTTCCGGGAATAAAGAACCCTTTGGAAAGTATGAAACTTGTTGTGTTCTCAATGTTTTTAGTGTCGGAGGCTGCGAACAACTGCGAACACAAAGCGCTTTCAGCATCCCGAGCTCCAAAGCGTTGTGCTTTGCCATGTGTTTATGCCTCCAGATGCCGAAACATTGTAAAACACAGCGTTCTGGAGCCCTGGATGCTGAAAACGCTGTGTTTTCAAAGTTGATCGCAGCCTCCGACGCCACAAGCATTGAAAACATGGAAGCGTTGATTGTTCTTCAGACAATGCCCCCCCTGGGTTTCCTCCTCAGTAGCCACCGCACAAGAAATCCTTTAGTAGTTCGCCACAAAAGAAATCAATCTACAAACTTCACAAACATAATCCTTCTGCAATCCGCCAACAAAACATGATCGACGCACGAACACGGAAAAGAATATAGACATGTAAGGCATGGCAGCGTTTGAAAGACACCTGATTGGGCGACGGGCAAACGCAATGCTGAGTGTATCGATCTTGATGTACGCTGCCGAGGGCTGTGCTGTGCTGCACCGTGCTGAATTGCGATGTGCCATGCCGCGATTGTGCTCTATAGCGCTGTGAATCGAGTCCTCCTTTGCATCCGAGTCCTGACCGAACTGATCTGGATCTTAAGCTCGAGCTGCCTCAGCACATAGTAGCTGCCCCAAAGCTACTTGACAAGGGAACATGCTAGGAGGTCGCGCCGCGGAACGTTCCAAGGGACGCGCCAGGCGACGTGCCAAGGGACGTGCCACGAAGACGCACCGCGGGACGTGCCGAGGGGACGCGCTACGGAACCTGCCCATGGACGTGCCACGGGACGTGCTAAGGAACGTGCCAAGTTGCAATGCTGAGTGTATCCATCTTGATGTACCGTGCCGAAGTCTGTGCTGTGCTGCGCCGTGCTGAATTGCGATGTGCCATGCCGCGATTATGCTCTATAGAGTTGTGGATCGAGTCCTCCTTTGCATCCGAGTCCTGACGAACTGATCTGGATCTTAAGCTCGAGCTGCCTGAACACATAGTAGCTGCCCCAGAGCTAATTGGCAGGGGGACATGCCAGGAGGACGCGCCGCGGAACGTCTCAAGGGACGCGCCGAGCGACGTGCCAGGGGACGTGCCATGGGGACGCACCGCGGGACGTGCCAAGGGGGCGCGCTACGAAACGTGCTGGGGACAAGCGTTTCGCTCGAGACATGCTGTCAAAATCCTCATGCTAGGCATCCGCCTGAGCGACCTGGACACGTGAAAACAAGCGTTTCGCTAGACATCCGCCTGGGCGACCTGTACACGTGGAAGCAAACGTCTCGCTCGAGACATCCTCAACACATCTGCATCATCCACCTGGGCGACCTGGACACGTGAAAACAAGCGTATCTCTCGAGACATTCTCAACACATCCTCATGCTAGGCATCCGCTGGGCGGCAACCTGGGCACGTGCAAACAAGCATCTCGATCGAGACTTCGTCAACACATCCTCATGCTAGACATCCACCTGGGCGACGAAGACGCGTGAAACCAAGCGTCTCGCTCGAGACATCCTCAACAAATCCTGGCGCTAGACCTCTGCCTGGGCAACCTGGAGGCGTGAAACCAAGCGTCTCGCTCGAGAAATCCTCAAGACCTGGGCACGTGAAAACAAGCAGTTCACTTCAGAGATCCTCTGAATTCTGGTCCCCAGGAGAGGACAACCTATAACACAAAACAAGCGTTTCGCTGGAGACATCCTCAACAAATTCTGAAAAACAAGCGTTCCGCTAGGGACGTCCTCAAATTTGAATTCGCCGGCCCACCTCGACCTCGATATTTATCGCAAAAGAAATTCGCCGGCCCACCTCAAGTCAAACCCGGGGGTAAACCCACTAAAAGAGAACCCTGGGCCCAAGCCCTTTCCGGGAATAATGACGAATTAATGTGTACTCCGCAACTTATATTCACCCACAAAAGGAATCAACTTGTCAGCGGATGGAAGAGAGAGCGAGAGAGAGCGAAGAGAGAGAGAGAGAGAGAGAAAGAGAGAGAGCGAGAGAGAGCGAAGAGAGAGAGAGAGAGAGAGAGAGAAAAAAGAGAGAGAGAGAGAGAGAGTGCGAGAGAGAAAGAAAGAGAAAGAGACATAGAGAGAGAGAGAGAGAGAACGACAAACAACAAAGAAACGGAGACAGAAAAAGCAACGTTGTACACCCACGCGCACGGTTTGGTCAACCTTACGTGGGGAGGGGGGGGGCAAAAACTGAAACAGAGTCCCCAGTGAGCCTGCAGATGCCTTCGTAGCGAGGCTCCTCTTCAACCTCCCAGCGCAGCAGAGGCGCTGGAAACACCCGGAGGCCCCTTTCCGCTGAGCCCTCGAGAGTGCGCACGTCGGGATGTGGAGGCCCACGGCCTTCAGTCCCACTTGCTCAAGCAGGTCCTCCAGGACTCTGGGTGGCAGCGACCAGACCTTCGGCCTGAGCACGTTAACCAGTGGATGCGAGCGAAACGACGTCTGGGCTTACCATCGTTTCTACGTCGTTGGCTACAGCTACCAGGGCGACCTGCACGACCTCCTCGGCTGTTCTGCCCCATCAAATCGAAATGCTGCACGGGCGATGGCATCCCGACTTGCGCGTGCCCGCTCCACTCCTGCTCGCGACGGGTTGTCGACATGGCGGAGGTTGCCCTCGCGCGTGGCCGCAAGATCATGGGCCGCGCCTTCCGAGGGGTCACGTTGGAGGTCGGCGGCCCTCGCGAGGTGCATGACCACCGCCTGGCGGCGGCCGCCCTGCAGACGCTGGAGGAGCCGCTCAGTGAGCCAGTGCCGCCCCAGCGCACTCAACGAGCAAGCGTGGTGCGCTGTCTGTGCTGTCGCCGGGAGATGGCGGAGGCTTTGCATGCGGCGCGCTTAGACATAGAACAAGCATTCGAATTGTGCTCAGCAACTCACGCGGGTGAGAAATGGACGATGGTCTTTGCGAACGCATGCCGTGCCAAATTCACCTCTGATCGCGTCTTTGCCCGTCGCGGTCTTGCTTTTCACACGAGTCATGGCCGGGTGGCCTTCGGACGAGGTTGGTGGTGGATCTCATTATCCGATATGCACCGTGCGATCGTCGCTGTCACAACTTGTGATATGGTGCGCCTAGGAGCTCCAGAATTTATAATGACAGGGATGTCCATCGGAGGCACCGTGATTTCGGCAACTGTTTCAGTGCACCTCTCGGAGGAGCAGCGAGCTGGGACCCGGCCTCCAGGGGCAGTTTGCGGGGCTAGGCTGTCCCCCAGAGGACCCTTTGGAGACCGCCTTGGGATGGCGACGGCATGATGACGATGCGTTTGCGGTATCCAAGCGGCTGTATTCGCAGTGCATTTCGGCATCGCTTCGCCAAACATTTGCAGAGCCACCATCGCTTGTCCATGAGACCAAGAACTTTCCCGTTGAGCCGCTCTCCGAGACCTGTGAGTGGCGGGATCTTGCATTGTGGATCCGCTCCAAGCACCTTCGCTGGACCCCGAAGAACCCGAACAGGGCCTGGTTCCAACGCCCCACGGGACCCTCCGAGCGCCCCAACCCGGTCTCCTAGAGTGGCCGCGCACTCTCGCACTTCCGTTTGGTCAGCTTCGCTGGCAGAGCAGCGAGGTGTTTTGTGTTGGGAGTGGGCCCACTGGTTGAGGGCCTCGTCATCCTAATATCGGCTACAAGTTCTCGATCCTCAGGGCCCTTGTCCATGCGCTGCCGTCCACTGCTCCAGCCAGCCCTGCCCGCGCAGCCCTCCCACGGCCGCGTGGAGGTCCCCAGCCCGCGCCCAGCACCATGAGGCCTTGGCCGCGGCGGCGGCGGCAGCCGGGACCGCGGCGCGCCCCCGAAGGGCGAAGGTAAGGGCAGGGGCCGTGACGGCGGCAAAGGCTATGGCGCTCAACGAGCAGGTGCCCTTCAGCATCGTCGACACTGTTGCGGTGATCGTCGTCGTGACCGCGCTGGAGACAGGGGCCGTTCTCAAAGTGCTGACCGCGACCGAGACAGGGAGCGCCGTCGGCGCCATCGGGACAATTCCGAATGCGCCGTGCCCGCATGCGGGAGGACATCGACCAGGCGGAGCGGGCCCTGTTCAAGTCGGACCCGATCTACGCCGAGCTCAAGCGGGATGCGGCGGCCACGAAGGAGGCG